>PVHX01000940.1:0-221976 GCA_004024805.1 Geosciurus inauris
TATTGTTTGGTAGTGGGTGTGGTCTGCTCTGCTCCTCCTGTGCTTTGGGATGTCAGGACTTCCCATGAGAATGCTTCTTTGCGTCTGCTTTCTGCTCCTCTGCTCAGACTGTGGACAGCAGTGTTGACAACAGGGGAAGTGAGAAGGGATTGGTGGTTCTTGTTCCTCAGTTAAAATTACTGCAGAATCAGCAATTGTCAGTTAGTGCTGCATTTGATTCTTTGCTTTCCTTGCTTCATGTTCAGGAAGCATCACTTGTTTTCTATCCATCTTGCTGTGCCTAGTTCTGTCCCATAGGCAATTTCTCCTCTAAGCCTGCCCTTCCTGGCCCGCAGACTCACGCTTCTTGCTGTAACGCAGCCTGTGAACCAGCATCTCCCTCTGCATTTGTATATATCATTTCAGGTTGTGTTCTTGTCTGTGGTTTCTGTATTTACCCCCTGTTTGCCCATTTCACCATGTTTCAAAGTCCCCTTTCCCTTGCTCTCTCAAATCCCAGTTATACTAGGGGGCAGACAAAGGGGTACAGGATAAGACTTAATTTTATTCTATATTTACAAGTGATTTGAAGGTTGCAATGTTCTCTATGTTTGGTAATGCGGAATTGCTGCCTGTGATGATCCTTGTTCTTCTTGATTTGACATTCAGGGAGAGTAAGGAGAATATTAAGAATTAAATTGCTACCGATTTTCTTCAAACCCTAAATCACTGTAAAATTGTTTTAAAAAATACTAGAAAAAATATTATGCCACCTCATCTACCGAACTTTCTCTAGCGCTTGTTTTAACCTTATTCCATTATTACTAGTAATCCAGACTTTGTATCTCGTGTGTTGTAGGGTGTGTGCATACTTTGGGACAGAAAATACCTTAGTTAATTAAAAATTTTAAACAGCAAATCAGAACAGGAAGAGTTTTAGACTTCTCTATGTATATTTTTTAATTAATTATTTTATTTTGGTACCAGAGATTGAACCCAAGGGGGTTTAACCACTGAGCACTATCTCCAGTCCTTTTTAAATTATTTTATTTAAAGACAGGGCCTCACTAAGTTGCTGAGGTTGACTGTGAAATTGCTGTCCTCCTGCCTCAGCCTCCCAAAACTCTGGGGTTACACATGTGCACCACCAAGCCTGCATTAAACTTAGCTCATAACGCGTGAAAAATCGCACAATTAAATGTTGAATACAACAGAGTAAGTACAATAAGATTCATTTTGAAATATATATACTTTTGGGGAAGATGGATCAAAATTCCAAGGAACTTCTATTCTCAACAAAATTTTAGTTCACCTAGAGCAGATTGAGAAGCTAAACTAGTTCTTTTTTAGTACTATTAAAGTCTATTGGCTTCTCACGTGTGCTACCAAGGAAAGCAAATTCCACTGCAAGAAAATCAGAACTTGCATTACAAGTTCCCAGTGGACTAAATCTACTTGACCTTGTTAATGTCAGTCACAGTGAACATGGATTGAATGACCCTTTCATCTCATTAAGGAAGCTTCCTGATAAGTTTATGCCTCTCTGACAACATAAGAATTCCTTCTGTGCAGAGGAAAAACTGATAGGATACACAGAATGTAAAAAATAAACATGAGAAGCAAATGTAAAAGCAGTGTAGGGAATAGAACTGCTTTTCATTGTATAGAAGTAATATTTTTAGGAATTATTTTAATGAAAGTTCTTACACTTTTTTTTTTCTTTTCTTCTTTTCTCTGTGGGTCACCTAATAATTCTTGCACTGTCTTATTAATAAATATTGTGTTAATTATATTTCAGCAAGTTGGAAAAATGCATTGCCACATTTTATTTGAGAAGATAAGCTGTTTTTATTTGTTCTTAAATTAAACCATAAAGAGAACAAGACCTTTGTATCAGTTACTGGGTGATGTTTTAATCATTCCTCTTCCAGAACAGAGTTAGCTGGAGTGCATCTGGATCCATGATTCTAGCTTGTAATTCAAATATGAGTGTTGGTGAAAATAGTCACAAATATTTTTTAATTTACACAATGAAGGAAGAAGTGGTAGACAAGAGATTTTGACACTATTGTTTGATATCTGAATCATTTGGTAGAATTATTAGAACCCAGGTTGCTTCAAAGGAGTCTCAGTGTTCCTAATTCAGTTTTTCTGAGTCAACTTGTTTGGAAGCTCGGGACATGGCCTGAGAACTTACATTTCTAATAACTTTTCATGTGACAATATTGCTGGCCTAGATACTACACACTTGGAATCACTGTATTTGAGAAAAGTAGATAGATAATTTTTGTTTGTGTTTTGCTTTCTTCATAGTGCCCACCATTTCCCAGAGCTAAAAAGTCTGACGGTATATATCTTCCCATCTTTGATACATACTACATTTATAACAATTTGCAGGAATGTTCTTTGGATTCCTTAGAGTGGCTCAGTCTATTCTATCTAATAGACATGATTCTAGGATCATTTTTTTCATGCCAGTGAGTAGGGATGGGGTAGTCATTTCTTAGGTTAATTACATAGGGCCTCTGTTCTCAAGGAAATCCCAGATACCAGTTTTTGTTTGTTTGTTTTATTCTGATTTCTCCATCAGTCTGTTTGAAACCAGTGTTCTGTTGAGTAATCAGAGGACACTAGAAGGAATGCACTGAAAAACACCCCATGCAATCAAATATGGAATTATATTAAAGTCCTTCTTCACAGCATAGATTTAGTATTTCCCTTGGTTAGGATCAAATATATAATGCTCCTTCTCATAAACCAGAAAGACTTGCTCTGACTATTCTTACAGGTAGAGCAGATGATTTTCTTCTTCTTTGGGAATCCTTTGATGATTTCTTCATATCCTGAGAACCTCCACATTTTTTTTTGAATAATTCTAATAATGACTATATGTGGAATATGTTAAATATTCCAATACAGCCTTGCACTGTAACCTAATCCATGTAACATCCCTTTTCCTGACTTAAAAATTTAATGTCATAGTACCAGGAAAATGTAACAAACTTCCTGTAGATTAAAGAAAAAATTTGTGCCATCATCATATATACCTGAAAGTATATAAATAATGTTCACTACAGTTACTGCAAAAAAAAAGTTGGAATTTTAAAGAAGTGTTGCACAAGATAAAATATATTTTAGGGGGAATCCTTAAATAAGCACCACTGTCTCTATTTTTTTCCTATAGACTTCATAAAAGTGGATGGCATATGTGAGAGAATCAGGGCACAGTGACATTTCAATGAGAATTATTCAAGATTCAAGAACAAAGCTAGGTCTGGTGCAGTGGCGTACACCTGTAATCCCAGCTGCTCAGAAGGCTGAGGCAGGAGAATCGTGAGTTCAGAGCCAGCCTCAGCAAAAGTGAGATACTGAGCAACTCAGTGAGACCCTATCTCTAAATAAAGCACGAAATAGAGCTGGGGATGTGGCTCAGTGGTCGAGTGCCCCTGAGTTCAATCGCTGGTACCAAAAAAATAAAGAAATAAAAGAACAAAGACAAGAAGTTCTGAATGTAAATAATATAAAATTGTTAAAACAACAACAAAAGTTTGGGCCTGGGGATTTCTTGAATTGATGTCTCCTTGGACCTTGAGTCTGAGGACTCTGAATTAATTTGAATTTTCTTGGAAGCAAATATATAATATTTTGTAATCAGGAGTGACATTCACAGAGAAGTACTTTTAGGAAGAAACTTCCACATAATCAAACAGAGAAAAATCTGAATTTGCAATCTCCATTATCAAGGTTGATCACTTGCCAAGGCAAAAAAGGAAACTACAAAATGAAAAACTCATGAGTCTGCATATCCTACAGTTTTTTCCTAATGAATATAAGAATTGGTCACTGATCAAAATGATCAGAGAATAGGAATTTTCTACAATTATCCCGAGTTGGAAATGCTTGTTTCAAAAAACCTAGCCTTACAATTGTAAGAATATCTGAAATTTGAAGGAGACTTATCAATCAAGAGTCATAAAGAATTCATTTGCAGGCATGTATTTATATTCAGTAAAGCAAACACAAAGAGAAAATCTATATACAATTTGTCCCTACTCAGTCAACCCATCACAACCCATACAGAAGAGACAACTTATGGCTATTAGTTTCTATGGCCTCCCTATGAAGTGCATGTATTCAAGATCATTTGAGAGCTTGCAAAGTGAACAAACCTATTTACTGCTATTTTTAAGAGTGTCTTTCACTTAGTAATAATACAGTCTCCCTGTACATATCTGTGCCCACCCAACGAGAAGATTGTGCCAACATTGTAAATGTGGCAAGGTTTTCCATAAGGTATCAACCTCTGCATTTATCATTCCATCATTACCATTTTGATGGAAAATCAGTGGGAAGAGTAAAAACTTCAAAGATGTAATTTCTTAGGAAAGAAATACTCTGTACAACCATTAGTGTGCTGAGATACATTTACCAAAATCTCTTCTGAAGAGTATAATTATGGGCCAATAAGCCATCCTGTCTGAGGCTGAATAGAAAACCCTTTAACATAAGCCAACACTAAAATATCAGATTTTATTAATAGAGATGTACATTTCCTGTTACACTTTTCTCATATATTTCTAATTAAAATATCATTTGCAGAATCTGAAGTTCTGAGTGTCCTTCTGTCTAAATCTTTATTATATATCTGCCCTGGTAAATGTTAAATTTCAGTCTATTTTTGTTATATAAATTACAATGTTTTCCTTATTTCAAATGTGATGTCTTATGATTGTGAAAATAGGTAACCTGTATTTTGAAATTTCTCATATGTGTGTGTGTGTGTGTGTGTATCTGCAATGCTTACTTAGCTTTTTTTAATCCACAAATATTTCTCATATCTGTCTGTTTGTATGCACTTGAAATTCCACATCAGAAGATATCTAAAACTTTTTATATTTATGAGTCTTATAAAACTTTGATATCCAAAGAATGAGCCAGCCAGGGCAATACACTATTTGATAGAAGAACTCATGAGCAAACATTATAAATAAAATGCCTGACTCTTTGTATATATAGATTGTCTACATATTACTTGATTGAAAAGAAGTTGAAATAAAATGAGTAGAGTGATCAGTTCAGGAGGTTGAACTGATGGGGGATGGTGATACCTTCATGGGGGATGGTGATACATTTGTGTGTCAAGCACTGGCCATCTCCTTGATACCTCCAGGTCTTAGGTTTCCATTTGCAAAACTGAGCCACTATACCACATGAACTTCCAGTATTATTTCCAGTTCTATCATCCACCTTTCTTTAGAAAAAATGATGTATCTTTTAATCATATTTATTTCAGAGAATGTGGGTAATTATAACACAACTATACTCATACTCTCATGTAGGAGTGGTACAGAATATTCTCAGAGAAACAGCACACAGTGGGTCTACTAAGAAAACAGAATACTTTTCCCCAGAAAATAAAATTATATTATTTATTGCTTGATGATTTCTGGAGAGAGGAGTGATGGGTAGGAATATAAAAACCAGTTACAGAGAGGTAACTATGAAGACTTAGACCATATTCATCATTGTACTTATGATTATGCAATCATTTAGCTTTGGCTATATACATGATTTGAATGGATGCACGCCAAAAACCAATAATAACTGGGGATGAGATTCCTGCAAGTGGAGGGCAAAGGTGAACTTTAGCAAGTAATGTGAAGTATGACTATTTATGAAGTGTCAGACCTCCCTACTGGAAAATTGACTGTAAATTAATTCAAACAATCTCTCTCTTTATTGAAATAATATATGGATAATTTTACAATGTAAGGTTTGAAGGTTTTGCTATTGTTGACATCATATGAAAGAACCTATGATATCAAATCATAGTTATTTTGGTTTTTAATATTTATATGTATGTATAGATGCATATATATATTTCCATTTTTTCATTCTAAAGATAAATGATTTTATAATCTGTTAGATGACAATTTGTTTTAGTTTAAGAAGATCAATATTTCATGGCAGTTTTCAACAGATTAAATAATCTGTTATTCATAATAGTAAACATTTGATAATCCAAGATTTTATTGATTTAATATCTAGAATAATTTATGCTTGAGATAATATGTGTAAAATGCTGAAGTATTTAGGAATGACTCTCATATAGGTAATACTGTCAGTCTTTTTATTTATTACTTCATGAAACTGCATTTTTGAACAGATGTACTTTTGGTCTAGTATCTAAATTAGAAAAAAATCTTCCTGGTATTCATAGTGATTAAATTTGATATTCACATTGTAGTTCATATTATGTGCAATTGGTTAAAAATAATAACACAACTGTGAATTTAAAACTGTAAGCTATTTATGATAATTCAGACTGTATTTATTTCTCACTAGTACGCATGGTAACTATCTCATGTGTAAATAACATCAGTAATTATAGTAAAGGGTTTTTTGTTTTTGCCCCAGAAATTTTTCAGTACAAAATTAACAACTAATATATAGTGTTTGATAAAGTGCATTTTATTGTGAAGTATAATATAAAAAGCCATATTGTTATAATCCTATTCTGATAATATAACCAATCCTAGATTTTTTTCAAGAAAAATGTGGATGTGTCAAATGGATTAAAAGTGGACTATTTGAATAGATGAAAAGAATGAGCATCTAAAGATGGTGAGTGGAGACACCCTGAGGATTCACCTCACAGCTGAGTAATGTAAAGAGGGGGGCGTTGCTGAGCTTGTGCATTTGGCAAAAGCCTCTTTCTTCAGCCCTTTTCAGTACCTTTTCTTCACTGAATGATTTTGCCTCTTCTTTTCACACCATGTGTGTACGGATGTCCCCAACTCTTCTATGCTTCTCTTTCTCTTTCTGCATTCCTCCTGCTGCATTGTGACAGCTTTGGCTGCTTTTTCTGGGGGGTCTCAAACATGATGTCCTATCCTTCTATCACCCTGAAGATCAACCCTCTCATTTTCACCTTGCTACAGGAAGGGACTACTCAGATGTGCCCTGATATATCAAACTAAATCTTTTAGCATCCAAGTTCTATAATTTTAATTTTTTAAATGTCACCTGTGCTAAATTATTTGTATGTTTACTCCTTTTTCATGATGGCATTTGATATTACCAAGTCTTAAGAAATTCATTCTGAGCAACAAAAGAAACATCAATGTACTAACAGGTTCAAGTTACAAAATTTTGAGACCATAAATTCATATAATTATTGTCCTGATGAGCTAAGGGTGACTTCACTGCCTTACACAACTGCCACTTTCTTCCTTTGTCCCTGAAATGTCCCAAACAACCAAGCATTCCAGCTCCATATGACTCATTTTTCCTGAAATCTCATGTTCTCAGGCCTGAAACATAAGATCTCATTTGTCTCAAGTCAATAATTAAAACCCCAGGAACCTTTAGACTTGCATAATCCATTTAATGGACTTCTTGCCAAATTCTTCTCTTTTTTATTGGTTCTTTTTAGTTACATATGAGAGCAAAATCCATTTGGATATAATTGTACAAGCATGAGATATATATTTTTTTCTAGTTAGAGCCCCGTTCTTATGGATGCACATGGTGGTGGGTTTCACTGTTTTGTTTTCATATATGTACATGGGAAAGTTATTTCCAATTCATTTCATTGTCTTTCCTTTGCTAACCTCCCCCCTCTATTCCCCAATGTCTAGTCTATTGCACTTCTATTCTTCCCCTTACTGGCCCCTTCTCCATGCTTAATTATGGATTAGCTTCCACTTGTCAGAGAAAGCATTCAACCTTTGGTTTTTGGGGGACTGGTTTACTTCACTTAGCACAATAGTATCCAGATCCATTTGCTGATGTCATAAAGTCATTCTTCTCTATGTCTGAGTAATACTCTGTTTTGTATATATACCACATTTTTTCTTTATCTATCTATTGAAGGTCACTTAGGCTGGTTCCATAGATTAACTATTATGAATTGAGCTGCCACAAACATTGATGTGGCCACATCAATTGTAGTTTGCTGGTTTTAACTCCTTTGGATATAGATCAAGAAGTAGGATAACTGGGTCAAATGGTGACTTCATTCCAAGTTTTCTGAGGAATCTCCATACTGCTTTCCAGAGTGGCTGAACCAATTGGCAGTCCCACCAGCAATGTATGAGCATGCCTTTTCTCCCCACAACCTTGTCAGCATTTATTTTTGCTTGTATTCTTGACAATCAGTATTCTGACTGGAGTAAGATAGATCTCAGTGTAGTTTTAATTTTTTTTAAATATTTTTTTAATTGTAGATGGACACAATGTCTTTATTTTATTGCCTTGTACGTGGTGCTGAGGATCGAACCCAGGGCCTCACGCATGCAAGGCAAGCATTCTACCGCTGAGCTACAATCCCAGCCCTAATTTTTATTTCTCTAATTGCTAGAGATGTTGAGCATTTTTCATATCTTTGTTGAGTATTTGTGTTTCTTCTTTTATGAAGTGACTATTTCATTTCTTTGCCATTTATTGATTGGGCCATTATTTTTGTTTTTTTTTAGTGTTAAGTTTTTTAAGTTCTTTATATATTCTGGAGATTAATGCTCTATCTGACCTGAAGGTAACAAAGATTTTCTCCCATCTTGTAGGCTTTCCTTTCACACTTGATTGCTTCCTTTGCTGCATACCATTTATTGATTATTGATTTTACTTCTTGAGCTTTAAGGGGCTTATTAAGGAAGTCAGTTCCTGAGCTGCTATGTTATCATGTTGGGCCTATGTTTTCTTTTAGTCTATGAGGGGTTTCTGGTCTAATACTTAGGTTTTTGATCCACTTTGAACTGAGTTTTGTTCAATGTGAGAAACAGGGGTTAAATCTGATTCTACTACATATGGATTTCCAGTTTTCCCAGCACCATTTGTTGAAGAGGCCATCTTTTCTCCGCTACATGTTATTGATGCCCTTATCTAGGATGAAGTAACTATTTTTTGTAGTTTTGTTTCTGTGTCTTCTATTTTATTCTATTGGTCTTCTTGCCTATTTTGGTGCCAATGTCATGCTGTTTTTGTTACTGTAGCTCTGTAATATAATTTTAGATCTGGTATTCTGATGCTCCTTGTTTTGCTTTTCTTGTTAAGGATTGCTTTGGCTATTCTGGGCCTCTTTTTCTAGGTGAATAGATGAATTTCATGAGTGCTTTTTATATTTTCAAGAAGAAATCATTGGAATTTTGGCAAGAATTCCATTAAATCTGCATACTGCTTTTGGTAGTATGGCTATTTTGATAATATTAATTCTGCCTATCTAAGAACATGGAAAGTCTGTCCATCTTCTAAGGTCATCCTCAGTTTCTTTCTTTGGTGTTCTGTAGTTTTCAGTGTAGAGATCTTTTACCTTTTTTGTTAGATTGATTCCCACATATTTTTTGGAAGACAGTTTTATTTAACTTCATTTAATAACCCAGTGTCAATTGATAGCATTTAAAAAATTCTGGCATTTGGGATCAATTTTACTTACAATAAAATCATCCAGCTAAAAGTACAATTGAAGAGTTTTCAGAGACTCATCCAGCTTTATTATGATCAAGATATAGAATATTTGTATCACCACAAAATTCCCTATGGCATTTGTAACCCATCCCTTACAAATATGCTGTATGTCACTGTTATATTGCCTCTTGGAGAACTGCATAAAATAGAGCCATGTAATATTTTTCTTTCTGGTTTCCTTCACTTAACAAATAATGCATTTAAAAATGTGTATAAAATTCATCCATTAGTCATCCTAATTCAATTTCAAATTCTGTTTATAACTAAAAGGTATTCAACTTTACTAATGCAGTACAATTTGCATATCTATTCACATTGCTGATGTTTGAATTTCAATTTTTTTGGCTATTAAGATAAAGTTGCTACGTACATTCTTATAACTCTCTTCCACTAGTTAACTGCTAGGTAACTGCTGTTTCACTAGGTAACTGCTGAATTTTCCACTGAAATTTTACCATTGTTCCCTTGCAATTGGTGAATATCTTCCAGGAGATACTTTGAGACTACTCATACTCTATTTATCCCTAACCTTCACCCACAGATCTTCACTAAGCTGCTAAAATTCCTGTTGTTTATCTAATGTCATTTCCTATATTCCTTCTATGTTTATCAATACAAGTTCTTCTATGATTAAATCTATCCCTGTCCATTTATTTACTTATTCAATGAGGTATTCATTTTTAGTATGGATTCATGAATTTTAATTCTTACATTCTGTGTCATAATTTAATATTATAATGCACATGATATCCCCCAAAGTCTCATGTCTTGGCTATTTGGAAACCACAGTATGATGTGCACAGGTGAGGTTTTGGGGAAGTGACTGGATCATGAGAACTTTGACCTTAAAAAATGGATGAATCTTTTGATAGAATCATAGCTGCAAGGACTACAGAGTGGTGTTAGGAACTATAGGAGGTTTACCCTAGTTGAAAGGAGTAAGACTGGGGCATGCCCTTGGGGAATATCTCTTGTCCATGTCCCTACTTCTCTCTGTTTTCTGGCCAGAGTGAGATGAGTAGCTGTGCTCTGCCATGTTCTCCTCACTATGATGTTACACCTGACCACAAGGCCAAAACAATAGGGTCAAGTGAATATGGACTGAAACCTCTGAAACTGTGAGTCAAAATAAAGCTTTCCTCCTCAAGTTGATTTTCTCCAGTATTTTGTCCTAGCAATGGTAAGCTGATGAATGCAATAAAATAATTATTATTTTTTTGCACAAATCCTTCCAATTTTTACTTTGGGCACTTTTTCACTTTGGTTTCTTTGGTTTTCCTTATAATTTTAAAGAATTTTATTAATTTGTGGCACTATAATATATTCCAGGAATATCACAATAAATGACTTATCTTCCTCTACTTAATTTGAAAAAAAAAGATTAAAAAGATTATTATATATTAAACAAATCTGATTAAAATTGATGAAATATGTTTTGCTATTTAAATGTTAAAGGGTATAGAATGATCCCAAAATATGCAAATCAATTTTCTTTCTTTTTGTGTGTGTGTGTGATACCAGAGAACAAACCCAAAGGTGTTCTACCATCTCTACATCCCCAAACCTTTTAATTTTTATTTTGACGCATACTCTTACTAAGTTGCTGAGACTGGTTTCATACTTGAGATCCTCCTGCCTCAGCCTCCAAAGTCACTTGGATTACAGGTATGCATCATTATGCCCTGTTTGAAACAAATTTTCTTGTGCAAATAATTGATTTAATAATTATCACTAGAAAATATGGTATTAGAATATAATAAATATTTAATATGTGGAATATAAAACATGTGCTTATTTTAATTTATTTAATGTTATTTTATTTTTGGTACTTGGTTTGAACCAAGTGATCTTATCCTACTGAATTTCATCCCTCATCCCTTTTAGTTTTTATTTTGAGACAAGATCTTGCTAATTTGCTGAACCTGGCCTAGAACTTGGAATTCTCCTGCCTCAGTCTCCCGAGGCATGTGTCATTGTGCCCAGCAAGATTTTTAGAATACACAGAATATATTGTACATCATTTATCCCCTCAAAAGCATACCATAATATTTTACTAATGATATGTATTTGAAATATGTTAACTTAATCTCGGGGTATAGTAATATATGTAAAATAATATTTATGAAGCGAAATGATGCTTCTAATCCAAAAGATGAAATTAGTATGCATTAGTGGAAATATAGGCTATGTAAAATGTAACATTTTATCAAAATCATTATGTGCCTTAAAAATGCTTGTTTGGTGAATGATTCCTGAGATATCTGAGTTCTCTTATCAATCCCTATAGCTGACTAACATTATTTATTCTGATTCTCTAATTATCCAATCATTTCATTAACTTACAAATGAGAACATGAAAACAGAAGTCATTAAAAGAACATAAAAGTACTTAACTTGTGTGTGAACATTGTGATTCTGGCTCTTAATTTGTAGTAAGATTCCTTTCAAACTGCAGTTATATTTCTAAGGTACACATTGAGAGTATTGGTATGAATTTAGCGTCCACACTCAGACACGTTATCAGTGAGTATTTATGATTGTCCCGCTGTGACCTACTTGTAAGAAGAATGAGATAACTGTTTCTAATGTCTTTCAAAATTCCTCTTTCCATTCGTATGCATGTACTTCCAAATGGAACATACTTTTAGTTCCAAATGGAACATGATTCTATCTTACCAGAACTTGCCCTCCATGGTCCACCTCTGCTCCTAAGTGTATAGCAATATATCTAGTAATCATGAGGTACATTAGATTTCTTTCCATGATACTAGACAATTTTTACCTATTTTTTAGCTTTTTATCTTTTCTACTATTTTTCTTCATGAATTCAATGCCATTAGTCTTATTTTTGTCTTTTCAAATTGGAAAAAAATTAAGTAAGAAAAATCTATATTGAGTTTTTATTAAATTCTAGGAACTATGGTTAATAATTTCTTAATAAATACTACATATGTCACTATCTGTGTCATACCAATAAAAATGGGAACCCCAAATTGAACATTTTGATATGGATCCAAAGTCCATTTTATGTCTTTTTAAATTTCTTCTGTCCCTATATAATTTCAAATGAATGTTTATAATGATCATAATGAAAACATCTCTGGAAGTTCTATAAATACTGGTGCACTGAATAGTAAACTTTGAAATACCTTGAAATAAAAAAGGAAATCAGGAAGAAGAAAGTACAAAAGCTTTTGAAGAGAATAAAAGTTCAAGCGCAACATATTGAAATGTAGGTAGGGAGCCCAAAACATTGCTAGAATTCGTCCATCCAAATGCCTACACCAGAATATAAGACGGTATCAAATTAATGGTGTCAGGGTACACATTTAGAAAACAGAAAAATATCTCAATGCAAGCAGAAATAACACACATCAGAGCAGAAAGTAATGAACAGAAAACAACAAAATTAAAAAAATGAAAATTAATATATTTTGAATCTCTTTCCCCGGAACAATTTATTAAGTCAGCAAAACCATAAAAAAACAAGAAAATTTTTAAGAAAAGAAAATACAACCAATCATGTCAGGAATGAGAGAGGAAATATCACTATGGGTTTTACAGAAACTAAAAGAAAAATAAGTTAAAATTACTAAAAAATTTATAATATTAAATTTGTCAATTTTGATGAAATTGATAGAGTATTTGAATATCAAAAACTCCAAAAGATAATTCAAGAAAATATAAGTAACTGGAATAATCTTTTTCTATTAAAAATTAAATTTATAATTAAAATATTTACTACAGGGTTGTACTAGGTTGTTTCATGAGTTAATTCTATGGAAGAAACAATGTCACCTCTTATGCTTTATTTCTTTACCTTTTTCTTTCTTTCTAGTTATTTCTTTCTATATTTCTTAGTGGTTTTCCCCATTATGACTGAATTTGAAACAGTAGAGTTAATTTTATATATCAGGCTGTAAATATTCATAATATTCTAGTATTAGCTGAAATTGCAGATAAATAAATAGTTAACACAAACAATCTAAGTATAATTATGCAGAACCCTAAGTGTTACTTTATGGTTACCTAATGTTCATCTCCTCATTTGTGATTTTTAGTCAACATAGTTTGCCCTTTATGACCACCTGTACAGAAAGTTCTAAGGCAGTGCAACTCTACTGTATTGACTCCAATAGCCTTTAAAATGACTCCTCATTTTCTCATTTTTATAATTTTGCCAAAGCTTATAAATTCAAGACATTGGAAAAATGCATGATTTATACCTCGTACATTCTTAAATTTTCAGCTCATTGACAATTCTTTTTCAATAACATTTTCAACAATATTTTCTTTGCTGGCCTATGAATTATCCTTAGATTTTGACATTTACACACACACCACACACACACACACACACCCCTCTGTCACATATTCAAATATTCAAAGAAATGATACAGTTTTTAATTTTTAAAGCACCCTTTGTATTAAATAACCCTATATTTTGCTATGATGTTTGTCTACTTAAATGGTTCTTATTCTGCATGTGTGGGGAATTGTTTTCATGTTGTATAATTAAGATCATACATTTAAGGCTATGTAGGCCAATATACTGTATACATGAAATTTTATTAGGTAACTGCTAGTGCTATCATATTTAGCTTATAAATATTTTACATCTTTTTATGTTTAAATAATGGAATTGTAGCAAAACTGTACACATGTTGAAAAATATATGAACAAATACTACAAATGTGCCTAACTGCTATAAAGTTGAGATAGGTTCATAAACTTGTGTTCAGGCACAGAATTAATTGATTATTGGCAAACTTCTGAAGGACCTGTTCCACTTAAACCACCAGTCTTATAAAGGAGTTTTCATTTTGGGAACAAATACTGTTGTTAAGAAAGTCCTATTATTTTATATCAAATATCCAATTAAAAGTTCAAGAAATTTG
This sequence comes from Geosciurus inauris, assembly GCA_004024805.1. Lineage (NCBI taxonomy): Eukaryota > Metazoa > Chordata > Mammalia > Rodentia > Sciuridae > Geosciurus > Geosciurus inauris. The sequence continues at coordinate 14,343 of PVHX01000940.1, forward strand.
AAGGAGCAAGGAAATAAAACCCACAATAAATGGTAGAATTAACAGAAACTGGTTCTGTAAATAACCCATATTTAAGAATCATTACAAAATGCTTTAAAAGGGTTATTTAGGTAAAATTAAGGATTCATAGGAAAGAATGGGAGAACAGCAATCAAACAAGTAATGCTATTAAAATGTGGGAAGTGATCTGAATAGAAGCTTCTGAAAGAAGAGAGGTAAATAGCCAATAACTATATGAAAAATGCTCAACATCCTTAACCATTATAATATGCAAATTAACACTATATTGAAATTCTATCCTACCTTATCAAAATACACACACACACAAGCAAAAAAATACAAAATGATGTAAATGGTGTGAAGGAAAAGGAACATAAATATACTTTTGGCAGGAATGTTTACTTAGTGCAGCCATACTATGGAAAATAGTATAAGGTTCCTCATAAATTTAAAAATGGAAATATCATTTGATCCAGCTTTACTACCCCTGGGTAGATATCACTAGGAATTGAAGTCAGCAACAAAGGGTTATCTGCATGTCAATGTTATTGGAGAACTGTTTACAGACATGGAATCATTCTAGGTGCCCATGAATAGATGAACGAATGAAGAAAACAAGATGTATAAACACAAAGGAGTATAATTCAGCTGTAAAGAAGAAAAATCCTCTCATTTGCAGCAAATCTGAGGGAACTGGAGCACATCGTGTTAAGTGAAATAAACCAGATGGCAAAGACAAGCGTCACAGCTTCTTTCTCATGTAGGGGGTTAAAGGGAAGGTGAGTCTGAAAATAGAGGAGGGTTACTGGGGAAAGGGAAGGATGCTGAGGATGGGAAGGAGTGAGAAGAAAAGAGGGATGGACATGATAGAGGCATAGTGCATGCATGAATGAAAACTCCAGAGTTAATTAAAACAATTTGTATACTTACTATGTCAATAATCATGATAATAAATTGGCACAAAACACTTTAGCATGAAAGTACTTGTACAAGTATGTCATCAAGCCAGTTGTCGTGGCGTGTGCTTGTAATCCCAGCACTTTGGGAGGCTGAGGCAGGAGGATTGCGAATTCAGAGCCAGCCTCAGCAATGGCAAGGTGCTAAGCAACTCAGTGAGACCCTGTCTCTACATAAAACACAAAATAGGGCTGGGGATGTGGCTCAGTGGTTGAGTGCCCCTGAATTCAAACCCTGACACTCCCCCAAAAATATGTCTCCCCCCAAAAAAGAGGATCTGTCTGATACTTATAGCAGAAGGAACTAAATAGCACAGATTTAACATTTAAAAATGAATAAGCCTATACTGTTTAAAATAAAGTGTCATTTCATAGTATGCCAATCATTTAAACTTGACATTTTATATCAGAGCTGCTTCTCTCTTTCCCTTTTCTTCAGAGCTGGAGCACCGTCCACCATCATCTTCCTTTCTGATGGTGTCTGGGTAGGGACGTGAGCATGTAACATCACCTACCCTCATCTCCAACATACACACACAGAGGAATAAACATAAATTGACTATACTTTAAAATTTGTACAGTGTACCAAATGCAACTGTACAGTGTGCTAGGCAAATTGAATATATCATGTAGACAAATTACTACTGGGTGAGGAGATTCTGTCCAGAAAGAATGAGCTGATAGTTAGAGAAATATAAACTAGAAACATATTATTTTACTTCCAGATTTATCTTTGCAGAATATGATTTGAGGTGAAAACAGAACTCCCTGTAATTAGTTAAGTATTGTTTTTAGCAATAACAGAACATACTGTTAAATTAATGGAAAATAATCAAACTTTTTTTCCAAGAAAAAAGAATAAAAGGTTTGTCATGATATGTTTAATTTTATCAAATAAGTTGGTGTTTCTTCTACTTTGGCTCTTTTAAAGACAATAGCTTAGAGATGCCTTCATTGTTGAATTTGTTATCAATAAATTTAGTTTAATTTAATTTTTTAAAAAAAATTTTTGCCAGGTATAGTGGCACATACCTGTAATCCCAGTGGCTCAGGAGGCTGAGGTAGGAGGATGGCAAGTTCAAAGCCAGCCTCAGCAACAGCAAAGTGCTAAGCAACTCAGTGAGACCCTGTCTCTACATAAAATACAAAAGAGGACTGGGGATGTGGCTCAGTGGTCGAGTGCCCCTAAATTCAATCTCCAGTACCAAAACACACACACACACACACACACATACACACATGCACACAAAAACAGCCTCTCTTAGCTATGTGCCTTCTAAGTCCCATGTTTCTAAATTAAAATAGTCCTTTCATATTTTATTCAGTTCTTATAATTACATGTGACTACAATCCTCTTCTATCCAGCTTAGCTGCTTATGTGTCTACCTATTTGCAAACCCACACTTAGGAAATCATATCCATAAATATACTTTTTCCCAAGTTTTGAAAATTTTTATTCCTCGAGTTGATTTCAAACAGTTCAGAGTTGTATAGCTGAGGCATAGTATTATCATGTGAATTTGTTTATTTGAGACCATTTATTCCATCCCGAAAAAAACTGGCTGGACCTCACAAGCTGTGTTCAAGGTAGATAACACTGGGAAGTAGAGCATGTGTGAGCAAAACACAGAGAGGAGGGGAGGCACCACAGGCACAGACTATTCATAAGGCATCAAATATGCATGGGCTCCAGAGGCACCGAATAGCAGAACACTTTAAATATACATGAGGTATGCGCAGCACTCATTATTCATGAGGTCTTAATTCAGTCGCCCATTGTTGACACCCATTTTGGCCCTGACAGTTCGATGCCCAAGAAACTCCCGTAAAACCCATGGCTGTGCGGTAAGACAATTTGCAAACTACAACTGTTGGCCAGGGGAACTTGTCTCTGGGTCTCTCTAGTAGAGCAGGAACATGTCCCTTGCCCAGGGGACTTCCTGCCAGTGGGCTGCCAGGCTTTCTCACTCTGGTGTCCATATCATCAGAGAAAGCAGAGTCACAGGACAATGAACACCATGCCATGAATTCAGCTAGTTATGGCCTCTCCAGCACACTAGCACTCCCTTGCTGGTGTGTTAACTCACCCCGTTTCTTTCCCATGGCTTCATGCTGTGTGTATTAAATGACTTCAAAAGCCAGGTGACTTGAACATTTAAATTGGATCCGCGCATCTGTGTTGTTCATGACCACTAGGAAAGTTGCTTTTGTAGTCTACGTGGGGTTTACTATTGCATCAAGATCATTTCCCACACAGCCAGGGTACCAAGCATGCTCACACATGGAATAAATGGTCTCAAATAAACAAATTCACATTATAATACTGTCCCTCAGCTATAAAACTCTGAACTGTTTGAGATCAACTAGAGGAATAAAAATTTTCAAAACTTGGGAAAAAGAGAGTATTTGTATGGATATGATTTTGTAAGTGTGGGTTTGCAAATAGGTAGACACATAAGCAGCTAAGCTAGATAGAAGAAGATTGTAATCACATGTAATTATAATGAAGCACTAGCTTAAATTATTTCTTTGTCAGAGAACCAATATTGTCTTTAAGTGAATATATATTGCAAATATTAGCTTTTTAATGTTCAAAGGAAATAAATGTTCAAACATAAATGATTTTAGTAGGACATGGAAGAATTTGATACACCTATTTGTAAAATATAAGCAAATCCAAATCCTGTGTGAAGGTTAATCACACACACACACCACCTAGAAAACAATCACTGGAAAGTTGATCATTGTGGCAGATGAGTGAATTTGTGCCTGTTAGATGATTGATCTAAGTTAAGATTCATTTGTTGTTGTGAATTCATTTTGATTATTTTCAAATGATTCCTTGATGTTCAGTAAAATTCCAAGAGTTAGTGTTGTTGGCTTTCAAATAGAAAGACACGGGTAACTCCAGCGGAGTAACCCCACTCTGAGCTTTGTTCCTGCTGAGACACTAACATTTCCTCCAGGGCCCTGGGTGAGCATCGGTTGGCTCCTCCCCAGGAAGGCCCATGATTCCTGGTTAAACCAACCAGCCAACTTGGGAAGCCTCTGACCCAGGCAGGCCTTTGCGGGGATATGAAAACACTGGTTATTGTAACTGCCTTTGAGAAGTCCAGATTAGACTAAAACTGAAGGCAGAACCTAATTTATCACAAATGGAACATTTCTGAGTAAATAGAAACGCCCTTCACAAATGCTGTGTGCCTTAAACTTTATGTAGTTTCCTGAAACGCTGCTTTGCAAATGTGCGTCCGCCCTCCCCAGAGCCTGTTTGGCTGCTGTGGATGGTTTTGCCTGCATGTTTCATACCGACAGAAGCAAGATTATTTCCACATCCTTTTTTTCTAAATTTTCTTTGAAATGTAAACATTTCCCCCAGGTAACACAAACTAAAAATAGCTGTGATAATAACAAAATACCAACTAAACTGCTGACTAACAACTGTCATTTTGTGATGACTTTAAAAATAATACAATAATGTCTTCTTATGTTAACTAGATTTGTCTTAGTTCACAAGTGGAAGTAAAATATTCTTTTCCACCATATTTCATGTGTTTACTTTTCTGAATCCATTTTTAATCTTAATTTGTTTTTAAATTTTCCAAATTTATGTACATACAAATGTATGCTGCTTTCAGTCACAAATAAAAGAAAAACTCAATTTTAATGATTTAAGCATAGAACATTTTATATAATGTGACATTTAGTGACATTTAATGGTAAAATATCTTTAGATCTTATTATTTTATCAAGAATTCCAGTGTTTTTTTTTTCTACTTCATAATCAAAACAAAAATATATGAAAAGTGTTTTGAGCTCAGAACACATCATGCCAAAATATGGCTATAGGACCCTGGAGTGATCTACCCCCAATATACTTATATTGGGAGAAATACAAGGGGCACCACCAACATGCCATAACAAAAGGTAGATTAACAAGAGAAAACAATAGCAAATAATTTAATCAAATTTTATGTGACACAAGTGTCTTCTGTTTTATACTTAGGTTCAATGAAGGACAGGCCACGGTGTAGAAATGCAACTGGACACACTGGTTTATCCAAAGGTGACAGACTGAAGAAGAGAAAGACTCAGCAAAGCCTGTCTGCTCAGATTCATCTTGGTTGTGCCAGTAGGGTGCCTTCCCCAGGTAGGTGACAGGAGACTTCTGGAAGAGAAACTTCAAGGGGGAAGGGAGAGAATGAGGTTTCTAGGTTTCATGGCTTTAGAAAGAATGTTTCCAGTTTGCTATGAACCACTGTGGGGAAAGCAATTCTGGTTTCTGTGACTCATTTGAGGAAGAAAATAAGTTAGGAGATGAAAGGACAGAAGAACAGAGAGCCTTTGCTTCTGAGGCCATCCAGTCTCTTTCAGGTCAAAGTACTCAGCATACGCAAGGTGTCTGCCCCACCCACACACACATCAGGGTGATGTTTTCAGAGCTGTGGCACCTCTCTGGCATATTGATGTTGAGCTGATTATTCTGAGAAGCTGCAGACCCAGAGAAGCTTGTTAAACTTGCCCTTTGATAAGAGAACTATTTATCACTAAAGCTTGTGTCTGTCACTCCCTCTGCGCCAGGAAGACAGCAATGACTGAGAGCGTATTACACACACTTCATTCTGCCTAATGTACTGTACCTTTGTTTAAGGTGCTTCTTACCATGTCATGCCACTTAAGCTTTCCTAATATGACTTTTTTCCCTTTGTTTTAGAGAATTATGATATGTAAATCTGAAAATGAAAGGCTTTCTTTGAGATCTACTTTAAAGAATTACTAATTCTCTGGGTTTTCTACAACATCTACATAAAGTTTGCTTAGTTAATAAATTTCTGACTTTGTCCCCTCTTGTTAGCTTTTTGTTATAAGGAATTTTGTTATAAGAAATCTCAGCTTAGAAGCAAGAAGGAGAGAAAGAAAAATTTTCTCTTTGAACCAACTTCATCATTAGTCTTTTTATTTTAATTGTTGTTTTAGTAATTGACAGCAAATATAGCAGCTAAGCCAAAGGAAGTAATTTTCAATTTTACTATGTGATGTGCATATTCTCAAGTATTTAGAATGATCATTAAGATTCTAGAATGGTACAATGAGGATAAACGCAATTATACAAATTTCTTGAGGAAATTTTCTTGTACAATAATTCTTTTGTTTTCATTTCTGAATCAACTAGTGAAATGCATGGTATAAGTGATAAAATAAATTATATGCTTGAGGTTGAACTCACACAAACAAGAAAATCAATAAAATGAGTAATTATCTATAATTATTTCACTCTGCTAGACATTCTGGGAACTAATATCCTTGGAAACCCAAGCTTTTTACAAGATTCTTAAACCATCTGTTTTTTACTCTTATGGATTAGCAATGAAATATATAAAGTGTATAAATAAATGTATAAATAATGTAATCCATGCAGAAAAAGTACCACCTTCTCTCTCCATTAATCTGAATGCCTTTGTGTACACAGACACAAATGTATGTATTTGTCATTTAGAAATATGTGAATAGTGTCTTGAAGAGAAGATAACACATGAAATTAGAGACTAGAAGCCATGCTATAATGGATTATTTTTGATATATGAAAGATCACCTTGGTAAATAACATGTAAACATTGTGGTTTCCTTTTACATTGAATTACTTTTCACTTCTCAATGAAAATTGTCCAATTCAGTTACCTGCATGATACTGCTTCTAGAATATTATAAACAGTGTCGTAGTTTACGTTGATTGTGGAATGGTCAGAATGGTATTCTCTCAGGGAAGAAGAGAGAGTATTTTCAGTGTTGGTAGAGAAAAAGAAGAAGAAAAAAAAGCTTTTTTAATAAAGAGAAACAGTGTAAAAAACTTTACAGATGATTTGCTGTAATTGACAAGAGAGTCAGGCTTTCCCAAGCCCTCCTATACTTGTTTATCATTAATATTTTTCATGCTAGGTAGTCATTTATAATAGATAAAATGACTCTTCAAGAGTCAAAGAGGAATTATGCTCTAGAGGTGTTGACTAATTCAGTGTGTCCTCCCCATCCTTGCATAAACATGAGAATACCTCCTTAATACTCGGCTACATTTTCCCCTATATAAAGACATTTCTGTTTCTTTTCGTATATAATATGCTTCTATCATTAAATTTTGCAAAGATCTATTTATCTGTCTATCTATGCTTCTACCCATCCATTCATCTACCCATCTATTCTTCACATTGTCAGGGAGGGGAAAATGGCTGAATTCTATGCTTGGATCACAGCTTAAAATGTCATAAAACAGATACTCAGGAAAAAGACAATTTTAATTATTTGCTCATGCATAAATAAGAAAGCCAAAGAAAGGCCAGATGGTTGAAGCTTAAATAATATTTTGACACACAGAAAAAAACAGGGGATTAAGGCCCCTGGATGGTCGAGATGAATTATGGGAGGGGAAGGGGAAGGAATGGATAGTGAATAATGGTTGTCTTGTGGCTCAGGTAAGTTTCTTCAGTGATAAAGATTATTTGGGAGCAGCTTACTTCCTGATACAAATATCTTTTCCTTAAGACAGTTTGCCTGACAGGTGTAAATTTGCTTTACAAAGGCATAGATTTCAAGGCTGTTCCTTTTGTCTATTTAAAATAACCCAGTTAGAGTATGCCAGGGAAGTTAACTTTGAGTTGGTATATTCTGGTTTTACGTCCTGAACCCTCAGTGCTGAGAACATGATACCCCAATGCCTGGTATTTTGATAGGCTGAGTAATTTGAAATGAAGGACTTTGGAAGACCTCAGAAGTAAAATCACTCTGACCTTTTCCTGTCCTCTTATCTCCTACCCCATTTTCTTTCCCTGAATGAGTCATAGATGCCAGATTTATTTTTCTCAAGCTGCATTAGAAAAACCAGAAATCCTTTTTCCCAAAGTAAAAACCTAGAAAGCTTATTTTCCCCCTTCCTCCTTGAAAACATTCCTTCTACCTGGGAAAGGGATGCTACACAGACAAGCCAAGAAGAATCCAAACAGACAGGCTCATTGAAATTCTTTCTGTGGTCCGTTACTATGAGAATAAACCCCTTTGTCCAGTTGTGTGTCCAGCCTGTACACACAACTGTCCATGTTTCATCAAATACGAACATCAAAATAGAGAGTCAACCCTGGGCCTTTGAGTCTTTGTCTCTAAAGCCTCCCATGTCACACAAAACTTCAATTAAATACATTTTTTATGGTTTTCTCTTGCTACATGCGTGTCAACCTTACCCTTATGATGGGTGAGGAAACATATCACATTTTTCTACCCTAAAGCCCCAACACTACTCATAACTTGGATATTATTGCCAAGTGATGATTAAAACACAGCATTCCAATTATAGTATCTCATTATTAAAATGCATTATATAGTAATTTAATATTTTTTAGTAAATTTTATACAAATTTTAGTAAATTTGATACAAAAATAAAAGCATATGACATACCTTTAGAATTGGTATTCTAAGCCACGGTGGTACACGCCTATAATCCCAGCACTTTGGGAGGCTGAGACAGGAGAACCACAAGCTCAAAGCCAGCCTCAGCAACAGTGAGGCGCTAAGCAACTCAGTGAGACCCTGTCTCTACATAAAACACAAAATAGGGCTGGGGATGGCTCAGTGGTCGAAGTACCTCTGAGTTCAAACTCTAGTACCAAAAAAAAAAAAAATGGTATTCTAACTATTATCCTCATAATGTTGTCTTTATTACAATCTTTCATTTCAAAATATATTTCAATAAGTTCAGGAAAAGAAGGTGAATATTTGTGTTTTGAGACAACAAAAATTGTTTGGATGTTGGCAAAAAGTAGTACTGTTACAATTCTGTCTAATGATAATAAAATTATGCAAATCTATATAGGAATAAGAGTTTGGGTTCTGTTGTGTTAGCTCTATAGGTAGAAGTTAAATATTATATATTACATAAGTATCAAATTTTTATCATTCTATACATATAAAAATACACCTGTTGAAAATTTAAAAAAAGAAAATGGCATAAATATTTTAAAAATAGCAAGATGGTAGTTTACATGGAAACTTACCTATGATTACATTAAGTGTAAATGATTAAATAACTACATTAAAAAGATTTATTTTTGGTAATGTATTTTTAAATTTAAATCACCTTTATTTGTGAATATATTAATAAGAACTAGGGAAATTAATCTAGCATAAAAATGTAAATGGAATGAGATTTGCCTGAGAAAAAAGGAAGCGAATATGCAATTACCATAATTTAAATGACTGAAAAGGATTTTAAAATGACTTGATCATCTGAAATTAGAAAGTCAAGTTTTTCGTAGTTGCAATCATCTGATCCTTGACAAAGATGCCAAAAATATATGTTGGAGAAAAGATAACCTTCTTAAGAAATGGTGTTGGGAAAACTGGGTATCCACATGTAGAATGAAACTAGATCCCTATTTTTCACCATACATAAATGTCAAATAAAAATGGATTAAAGATATAAGAATTAGACCAGAAACTTTGCAACTGCTAGAAGAAAACATAGGATCAGTGCTCCAACATATTGGCACAGGCACCAACTTCCTTAAAAATATTCCCCAAGCTCAAGAAATAAAACCAAGAATCAATAAGTGGGACAGTATTAAATTATTTCATCTCACTTCAGTTAGTATGGCAATCACCAATAAAACAAATAATAAATAAATGTTGGCAAAGATGTAGGGAAAAATACACTTATATAATGTTGGTGGAAATGCAAATTAGTACAAATGTTTTGGAAAGCAGTATGAAGATTCCTTAAAAGACTAGGAATAGAACCACCAAATGAATGAGCTCTCTCACTCCTCACTTTAATCCAAGAAAACTAAACTCAGCATACTATAGTGATACAGTAACATTAATGTTTACAGCAACACAATTCACTGTAGTCAAGTTATGGAACCAGCCCAGCCGTCTGTCAATAGATGAACAGATTAAGAAAATGTAGTTTATATATACAATAGAGTTGCTGTAAAGAAGAATATCATAAAATAAGTAGGTAAAAGAAGTCAGATTCATAAAATCAAGGGCTGAAAGTTTTTTTTTTTTAATTTTTTTTTTTAGCTGTAGATGGACATAATGTCTTTATTTTATTGCTTTGTATGTGGTGCTGAGGATCGAACCCAGGGCCTCACGCATGCGAGGCAAGTGCTCTACCGCTGAGCTACAATCCCAGCCCCAAGGGCTGAATGTTTTGTGTCATATGAGGACGCTCAAACAAAGTAAGGGCCAAAAAAAATGTGGGAGCAGATTGCACAAAAACAGAGGGAAGATGAGTAGAATAGAAGAAGTGGGCTGATGGGGAGAAAGGAAGGATGGGAAAGGGCAGGAAATGCAGAATGAATTTGACAAAAATCACACAATGTCCATATATTGATATACTATAGTGAATTCCAACATGATGCACATCAATAAAAAACTAAATACATAGATAGATAGATAGATAGATAGATAGATAGATAGATAGATAAATTAATAAATGGAAGACCTGTAGTGTAAAGGGAAGATGATGGAGGAAGGGGAGAGGGGAAGGAAAGGAAGAACTGGGGAAATGGAGCAAATTATATCACAGGTATGCATGATTATATGAGAATGAACCCCACTAATATGTTTACCTGTCATGCACTAATCAAAGCAGTTTAATAAAAAATGAGTTTGCCAATCATGTTTTATCATGTTAATATCCCTATTTATTTTATAATTCATTAGTCATAAAATTCTCCTTATATGTTTATTCATTTACTGAAGAGATAGAGAGAGAGAGATGCTTTTGAGAAAGTGAGGCACACACGAGAGTGTGGCTGGCTGTCAGGGATATTGATGGTGGATGAAGGAGGTAACAACCATTCTGCAGTTTGACCTTTGTCTGCCTCAGTGTGATGGACACATTTGGGAAGTCTTTAAAATATGAGGAAATTAAGAAGGCAAATACTGAAAGAGTTTTCCAGACAATACTAACATCCTTAGATGGAATGCTTCTAGTCTTAATTAAGAAGCAGCTAGGAGGCCCTGCGGATTGAGCAGAATGAGAAACAAGGAAATTTTTCTCTTTTACTCTCAGCAAAACAAGAAAGAGAAAAACATGATTTGATATACAAGAAGAGCCAAACAAGGATCAAAACCAAGTCCATTGAAGAGGATATTGCAGTGGTCCAGGCCACAGGTGGTGGTGACTTGGATCAGAATCATGGCATTGGTGGTGGAGGGAAGTAGTCAGATCCTGGTTATATTCTGAAAGTACAACTGGCTGATTTTCCTGATGAAGTAACCAGATGTGAAATTGAGACAAGCACAATGGAAGGTACTTCTAAAAATTTTGATCAGAACAAATTATAGAATGAGTTACATAGCAAATGTTATATGTCAGGTTGTGCATGCAGCAGGCTTTAGTGTTGGGAAGACCAAGAGGTCAGCTGTGCACAAGGTAAGATTTGATACCATTTTGAGTTCTGAGCAGAGATTTTCAAGTAGACAATTGGATATTGAAGTCTGAAATTTGAGTGAAACTTCTGTGGCAGAAACATAAACTTTGGATCATTCAAGCTATAAAAAATATTTAAATTTGGAAGTCTGAGTGAGATCACCAAGTGAATAAGTCTCAAGAGAGAAGATGATCAGGTACTAAGACCTGAAGAACATCAATTCTGAGAATTGGTGTTCTCAGAACATATGCATATTATATGAATTAAAGATTATTCTCCTAACTGGGCACGGGTGGCTCAAGCCTGTAATCCCAGAATTTAGGAAGGCTGAGACAGGAGAATCGCGAGTTCAAAGCCAGCCTCAGCAACAGTGAGGCGCTAAGCAACTAGTGAGACCCTGTCTCTATATAAAACACAAAATAGGGCTGGGGATGTGGCTCAGTGGTCAAGTGCCCCTGAGTTCAATCTCCAGTACCAAAAAAAAAAAAAAAAAAGGTTATTCTCCAAATCCCAATTATTTTAAATTCTTCATTAAGTTCAAGATATATAGTTCAGCAATAAACATATTTTAAAATTATAGATATATCTTCATCATGTGTCTTCTTGATGTCTATATCAAATGTAGCAATAAAATGCAGAAATAAAAATCATATAACACACCAGTGAAAACATGAAAAATAAAATGTAAAGAAACAAAAAGTAAAACAAATTAATCAGGTAATTTCCCATAATATTTATTATTTTTCAAAAACATTTCTTTGCTGTTCTTCTTTACTAGTATTTTCATAACAAGATAAGCCTTTTAAATGATACAAAAAGTCCAAATTGCATATTATGTTATACATGTAAAAATAACCATTTTAAATAAAAATACATAATTATGTTTAGTGGTATTTCACTGTCCTCCTTCTCTTCAAGGATTACCCACCATCTATATTATAGTAGAAAGGTAATATTTGCTGTCATGGGATGGCAGAACATTCAGTAAAACTTTCATCAGACCTAACTTGAAAGACAGATCATATGAGTAATGAACTTCAACTTCTGGGAAAGATATGAAAGAATTAAATTGGACAACTGTGCAGTCGTCAATATTGATTAGGTTTGACCAGGTATTGCATGAAAGTGATGAGCTCAGAAATTAATTAGACTGTTCCAAGCCAAAAAAATAAATAAGTAAAGTAAAAGTGTTATGAAGAAATCTGACAAATTTGGAGTTTTCAAATGTTGGAGTAGTTGACTGCTTTTTAATCTTTATATAGAAGATGAATTCATAAAAATATATGAGCAACAAAATGTCTTTAACACAGCCTTGAGGCAAAAATTAGATTACAGATGTGGCTTCCTTTCTTAATACTAAAATTTATCGCCTGATTAAGATGATTCAAGAAAATATATCAACGTAATGGTATGGCAGCTTGTAATTCCTGGTAGTACATAAAAATTTCTCAACACAAATCAAATTCAAGACAGCTTTTCCAATGCTAAGTAGAAACCTGGAAGGCAAACAGAAAGAAAAATAGCTGATCAGGAAAGTGTGATACCAAAATAACTGACACATGGACTTGATAAGGTTTAAATTAATCTAGATACTATAGTGCAGCTAATTATGAGACTAGACTTTTAAAATGCTAGAAAGTGAACAGTGCTTGGCCTCCTTGCTAAGAGTAGAAAGGAGCCAGGAACTGTTTCATGTGTTCCTGCACAAAAGGAGAAGCTTTTGTGTTAGTCAGTTTGGGCTGCCAGAATATACCACTATAGACAGGGTGACTTCAATGCCAGAATCTACCTCCTTAAAGTTCAGGAAGCCAGAAGTCCTACATAAGGGTGCCAGCTGACTCATTTTCTGGAGAGATCTCTGTTCTTGCTTGCAGAAGGCTAGCTTTTGCTATGCTGCCTTTCCTCCATGCATGCCCAGGAAGAAAGAGAGAGAGACTTCCATCTCTGGTGTCTTTTTTCATTAAGGAAAATCATCCTAATGGACCAGGGCTCACCTTATAACCTCATTAGTTACTTACGTATTCAAGCCTGCTATGGTTTGGATATGTTTTGTCCTCTCTGAAACCATGTTGGATGTAATCTCCTTGTGAGGTATTAATATGGTGAAAACTTAGTCTGACTTTGGAATGTAAAGGAAAGGATTTTGAGAGGTGATTAGGATTAGATAAGTCTAATGGGTGGGAACCCCCAGGATCAAAACAGGCAGCTTTATAAGAACAAAAAGAAAGCAGAAGACACACATAGTGCTCCATGTCCCCATCCAAGTGATGCCCTGTACTTCCATAGGAGTCTGTCAGTGTGAAGACCTTCACCAGATGCCACCCCTGTGTGTTGGACCTATGCAGCTATGAACCAAAATAAGTCTCTTTCTTTCAACCTTTGTCTGCCGTATTTCATTATTAGCAACTGAAAACAGGCAAATAGAGGTCCCCAATTCCAAATACAGCCACTCTGAGACTTAAAAATTTGACGAGTGAATTTGAGGAGATACAAACTCTCAGTTCCCAATAGCTCATAAAGACCTCAGATCAGAATCAAAGGAGTCCTTATTATGAGAAGAACCAATGCCCACTTAACAAACATTCTTTATTTCTGGGAAAGGGGCTTTCACTTTATATACTCTTACAACTCCATGAAAGTTACTATTTTGTCTTTCTAGCGGGAGACATTGATCACAATAAGCTATCCTAGTTCCACCACTGTATAAAATGTGTGTGTGTGTGTGTGTGTGCATGCACATGTGCATTAAGGGATTATAAATGGATCACAAGCTTGTCTTATCTACTTCTCTGGACCCACAGGAGACATTTCCAGAGTGGGGCAGTGACAGTGACGTCACCTAGAGACTGATAGATTGAGTGGGGTTTGTGTCTGGTTCCTTTCAGGAGTAATAGATTATGTTGCATTTATGGGAAGAAAGGAGCAAAGGAATAATTAGAGACTAGAGGAGAATATTAGGAAAGGGATAAACCCACCAAATAGGCCATCTGTTGGCTCTCATTCCATGGCCTCTTTGCAAGGAAGCATGCCCATGTGACCAGTTTTGGCCAATCATCTATGTGGGAAAGATAGGCATGCCACTACCTGCCAGGCCAAGCATTGATGCCATCTTCTCCTGTTCTGAGAAGGTTCACGTTGCCTATGGTACAAACGCATGACTTGGAGTGATTGTATGGACTGGGCCCCCACATCAACCCACGTGGAATAAGGATAAGTTTTTATGCCAAAAATCACTGTGGTGCTGGAGTTGTATAATATCATAGTACATACCAACCAGGCCTTATTTAAGTGGCCTGATTTTTCTTGCTTTCTTTTAAATTATTAATTTTCTTAATTTATTTTCCCCACAAGATGGGAGAGAACATGTTATAATGTAGGCACCACAGATTTCTACTTTCAATGACAAAAGTAATGCAAAAATGATCACATGAATGAATGAATGATGGTTTAAATGAATCCATCAGAAAATAAATAGGAGAGAAAATAAGCCAGTTACCACATATTACCAAAAAATGTAATTTAACAATTAAAAAAAATACATGCATATATATATGTACACATATATGCATAAATACACACATACACACATATATACACATATACACAAATGTGTGTATATATGTGTATATAACATGTATATATGCACATACACACATTTTTGAAAATGTGATATTCAGTATCATTTGTGGTCTTGGAAATGCTAATTGACAAAATATAATTTTATTTATCTTATGAATCAAAATTACAAAGATCTCTCAATGGTGGTAAAAACATAATGATATTAACGCAATAAAATATCACTGTACTTACCATATCCTGACACTTGGATCATAGCAGTAAAGAATACAGAAAAAGGCTCCACTCTTAATGAGTTAATGTCCTTGCAATTACCTTTCATAGTGTGTTAAAAGGTAAAAGGTGTATATAGAGCATTTATGCCTAGCCACAACGCACCAATTAAACAACAAAAGGTAAAAATTGTTATGAAAAGTAATATAAGGAAGTGGGAGAGTGAATCCTACAGTGAAATCAAAATTGAATTTTGTTATATCCAAGCAGTGTGGTCCATATTTAACTGACTTGGACATTCAGAAGAGTTGGTGGCAGGTCAGACACTGCAGCAAGCTCTGAATGCTTCTGCAATCAGGTATTAATCTTCTAGTTCCTGCGTCATGGGTTCGGAGGAGGCTCTGAATTGAATAGGGTAGGTAAGAGGATTTGGGGTAAATGCTACTTATCTACAAGTATGGGATTATTTCCTTATTTTAAGAAATGGTCTGACTATATCAGAGCATAATGACTCTCTAATAGCTGGTAGAGTACTAGCTCAGTAGTGAACTTTAAAAAGATCAAAGATCTTTACATCTGATAAATAATGCAATATGCACAAAAGTTAAAACATAGCTCAACTTACACCTTGAAACTATTAAATACACATTTACTCTCATATTACAAATATATATGTGTATATATCTATCCACATTAACTTCATACACATTCATATAAATGTACATAATTGCCTGTGAAGATATATGTAAAACTGATTGGTAACAGTAAATGATTTGGGGATGCAACAAAGAATAGGAAAGATGATTTTAATTTTTAACTAATTTATTATGTGTTGTATTTTCAAAAGAAGAACGTGATCATTTTTGCATTACTTTTGTCATTGAAAGCAGAAATCTGTGGTGCCTATATTATAACGTGTTGTCTCCCATTTTGTGGGGAAAATAAATTAAGAAAATTAATAATTTAAAACAAAGCAAGGCAAATCAGTATTTTTTCATATGTTGTTAATAGAACTATTTATCATATTGCACAGACTATGCAAGGAAGATAGAAACGGCTGATCATAAATTTGCTGCAAAGTGCCTGCTTTTGCAACATATTGATGTCACTTCATTCCTGGTTGTTTTGAATGCAGATGGAGTTCTGCAGCTCATGAAACACAATGAATATCTGTTCTTTCAAGAGTAGAGAAACCTGGAGAGATTGAAGTGTATTTTGTTGACAAATATTTTGTACAGTATCTCTTAGATACTGTCTTGATTATGACATATTTTTCAAATATGTCATATTTGAAATTATGTCATTTTCAAATATTTTCACTTCTACATCAACTGCACAATTTTTATTTTGTTACTATTAAAACCCAATGTGATATGCAAATAGAAATTTAAGAAAACAGATAATCTTGTCTTCTTAAGACAAATTCTGTCTTTGTCATTGCAATAATTATTGCTATTTTACTATTCTATTTTGGAAAATTTGCTTTGTGTGTATGTGTGTAAAACATATGTAATGTTATATTTACAAATAATGTAATAGATTACAAGTTGATCACTAACATAAGCTGTGATATTCTTCACGTCATTTAACCTTTGCACATCATATTTCTTCCTTTCTTATCTGTAAAATAGAGGCAAATGTCAAGCAAGAAGATAAGGAAAAATATCTATAATACACTCCAGCATTTTATGGGTAAGGAAAAAGAAGATCTTAGTGATTCAGTCTATACCTGAGGAAATGGAAGTTCTTAGAGATAAAGTGGCACTCGGCCAATTTCTCCTCTTTTAGAGTTCATTAAATTTTTTGAAGGTAAGATGCTATTGATTCTTGCTATACTATTTATTTGCATAGTCATTTCTTTTTGTCCTTGAATTCATAGGTCTAGTTTTCTTTGTTTGTTTGTTTGTTTTTTAGGAGACCAAGTACTATGAAGAAGAATCCTCTTCCAAACCTGTGTGTTAATTGTTAATACCATTCCTTTGCAGAAATAAATTTAACTCTTTTTCTCAAAGATTGTGTGATAACAAAACAAAAAGTACTGATTCTCCTATACTATGATGATTGCAAATGCTATTCAGGAAATACCTGGGATCATGTATTCTGGACACAGGATTATGATTCACTGCCCCTGAAGTTAGCTGTGCTTCAAAAAGGAGGACATAGGTGAGATGTACACTTCCAGAGTTGAGCCTGGGGATAGCTTCTCATGGGTACTCCTTCTTACCTTAGTAAATGTACAAGCCCAGAGACAGAGCCTGTGGTCATGAATGAAAGGCAGAGCCGAAGCCCAGGCAGACCCAAGAAGGAGGACATTCACTTCAAAGCCACTGAGAATATGGAACAGTTTTAGCATCTCACAGCCTTTCCTGAAACATTAACTCAGATTTGCTTGCTTCACGTATCTTTCCCTGGAAAATAAATGATTTAAAGTAAGATTTTAGATATCAATCTTAGAAAATTTAATAAAATTGTATAAAGTGTATGCCACTTAACAGAATCTAGGAATTCTCAAATTTCTGACATAGTTTGGACCTACAGTACCTATCCAATGACACATGAGTCCACATTCCTGGGCTGGATTTAGATCTGTCTGTCTCTTTGATCCTTCCTAGTTCACTTTGTCATATCTTTTTCATTTTTATTGCTCAGATTTTAGTTTTCAAGCAAATATCAAACAGAGATGGCCTATTGTAGCCATCTGGGATTTTATTGAGTAAGAAATTGAAGGTACTAAAATTTTATATTATAGAGGAGGGAATTGAAGTTTAGTGAAAGGCTCTGGGAAGGCAAACTCTTTGGGTCTTTGTGTATGTAAATATACTTTTATTTTGCTCCCCTATTTGACTGTTTCTCAGTTACATAATTCTAGGATCAGTGATCATCAACAACTGGATGAGAAAAAGGCCTTACCATTTTGTCAGTCAATGGCATCAAATGTTATTAATGAGACATCTTATGTCAGTTTTATTCTTACTTATTTGAAAGTAAGGTTTTAACCTAATTTATTTATTATTAATTGGGAAAAATTAAACTTTTTTTATTCTTTGTGAAATATGAAGACATATATGTGCCTTTAAAATAATTTTCTAGCCTGGCATAGAGTGGACTTTCTAAATGTGATGACTTGTTCAAGTCAGGAATACTTCCAAGGAATATTTCCTGCTATGAATTCTCTCTGCTTTCTCCTGCTGGTATTCTTTTTTTTTTTTAAATAATATTCTAGATACAAATCTTTTTTTTTTAATATCTTTATTTTATTTATTTGTATGTGGTGCTGAGGATCGAACCCAGTGCCTCACGCATGCGAGGCAAGCGCTCTACCACTGAGCCACAATCTCAGCCCCCTGCTGGTATTCTTTTTATGGAGTTTTTAGAATTACAGCTTTGTGTCCTGTCCCTCTAAACTCTTCTATTGTATTTTCTACCTCCTTTAGTTATTGCTAAAACTTCTAGGAGATTTCTCATAGTTTTAAGTTTCAATTACATATACATTCTCTCCTAATGACATTCTATTGAAGTTTTATTTATAGGAATAACATTTTAATTTATAATAATTTCTCATTCCCATTTATTTATTTGTACACACACATACACACGAGAGTTCTGTGTCTAGAGACACAGAACCACTAAGCTGCATCCCCTAGTCCTTTTATTTTATTTATTTATTCATGTTTGTGACAGAGTCTTGATAATTGCTCAGGGCCTCACTAAGTTACTGAGGCTGGTTTGAGCTTGCAATCCTCATGCCCCAGCCTCCCAAGTGCTGGGACTACAAGCACGTGCCACCATGCCTGGCCAATTTTTCCTATTTTAGAGTTCATTAATTTTTTTTCTGAATGCAAGATGCTTTTGAATCTTGCTGTAATACTGATTTACATAGTAGTTTGTTTTTGTTCTTGGATCTCTGGTTTTGACTGGACCAATTATTGTCATCATTTGTAGTAAATTCTTTAATATTATCTGCAATTATCAAATTATGGTTTGCTAAGCAGTTAGGTTTAAAGGCAATGGTATAAGAATTGTGTATTTTCCTTGCATTTGTGTGAATATATTTGTTCCTCTATACTAGGGGCTTCCTTTGAGCAGGTGTGTTCTACCATGAGCAGATTAAAACAAGAATGAGATATGAACTGAAGGGCTTCAGAATAATCCTACCTTGTTGAATGGAGGGACAGGCAGTTCAGGATTTTCTTTTTCATTTGTGCCCTTTATGGAGTTCTAAAGAGACATTTGGCTATACTGTACTTTTCAACTACATGAGCTCCCCATGCAGATATTTTGCTGTGTTTATAAAGTCATTCTCACAGTTTGAATCTAGAACCAAATGCAATACTTCATGCTGCTGCAAAGAGAATACCATAGACTCAATCATGGCAGGAAGTCCATTATTCATTTAGCTATGCTAGCAATTCTCAAACTTTTTGGCCCTGCTATTCATTTCCACACTTTTATTTAGGTGAATTTTCTTTTCTGATGATTTCTGTATTACTAAGTAAAAAATTAAAAAGAAAAAGTTAAAACCCTTCAAATATCCAAAACCAGATTTTATTAATCATTGGAGTTATGTCATTGTCATGTATAGTCTCTGGGAAATTTTCCACTATACATTATAGGAGAATGAGATTAAAACAAACAATAATACCAATAGTTTGTGTCATTATAAAAGTAATTTTGAATTCATGGAAGTGCTCATAAGTTTCCATGGGGTTCCCTGGATGACAGTTTGAGAACCACTGAATTCTGTTATTGAGTAGGTTCACTAGAACAAAGAAAGCTGGGAAGTAACAGAACCTGTTTCTTGTACATTTTATCTCTTCTCTACCAGTGATAGAATTTAGTCTAAAGCTTTGCGATATGTTGCCCATTGTCTGTAGACTTATTTCACTCTTTTTATCCTGTTCCGCTTATCCATGACTTAAAGGTTGATAGATTTTGATGCTTAATCCTGCTTCTAGTGTTTGTTGACTCTGAGTATAAATTCTGTTAGGAAAATACAATTACTTCTGCAACAACTTTCTTTTTGGGATTTGACTTCACTTCTTCTAGGTTCCAAAAGCTTACCCACTTGCCTTCTGTGTTCCTTTGTAGTGAGTCTCCTTTTCTCACCTGAGAGCCGTGGGTGGCCAGACAGTGGCCATCACTATGGTTTTGCCAATTTTAAGATCTGAGAAATGTAGTAAAACAATATGGTTTCATTCATGGCTATCTTCTTTCACTCAGCTTGAAGCCTCTGGGATTCAGTTTTGTTGCTGCGTCTGTTTATAATTTTTTAATGTCTAGCAGTTATTTAGTTATTCGGTATTTGGATCCATTTTGTTGCTTGTACAATTGTTAATTGCTTATCAATTTTGGCAATTATGAAGAAAGTTATAATGAATATTTTACCCAAGTCTTCGTGTGGACAGATTTTCATTTAATTAATTTTTAAAACTGTTACTGGATTAATATTTTGATCATGAAGTGATTTGCCATCTGCCAAAAGTATAAATCATTGTTTTTATTTTAATAAAGAATAAGATTAAATAGAGATATTAAATATAGTGATCTAAAACAAAACTTGCGATACACGGTCATTTATAATGGAAGAATTATGCTTTAAGATATTTTCTAAGTTTTCAAAAAGTATTAAAGAATTAACACCAGTGTTCTTAAATAAATTTATTTTTATTTTTTTAAATTATTAACTGATTGACAAAATCACAAGAGTTGTACACATTGATGGGGATTACCCTCTAATGTTAGATACATGTATATTAAATTATTTCTCTCTTCAAATATTTATCACATTGAAACAAGAGTTTGAGCCATAACTTGATTCTCCACTTTTATTGGTGATTGGGGCCTGTGCAAGCTACAGGCCTCTGGAACCAAGAAAGCTTGTTTTAGCATTAACAGCTAATCACAGCAGGAGATGCCTGCAGGTGTCAGCTCCCAAGGTTGCAGCCAGCAAAGCCTGATTCTCTTCTATCACCATTGAGTGATATTTTGTAGCTTTCTGGGATGGAAAGCTGGCTATGTCCTCCAGTATTGAAACAGATGCCAGCAGCTCATTGCCAACTTCTTTCTAGGTTCTTATCTTGCAACTCTAAAGAAACTCGTGGGACATGGAAGTGAAAAAAGTAGGATTTATTCAAGTGTGAAGAATAGAAATAGAAATCTTGCAGGGCAAGAGGGGACCCAGATAGGGGTTGCTGCCTGAGTGTGGTAGTCTAGCGGTTTATGTAACACTTGGGTCAATGTTATTGGTTCCATCTTTGCTATTCAGGGATTGGAAAAATACTAATGCTATTCATCCAACTTTATGCTAATCAGAATTTTGAAAAGTACTAATGCTATTGGTTAACCCTTGAATCTAAACTTCCATTGAGATCTGCCCCACTTCCAGTTTCCTCACTACTCATGGACAAATGAGAAAATTTTACTCAAAGTGAAATATTCTCATTTTCCTTGTGATTTAATAAGCAAAGTCTTCATTACTGCAGAAGAATTTGAACATTGATTGAAATTCTTCAGTCATAATACATTCTTTGCAAGTAGAGGGATGACTTAAAGACTATTAGTAGACAACTATCTACTAATTAAAATACCTAATCACATGATTTAAATCAGGAAATCCTTTATTTTTATACCTACTACTCCATCCACAAATCTCTAAAAGCAGAAAGTGGTTAGCAAACGTGGATTGAGTTAGTGAAAAACTGAAAATGGATGATGAAAATCTATTCTTTGTATTTAGAGGTGAAATTGTTTTCTTTTAATCCTAGAGTTTCCTGTTTGTACATTACAAATATGTTAGTTATATGACTTTAAGAATCTTAAAGCAGAACAGTATAATTCATAAGACAATTTTATTAACACACTAAATCCAGTACCACTAGAATGATAGACTTTTGTGGGACATCCAGGGAAGTTAATATTACTGACTGAAGAAATAGGAAACTATTTTGCTCAAAATGTGATTGTTCAAGAAATTAAGTTTAAACTTCTACTAAAAATTAAGGACTTTGTTGTTATTTTTATATTAATTTATTCTACATATATTCAAAATAACTTATGTTCCTAGCACTGATTTACCCAATTCCACTCAACAATGTATTGTTAAGTAGTCTGATATATTTGGACCCTAGATATATTCAATTGATGGCCACTGAGATTACAATATTAACTGTAAAATCTTTTTTGAGTATTCTAACTAGAAGTCTATATAATGCCTTAAGAATTCCAGGAAAAAATGAACAAAGAAGATATAAGATAAACAATTATAAATCAGTAACTTTCCTAGACTACAATAATTAATCTGTAGAAAAAGTAATCAGTAAAATTATCTCATTCACAACAACTTAAAACAATATTCAGTGATAAATCTGACCAAGGAGGTAAAAGATCTTTACAATGAAAACTATAAAGTGCTGCAGAAAAAAAATTGATGAAAACTTCAGAAGGTGGAAAAACTTCCATTTTCTTGGATATGCAGAATTAATATAGTCAAATGGCCATATAACCAAAGCATTATACATATTCAACATAATCCCCATAAAAATACCAATGGCATTCTTCACAGAACTAGAAAAAATAATCCTAAAATTTATTTGGAACAATAAATGACCCAGAATAGCTGATGCAATATTGAGCAGGAAGAGTGACACTGAAGGAATCATAAACCTGATCACGGATTCTATTACAGAATTGTAGTAACAAAAACAGCATGGTATTGGTATCAAAATATACATGAAAAGCAATAGAATAGAATACAAGATGCAGAGACAAAACCACATATTTACAGTCATTGGATATTCGACGAAAGTGTCAAAAATATAGCTTGAAGAAAAGATAACCTTTTAAACAAATGGCATTGGGAAAACAAGATATCCATATGTAGAAGAATGAAATTAGGTCCTTATCTCTAACTCTACACAAAAGTCAAATCAAAGTGGATCAAAGATTAGGAATTAGACCAGAAATTTCACAACTACTGGAAGAAAACATAGGATCAACACTCTAACATACAGGAATTTACATTGACTTCCTTAACAAAAACCCTAAAGCTCAAGAAATCCCTAAGTGGAATAGCATCAACGTAAAAAGCTTATGCATAGCAATGGAAATGATTGTAGATATGAAGGGAGAGACTACAGAATGGGAGAAAATCTTTGCCAGGTATTTCTCTGATGGGATTAAAATCCAGAATATATAAAGAACTCAAAATACAACATCAAAAGAAAAAAAAATCAGTAAATGGGAAAAGAACCAAAGAAAAATTTTCCAAAAGAAGAAATACAAATAGCCAAGACAGATATGAAAAAATGCTCAACGCCCCCGACAATCACAGAAATGCAAATCAAAACTACATTAATGTTTCATCTCACCCCAGTTAGACTATCAATCTACAAGAATACGAAAACAATAAAGCTGAAGAGGATATAGGGTAAAAGGTACACTGATCCATTGTTGGTGGAATCACAAATTAGTTCAACCACTTTGGAAAGCAGTATGGAGATTCCTCAAATTACCACCAAATGATCCAGCTACTCTACTCCTAGATCTTTGTCCAAAAGACCTATAATTAATATACTATAATGATACATTAATTATTATAGTAGCACAACTCACAAGAGTCAAGTTTTAGAACCAGCCCAAGTGCTTATCAACAAGTAAATGAATAAAGGAAATGTGGTTTATAAATTCAATGGAATTTTACTTTGCCTTAAAGAAGAATAAAATTATGTCTTTTTTGGTTTTACAGATGGAAATAGAGAACATTATCCTAAGTGAAATAAACCAGTCTCAGAAAGTCAAAGTTTGAATGTTTCCCCTGATATGCAGACACTAATCCAAAATAAAGGGAAAATGGGAGTACAGATGTAATGAATTTAGAGGGGAGATCAGTGGAGTAGAGAAAGGGGGTTGAGAGGGATGGGAAAAGGCAGGAACTGCAGAATAAACTGAATAAAAATTATGCCATGCACTTATATGAATATGCCATAGTGAATTTCACCTTTTTTTTTTTTAATTTTAATTTTTATTTATTTTTCTCAAAAGTTGCATTTAAATACATGTTATCAAACATAACAGAAAAAAAACAAATTTTCAGAAGCTGTACACACTATTCACTGAAAACATTTGTTGAGGCAAATAGAAAAAAAAATTATTACAATCATAATTTTTCTAACATTGATGTTTTATAGATATTCAAAAAGGTGAAATTCACCAGCAAACTCCAGTGAATTTCACCTTTTTGAATATCTATAAAACATCAATTTAAAAAACAAAAAGTCAATGGAAGGGAGACTAGTACAATAGAGGAAGGAGACCAGAGGGAGGGAGTAAAAGAAAGCTTGAGGAAGTACTGAGGATGGAAACGGAGCAAGTGATATTCCATGCATGTATAATTATGTCAAAATGAGCCCTGCTATTATGTATGAATATAATGCATCAATAAAGAAGAAACTCAGGAAAAGAACAATAGGAAAGATTAAAAGTTCCCCTTCTTCCCTTAGAATATGTAGAGTATTATAATAATCCCATTCAAATACATCATAATAAGTTCTCCCACATCATTTCTTATAGCATTGATACATTTTTCTCAAAAATCACCAAAAGTTGCTTTGATGGAATTTATCAGTATTTTTATCAAAATATTCCATTACAAACAAAACTAACTATTCTGCCAAATAGCAATAACAAATTCCTTATTAGATTCCTGTTCTTACCATCATCCTTAATAAACAAATATACAGCCAAGAACAAAATTATAAAATGTCTCCATTTTAAATTTGAAATAACTTGATAAAAGGCAAAATTTACTATTGAAGGCACAGTTTGTTCTTTGTCAGTTTGAATTTAAAAAAGGTCTTTTATATGTATGTGCATATGTATTTTTGTAAGCCTGATCTCTAAGCCTAAATCTTTTGATTTCAAGTCTTCAATATTATACCAGTAACACCACAAACACTTTATGTTTTTTTCATAGAATTGGTTATCTATAATAGAAACTTACTTAGGGTGAGATAAATCAAGCTATGTAGAAATTGCTTTTGTGGTTTTAGAAAAGTCATGAAGCAAATAAACTCACAAAGGGTAACAATACCATCCATAACAGCTTCCCAGATCCAGAAGACTTTTCAAGCTACAGGTACAAATCTCAAAATAATGAAGAGAGAAATATCAGAAAAGAACTTCCAAATTTACATGTTTCATCTGATTTAGAGGATTATTTATATTTTAAGATAATTCTACTTCTTGAAATAATCACTTTGCTCCATATGTCTTTAAATGATGTAAAATCATTACAAATATTTCAAGCAATTAATTTGTCATTAGTTATTTGTCTACCTCCCATCAGTATTACTTATTACATTTATGACACTTTGACATTATCTTCTGGGATATTATATTTCATCCTGAACTATATTTTTTGAATTTTCTGTATTGAAGCTTTCAAAGTTTAATCATATTATTTGCCTGTGTTTCTAAACACCTCATATATAAGAGTAATTTCATTAGGTAACAAGATTGTATTTGCTATAATATTTCACAGTATCTTGGCTTCTTTTGTTGCTGTAGGGAAATTTCCTACCTATCCCCTTGTTAATTGTTTTAAATAGCATCTTTCAAGTAGTTACTTTCTTAATTTTGCTTTTCTCTGATTCCAGATGGGAATGTATTCATATTGTTTCTGTAAGTTTTCCTGATTTAGTAGATTCTTGTCTTTTGTCATTTTCTGAAAATTAAATCCCTCCAATAAAAGAAGGTAAACATTCATTACTTTTAGTAAAAATAAATTAGATTTAATTTATGAACTGTAATATTCTTTGAGACATAATTTAGTGGATTAGAAGATAAATAAAAGAGTTATTAAGAAGATATTCCAAAAAGCATTGATAATAAAATTTGAAAACTACAAAAATCATATGGGATAATGTGACATATTTATATGGAAGAAAAATGTGCTTAATTTTTAATGAAAATCTTATACATAAAAATGAATAAAACATTTTTTGTATCTCCTGTCCTTTCTTTTTTAAAATTTTAATTAAATATGTATATATAGATAGATGTAGATATAGATATATATGTTCTTTTTAGTTATACATGATGATTTATTTTGACAAAATTATAAAAGTGTGGAATATATCTTGTTCTAATTTAGTATCCAGTACTTCTCCTTCCCTTCCCCTCTCTCATCCCATTCCTTTCCCTCTACTCTACTGATCATTTTGCTATTTACATGTATATATTTAATGAGTATCTTGTGGATGTATATGATGGTGAGATTCACTGTGATATATTCATACAAGTACATAAGAATATTAGGTCAGATTAATTCCACTGTCTTTCCTTCTTTCATCGCTACTTCCTTCCCTCCATTTCACTCTGTCTACTCTACTGATAATTCCTCTTTTCTTTTCTTTTCTTTCTTTCTTTTTTTTTTTTTTTTTTTTTTTTTTTTTTTTTTTTTTTTTTTTGTCCTCTGCCCCTTATTTTGGATTAGCTCTTGTATATCAGAGAAAACATTTGACCTTTCACTTTTGGATATTGGCTCATTTCACCAGCATGATAGTCTAGAGTCTCATCAATTTACTGAAAAAAATGTCATTTTCCTTTATGACTGAATAATATTCTGTTGTGTATACATACCACATTTTCTTTAGCCATTCATCTGCTGAATTACACCTAGGCTGGCTCCATTACTTGTCTATTGTGAATTGTGCTGTTATAAACCTTGATGTGGCTGTATCACTGTGGTATGCTGATTTAAAATCCTTTGAATATATTATAACAAGGAGTGGGATAGCTTGGTCATGTGGTGGTTACATTCCTAGATGTTTAAGGTATCTCCATACTGCTTTCCAAAGTGGTTGCACCAATTTGTGGTCCCACCAACAATGCATGAGTGTATCCTTTTCCCCACATACTCACCAACATTATTACTTATATTTTTGATAAATGCCATTCTGACTGGAGTGAGATGAAATCATACAGTAGTTTTCATTTGCATTTCCCTAGTTGTGAGAGATGTTGAACATTTTTTTTTCATATATTAGTTGACCGTTTGTATTTCTTCTTCAGATAGTGTCTGTTTAGTTCCTTTGCCCATTTATTGATTGGGTTATTTGGGGGTTGTTTTGGTGTTAAGTTTTTAAAGTTATTTTTATGTCCTAGATATTAATGCCCTATCTGAGAAGCAAGGAGCAAAGATTTTCTCCCATTCTGTAGGCTCTCTCTTCACACTTTTAATTCTTCCCTTTGCTGTGAAGGAGATTTTAAATTTGATTATATCCTACTTATTGTTTTTTTATTTTACTTCTTGTACTTGAGGAGTTTTGTCAAGAAAGTCAGTTCCTGAGTTTACATGTTGACATGCCTACATTTTCTTCTAGCAGGTACAGGGTTTCTGGTTTTATTATTAGGTCTTTGATCCACTTTGATTTGAGTTTTGTGCAGTGTGAGAGATAGGGGTTTAATTTCTTTCTACTACATATGGACTTCGAGTTTCCCCAGCACCATTTGTTAAAAAAACTGTCTTTTCTCCAATATATAGTTTTGGTACCTTTGTCTAGTATGAGATAACTGTATTTATGTGCGTTTTCTATGTGTCTTCTATTCTGTTCCATTGGTTTCCATGCCTGTATTGGTGCAGTACAATGCTAATTTTGTCAATATATCTCTGTAGTATAATTTGATGTCTGGTATTACAATGGTTCTTGCTTTGTTTTTTTCACTAAAGATTGCTTTGGCTATTCTGGGTTTCTTATTTTCCAAATAAATTTCATGACTACTTTTTCTATCTTTGAAGAACAGCATTGGAATTTTGATGGGAAATATATTGAATCTATATAGAGCTTTTGGTAATATGGCCATTTTGGAAAAAATAATTCTGCCTATCCAGAACCTTGGAGTTCTTTTGATGTTCTAATGTCTTCTTCAAATTATTTATTTAATGTTCTATATTTTTCATTGTAGAGGTCCTTCATCTCTTCTAAGATTGACTCCCAATTATTTTTTTTGAAGATATTGTGAATGGAATAATTTTCCTGGTTTCTCTTTCAGCAGATTCATCATTGGAGTTTAAGAACCTGATTGATTTGTGATTATGTACCTGTTGATTTTGCACAATGATACTTTGTTGAATTCATTTATGAGTTCTAGAAATCTTCTGATTAAGGCTTTTGGATCTTCTAAACATAGAATCATATTATCAGGAAACATAGATAACTTGACCTCTTCCTATTTGTATCTCTTTAATTTCCTTTTCTTGCCCAATTGCTCTAGCTAGAATTTTAAGGATTATGTTGAAAAGTATGGTGAAAATGAGCATCCTTGTCTTGTTCTTGTCATTAGAAGAAATGCTTTCAGTTTTTCTCTATTCAGAATAATTTTTGCTTTGGGTTTGATATATATAGCCTTTACAATTCCTTCAATCTCTAGTTCTTCTGGTATTTTAAACCTGAATGGGTGCTGTACTGTCAAATATTTTTTCTGCATCTATTAAGATAATCATGTGATTCTTGTCTTTAAGTGAATTATATGGTGAATTACATTTATTGATTTCCATATATTAAACCAACCTTGCATATCTGGGATAAAACCCACTTAATCATGGTACATCATATTTTTAATGTGCTTTTGTACAAAGGTTGCCAAAATTTTATTAAGAATATTTGCATCTATGTTCATCAAGGGTATCGATCTGAAGTTTTCTTTCATTGATGTGTCTTTGTCTGATTTTGATATCAGGGTGATATTACCTTTGTAATATTAACTGATACATAAAAATTGTAGATATCATTGGTGTACCATGTGATGTTAGTATACATGTATATAATTTGTAACTTTTAAATCAGGATAAACAAATTAATCTCCTCAGATAGTTATACTTTATCTATGGAAAAATATTCAAACTCATTTATTCTGGTTTTATGAAACATACAGTATGTTATCATTATCTATACTCAATTCTTTTATGCAATTCCAAACTGAACTTATTATTCCTCAGTATAACTTAGTCATTGATCAGCTTCTCTCTAGCCCTCTCTGTCCTCCCTACACTCTCACATTTTTATTTTCTACATAAATGACATCATTTGTGACTTGTCTTTCTGTGCATGTCATACCTTAGTTAACATAATGACCTACAATTTCATTCATGTTGCCCAAATGATGTTATTTTTCCTTTCTGTGACTGAATGATGTCCATTGCATGCATATATATGTGTGTGTGTGTGTGTGTGTGTGTGTGTACATATGTATATATATATATACATACATACATATATACAAACTTTCTAATACTCATTCATGAGTTGATGAAAAAAATATTTTTCTTTTTATATTTGTATTTTATATTTGTGCCTGTGATTGTGCACATGTGTGCATGCATGCATGTGTGCACATGCACACTTAGAAATGAACCCAGGGGCTCTCTCTCTCTCTTTCTGCTTCCTGGATGATGTGAGCTCCACAGCTTTCCTCTGCCACACACTTCTTCCATGACTTTCTGCCTCACCTCAGGCCCAAAGCAATGGAGCCAGCCAACCATGGTCACTAAAACTTCTGAGACCATGGGCCAAAATACATCTTTCCCCCTCTA
Organism: Geosciurus inauris; assembly: GCA_004024805.1. NCBI lineage: Eukaryota > Metazoa > Chordata > Mammalia > Rodentia > Sciuridae > Geosciurus > Geosciurus inauris. The sequence goes on from PVHX01000940.1 coordinate 44,103, forward strand.
AGTTGTTTTCAGCATCATCTTTGCCTTGAAATGAGTGTTGACTTGACTGGTGAGATCACAAAATCATTACAACAGATTTCAAACTTTTGAACACAACTCTAAATTAGCTCAAGTCTAGCCTATTTTGGAGCCCTTCTAATATGGAGTAAGGTAGGATATAATACATAACTAAGTAAAGGTTTAAGATTATAAAAATCATTTTACCTGGTTCATAGGGTTCATAGCTATTACACAAACTAAATATGTTTTTGCTCTGTTGATTTCATTTTGTATTTTCCTTATAAACTTTCTGTTGCCTGATAGTGTTTTGCAGAGTTCCTGCTTCTAATAAAAAAAAACTGAGTTAATTTGAGAAAATAAGCCATCATCTATAGGACAGATAGGGTATAATGTTGACATACCATACTAATACCCCAATTAAATGAAAGGGGTAACTGTACAATTATAGATATTTAGGTTATAACCTTTTACTTCCACTTTAAGACTGGTGAAACTGACCTCTTGGATGTTTAAAACCAAAGTCAAGGAAGTAAAAGGGCCAAGAAAAAAGCAGCCATCTGTTTGGCCCTTGCTTTCTTAAGTTCAGCTAGGGACCTTAGAACAAAAGCACTCCTCTCTGGGCCCTTCAACTCTGGTGAGTCACATGATCTACCAATCAGAGAGATTGAGAGGACCCTAGAGAACGGGAAGCTAACCAGTGCACATTCTGCAAAGAGGAGGATCATTGGAGAGAGAAATGTCCCTGAGGCTTCCAAGAGAAGCCACATATCATCAGTGAGACTCTGTCCCATCCTGACAGATGACAACACTGGCAGAGGAAAGCTAAAGGAGCCAAGAGTCTTTTTTCTGAGGAATCTCACCTGATGCTTAAGGGTAGATAGGAAAAAGATCAGTTTTGACCAATTTGGTCTTAAACACCTGGCAGGAAATTGTGCCTGAAGCACAGTTCTACATGGACATTTAAAAGGAAAAATATTTTTAATGTAATTTATGATGTATATTTGTGTCAGCACTACCAAAAGTAAGTAAAGTTGGAGACTATAAAGAAAGGGTTTCTGCGTGTAAGTGCCTATCAATAATGATCACAAAGGACTCTAGATTTTCAAGTTGATCCTGAGTTAATTTGAGCCTGATCTCATAGATCTACACATTTTCCTAACATCCTACACTGAAAAATTTGATCTGTTTTTCACTGATATGATTATATGTTACTATCTTCATGGTTTTCACAGACTAGCTGAAAAACTAATTGCTTTTGTGCTACTTGTTTTGAAAACAAGAAATGCTTTACTGTCTTTTTTTTTTTTTTTTTATTGTTTTAGCATGATCCCTGCTCTATATATTCCTTGTCCAGTCACCTGCCATCTGCCACTGTGGACTTCTGGACTGCTATGATGCTAAACACCTGTAAGTATTCATGCCCTATCTGATAGAAAACAAGGACTTTGTATTACTTCCCTCAACTTTGACCTCTTTCAGCAGGAAACAGATTGGCGATATGGTCATCCATTTTTCCATAGAAATGGGATGTAGAATTTAACAGGGAAAAAATGTAGCAGTGGTCCCCTTTAAGCTTTGCCACTGCCATTTATTTTTAAAATGAACATGTTTCTCTCCTCTCCCTGCTCCTCTCTAAATTCTTCCCCTCCCTAATCTCCAGGGAAACACAGTTACTTTTCCTCTCTATCCTAGGCAAAGTTATCTGTCCTTGAGTACATACCCAAAGGAACAGAGTAATCCAGACTTTGGGGGTTGTACCAGAAGATCTCAGAAATGACTATCTCCCAAATTAACAAGTGAATTATTATTTATTTATTTTCAGATCTTTATTATTTCTTATCTTCTACTCATTGGGGTTTGGTTTGTCTTTTTTTTTTTTTTTCTGACTCCTTGAGATGCACTGATAGATTTATCCAAGATCTTTCTGCTTTTCTGATGTAGGCATTGATTGCTATGAACTTCCTTCTTAATACTGATTGTGCTGAATCCCATAACTTAGCTATGTTGTGTGTCCACTTATATTTGACTTAAGAAGTCTTCTAATTTGTATTTTAATTTCTTTCCTGATCCAATCATTCTTCAAGTGTAAATTGTTTAATTTTCATGTGTTTTTACGGTTTCCAAAGCTTTTCTTGTTACTGGATTCTAGTTTTATTACATCATGATATTCTAGTTGCAAAAAATACTTGATATGATATTTTTGATGTTTGATTTATGGCTTCTCATATGACCTATTTGGAGCAAAACTTTATGTTTTGATGAGAAGAATCTATATTCCATAGGAGCTGGTTGAAACATTTATGTAGACACATGTTAGGACCATTTGGTTTGTGTGCAATTTAATTCTATTTTCTTATTGATTTTCTGTCTGAGATGATCTGTCCATTGCTGAACGTGAGATATTAAAGTTCACTACTCTTATTATATTGGAGTCTATATCTCCCTTTAAGTGTATTAATATATTAGGATGTTCCACTATTTGGTATACATTTATAATTATTATTCTCTCTTGCTGAATTCACCTTTTATCATTATATAGTTAATATTTCTATCTTATATGACAACTTTTGATTTAAAATCTAATTCATCTGATGTAAAGATTATTACACTTAGCCAGGTGTGGTGGCGCATGCCTGTAATCCCAGCACTTAGGGAGGCTGAGACAGGAGAATCCCGAGTTCAAAGCCTGCCTCAGCAATGGCGAGGTGCTAAGCAACTCAGTGAGACCCTGTCTCTACAAAAAACACAAAATAGGGCTGGGGACGGGGCTCAGTGGTCAAATGCCCCTTAGTTCAATCTCTGGTACAAAAAAAAAAAAAAAGATTATTACTCTCTCTTTTTAAAAATTTTATTAACATGGAATATCTTATTGCATTTGTTCAGTCTATTAATGTCCTTAGAGTTGAAGTGAGCTTCTTATATGTGGTATATATTTTCTTCTTCTTCTCTCCTTCCTGCTTCCCTTCCTTTTCCTCCTCCTTCTTCTTTTTTCCATTAATTCATTCTTTGTTGTGAGCACGTGTGTGTGTGTGTGTGTGTGTGTGCATGCATCTATGTGGTACACATATTCACATGTTTGTAATACTGAAGACTGAATTAAAGTATCACATGTGCTAGTCAGGAACTCTATCATTATAGAGTTTCAATTTTAGTCATTTTTGTCTTTTAATTGAAGACTTTAAAGCATTACATTTAAGGTAATTATTGATAATTAAGATTTTTTTAAATTTTATTTATTGCATCTTTTTAGTTACATAACACAGTAGAATCCATTTTGACATAATTATAAAAGCATAAAATATATCTTGTTCTAATTCAGTCCCCAGTACCTTTCCTCCCCTCTCCTACCATTCCCTCTTCCATTCCCCCTACTGATTTCTTTCTGCCATTTTGAAAGGTAAGATCTTACTATAGCCATTTTTTAAGTTGACTTCTAGTTTAACTGTAGGTTTTTTCTTTCTTCTTCCCTTCCTTATACCTTTCTTGTGTGTTTGTGACTTACTCTAGTAATGTGTTTTGATTCCTTTCTTATTATTTTGAGTTTATTTTAGTTTCATCCTTCTTGACATTATAAAGGCTTAGAAAAAACATTTGGAGTATAATAATCTATTTTGAAAAGTAACATTTAAGTTGACAGCAGTATAACATGACTAGAAAGAAGAGAAACAAAAAAGATTTTAAAAAATTCTTATAAAAATTCCATCCCTCCTCCCAATTTAAATTTTTCATTTCCCATTTTACCACTTTCTATATTACCCATCTCTTACCATTATAATAAATATTAATAGTTTTTTTTATAGTCTTCATACTCTATATATGAATAGTTTATGTACTACATTTATATTTGAGCACTTTGAAATTCTTAGTTATTTTCATCAGTCATTTTGATTATTTCTAGTGTTTTCTTCTTACTCATTAATTTTCCCTTCTTTTATTTTGAAGTGCTCAGTTTGACATTTTTTGTAGGAGATTTCTGATTGAGATATGGTCTCTCAGCTGCTGTTTGGAAATATCTTAATATTTTCTTAATTTCTAAAACAAAGCTTTGCTTTTACGGTATTACGGTATTCTTAGTTGACAATTTTTTTTTTTTTGCTAAAATATTGTGAAAATCACATAGCACTCTTCCCTTATCTGTTCACTTTCTGCTGAAAAGTCAGCTATTAGGTCAATTGGGATACACTTATGTGGTATTTGTTTCTTTTTTCTTGCTAAATTGACAATGTTCAATACTTTCACTTTTGAGAATTCATTATAATATGTCTTTGGTTAGACTTAGTTGAGTTAAATCAACTATTGACTTGCAGTTTTGACTGCTGTCATCCCTTTCAATAAAATTTCTACTCTTTGGCATTTTCAAATCTCTTTTGATACCCCAACCATCTGAGTATTTCCTCTTTTAATGTTGTCCCAAATTTTCCGCAACCTTTCCATATTACTCTTCAACATTTTTCTTTTTCCTTCTTTAACTATAATTTCAAATAACTTGTATTCAAGTTCACTAAGTCTTTCCACTCTTTGACCTACACTGCTATTGTTACCTTCTGTCACATTTTAATTTTGCGCAGTGTATTTTGGAGTTCAAGGATTTTTGGGGGGGAGTATTTTAAAACTGTTTCTATTACTGTAAATTTCTCTGTTAGTACATCAAATCATTTCTCTGTGTGTTCTTTTGAAACTCATTGACTTTTCTTAAAAGAACTGTTTAAATTCTCCATCCAACATATCATCCATACTGGTTACTATCAGTCAGTTTTAGGTCTCTTAGTTTGAACATTAGATAAGACAAAGCTTCCCTGAAATTTATTCATGATTGTTGTGTGTTAAACATGTGAACATTTGATAATTATATATTTACTCCAGTCTCCAGAACCTGGCTTTGTTTATGCCTGTCTTTCCAGAAATTCTAAGCAGGTTGTTAATTTTCTCTGGACTTTTATTAACTTTGCTATTGAACACTAGATGGCACCAAAAGGTCAGCTCACTGAGTGGTCTATGTTGATGTGGTGTAATTGTTTCAGCACTAAAGGGAAACCCAAGCCTAGGTTTGCTATGTTTTCTGGCATGAACTAAGGAGTAGCTAAAATAGGTAGCATATTTATATCAGCCTCTCCCTAGGGCCTGGGTAGACTCAGATTTGTCTTCCACAATTACCTGTGATGAGGCCCCTCTGAGTTTCTGCTCAACTCTAGGCAGAATCACCACGGGAGAACCAGCTGCAAACACTCATGCCAAGCCCATAAGCATAAAAACTCAAATGTTGTGTCACATCTTTAGCTCACTGCCCACAAAGACCAGCACATTACTGGGGTAAAATCAAAACCCACACTATTATGCCCTGCTAACTGCTGTGGACTTCTGGCTTATGACCACTGCAACTAATCACAAGTAATACTAACTGATGCTGAGCTGGGTCACATTTGATTGTCATAGGCAAAAGACCTGAGCAATCTCAGGGTCTCCCCTGGCCCTTGCCACAGCTGACATTGACAAAGGCAGAGTCATGATTCTGTCCCTCTGGGACACGGTTCCCCACCTGCTGCCTGAGCAGGTCTAGATCTTTACCTGTGTGTACTGCCTGCTCACAGCTGAGCTACCATAGGTGGGGAACATTGATGGAGCATCCCTAGGTTTCTAAGGTTAATATTAAGCTGAGTGGCTTCAGAGTATCAAAGCCAAAGTGAGTGCCATCATGATAGGGTGTGCCATCTTGGTAGGAGGTGCTTTTGGTCCACTCTAAGGATGACAATGATTAAGGACAAAACTTGAGTCTGCCCTACTGGTGTGTAAGTCTCTACATGATACTGGAGAAAGTACAACGGCTCAGTCTGAAAGCTTTGCCTGGTTCACAGGAGTGTTAATTTTCTTCCTAGTGTTGGTCTTCACTGTGGTAGACCTGGAACTGAGCTTCAAGGCAAAGTCCTGTGTTTTTCCAGGAGACCTACTCTGAAAGAGCTGAAGGCTTGCTCTCCCATCTGCTGCCTGAGGTTGGGTTAGGCTTAGTAGAGGCAACTCCATAGCCATCAGGCTAATGCAGTTTCCATGGCACAGTCTATAGTACTGGCTTTTTGGTAGGAGTTGTGGGTTTCAGCCAGGCACTAGAATTCATCATGGCAAACCCACTGTAGGGTTGGAAGTACAAGGCCTATACTTCTTCCCTTTAGTAAGCATCTTTCTATGTGTTGCTTGGTGTTAGGAGATGGGTAATGTGTACTACCCTTTCTTTTCAGACTTCAATGCACCTTTTTTATTATATTAAAATCAGGCATTTTTATTTGAGATCTTGTGGTGGTAGTTGGGTGCATGAATGGTTGATCAAACTGGTGTGTGTGTGGCCAGGGGGACGTTATCAATGAAGGTTCTTACTCACTTGCCACCTTGCTCTGACTCCTAAGAATAGAAGTTTATTTAAAAACAATAAAAATAGGAAAGCAAATAAAAAGACAATGTAGAAAGTTTGATCATATTGAATAAAATATGATTGAATTCAATTGCTAATTTCTCAAAAAGCTTTTAAATTAAATTTCAATAACTATTTGGGTTTACTCCCAGAACATCAAGGTAATTCATGGAAAATCCATTTTATCAAAAAAGAAAGAGCAAAAAAACAGTATAAAAAGTGACACTGAAAAAGTACGGAATAAGACCCAGTAACTATTGCTAATAGTAAATTTAAAAACATAATAATTAAACATTCTAAGTATGATAAAACTACTAATTGGAAATCACAAGAAATATCCTATGGAAATACTAAAAGAATTTTAATAAATAGCAGGAACTGGACAGGATGCCTGTACCAAGACCAGCATTTCATGCTGCATTAGAGCTTCTGACAAAATCTAGCAGCACATGCCAACTCTCCAGAACAGAAACTCTGATGTGTCCCAGTTTTTCCTGTAATTTTCTGAAATAGCAAAGTTATTTCCTTAGTTGTTGCTTCCATATATCTTCCTCAGATTTACTGAAAATGTCTGTTTCATATCATTTTAATTTTAAAAATACATAAATTAGAAGCCCAGAAAACATAGTCAGGAAACCCTTTTAGATACCCAATATCTTAAGCTTCTTTTCATCAGATGTTAAAAACTAGGTTATTACTCCTCAAAAATATTTTAGTTTTGTTATCATTTTTAGACTAACAGCCTTCAAATTAGATGAAGTATTCACTAAATTATAACATTCAATACAGCTTCCAATTTTACTTTAGTTCCACTCTGAAGTCTATGAAATAAAATGACCCTGAATACATTTCAAACACATTCATATACTATGAAAACTTGACATATGTACAGGTAGTGGTATGAATAGTTCAACCTATGAACTAATTTAAAAATCTAAAACATTTTCATTGCTATAGATCTGCTCTTCGTGTGTAACACATATTTCATTGCATTTCTAGAATTTTCCAGCTTTCCCTTAGACTTCTAAAAAGAACTATGCTCTTGAGAAAAAATTTAGGAAAATATTTTGACTAATTCCTCAGTGGCTTTGAATGAGATTTTTGATACAATGCTATTTAGAAATTAGAAAAAATTCTAATTGTTTTATAAATCTCACAAAAAGCATATTTGTAAATTATTATTGTACCTTGGTATTTTTGTTGTTATTGAGTGGTTTATGTTAATTTCTGACTTAAAAATTCCTATAAAAAGACATTTTTTAAATGTCATATACTAACTGCACATGTTGCTAGACTACAATGTGACATCACGGTACATGGATACAATATGTAAGGATTAGAACCCAGTAATTGTAATATTTGCCAGCTCAGACATTTGTCATTTGTTTGTGTTTGGAGCATTTAAAATCCTCTAGCTGTTTTGAAATCTTTAATTAATTATTGACAACCATAATTACAATTGAAAATAACTGTATGATTAGTTTTCTTTTTATAACCATAACCATTGTATGGTTAATTTTCTGTGGTTAATTTTCTAATTTTCTATAGCACAGTAAGGTTGTACTGTGCTATAGAAAATTAGATGTTATTCCTCCTATCCAACTGTTCCCTGTACCATTAGCCATCTTCTCTCCATAGGCCTCACTAAGACCCTTCCCAGGATCCAGTACCACTTTTCTGTTCTCTTTCCCTGAGATCAACTTTTTATCTTCCATATGTGAAAACGTGGCATTTGTCTTTCTGGGCTGAATTATCGTACTTAACACAACATTCTCCAGTTCCATCCATGTTGTAGCAAATGGCAGGATTTCATTTTTATGATTGAATAATATTTTATTCTGTATGTATTCCACATTTTATTTATTCTTTCACTTGTTGGTGATCACCTAGGTGGCTTCCAGATCATGACAATTGTGAATAGTGCTGCAAAAAATTATGAGTGCTCATGTCTCTTCAATTTCCAGATTTTAATAGCTTTGAATTTATGCCAATAGTAGGATTCCTGGGTCATATAGCAAGTAGGTCTATTTTTGTTATTTAAGAACCTCCATACTTCTCCATTATGACTGAACTTAGTTAAAATTACTAATAACAGTGTATGTGAGTTCTCCTTATACTGACCAGTATTTTTTATATTATTTTTTGTCCTTTTGATAACAGCCATTCTAACTGAGGTGAGATGCTATCTATTACTGTTTTTGAAGTGAATTTCCCTAATGATTAGTGATGTTGACTTTCTTTTTCATATACTTGCAGGTCATTTTCATAACCTCTTTAGAGAAATATTCATTTAGGTCAACTGTTCATTTTAAAGTCAGCTTATTTGGGCTTTTTGTAGATTAATTGTTTTAATGTCACATATATTCTGAATGCAATCCCTTCTTGGATGAATAGTTTGCAAATATTATTTTTTTTTCCATTCTGTAGATTGTGTCTCCACTTAGTTAATTGTTTCCTTTGCTGTTAGAAGATTTTAAGTTTGTTGTAATCCTGTCAATTTTTACTTTTGTTGTTTGTTTTTTATGTCATCTTCAAAAATATATTTATCCAGCCCAATATACTTAAACATTTCTCTTGTTGATTCTTCTAGTATTTTATAGGTTTGGGTCTTACATTTAAGTCTTTGATCTATTCTGAGTTGGTTTTTATGTATTTTGAGGGTTAAAGGTCTAAATTCATTTTTCTGCACAGGAATATCTAATATTTCCAGCATCATTTATTGAAGAGATTCTTCTTCCTCCAATGTGTATTTTTGCTGTCTTTAGAGAATATAAATTGGCCACAAATATGTGGATTTATTTCTAGATTATTTGTATTGCTCCATTTGTAAATGAATCCATTTTTATGACAAAACAATGTAGTTTTAGTTATTACAGCTTGTGGTGTATTTTGAAGCCAATATTCTAATACCTCCAGTTCTGTTCTTTTACCTCAGGATTGCTTTGGTCAAGCATCACCTCTTGTGGTTCTGTACATATTTTAGGAGTGCTTCTTTTTCCTTTTATTTATTTATTCTATTTTTTTTTTGTATTTTTGTGAGACATTTTGTTTGTATTTTGATGGGAATTGCATTTAATCTGTAGGTTTCTTTATGGAGTGTGGACATTCTTAATTAATTAATTCTTCCAAACCATGAACATGGGATGTATTTCCATTTAGTGTGTGTGTGTGTGTTTGTCTCCTCTTTAATTTTTATCATTATTGTTTTGAATTTTAATTGCAAATGTCATTAACTTTTTTGATAATTTTATATCTGACAATTTTATTTTATTACATTTAATTGCTGCTATTGGGAATGGTACTAATTTCTTGATTTTTTTTCTCAGTAATTTAATTATTGGTGTGAAAAAGCTCACTCTCTATATATGTTTGTTGGTTTTCTTACATTCTGAAAAATTACTACATTCATTTATCTTCTCCAGAAGGTTTCTTATGGTGTAGCTTTTAGGTGTTTCCATATATAAAATCATGTCACTTGCAAACAGGTAAAATTTATGACTCAGAATCCATTTCTTTATGAGAGCAGATGCATAGTCCAGTCACATAGGCAGTATATATAAAGATGTAAAGACTTTGGAGTCATTTAGCAAGCCTCAAGATTCTACCTTGTGGCTAAAAATAGTTTATATTCCTTCCACATATAAATTATGTTAACCTCAAATTCTCCCCAAAGTCTTATCTGATTTATGGCAACAAGTTTTAAGTTCAGGATCTTATGATTGAAAACAAGTCCGAGTTCAGTGGGATTTCCTTGGGTGTGAGTCTCCTTGATCTATAGACCTAGAAAAGTGAAAGTTTTGTGGGTTCTCCAGTCTCAAACTACAAAGGAGAGAAAAGACAGGTTTACCTTATTTCATTCAAAGAAGGTACGAAGAGGCTGCTTAGTAGTCCAAAGATTTTGTCCCAAGGAAATAAACTATAGTCTAGTTGCCCCACTGATTTTAGGGTAGTTTGGGGAGAAATTTTGCATAAAAATGAAATTTTACATGTAGATGTAAGTACATGTCAACGTTTTGTGAGTCTTCTTGGGTCTTAAATCCTTAAGTATTGTATTATAAACCCGTTTCATTTCGTTCTAAAACAAGAGTGAATAATGCTTAGAACTTTTTTATGATATCAAATAAGGTAATAGTAAACCATTATAGTTAACTTATGTTTTTAAACATTTCTGTGTTTTTTGTTTTTGTTTTTGTTTTGGTACTGGAGATTGAACTCAGGGCACTCAACCACTGAGCCACATCCCCAGCCCTATTTTGTGTTTTATGTAGAGACAGGGTCTCACTGAGTTGCTTAGCGCCTTGCCGTTGCTGAGGCTGGCTTTGATCTCTGTGTTTTTTAATTGCCTGTAATTTTCTTGGTATTAAAAACAAATAGCTGCCAAGCATTAAATGGGAAGATATTTCCAATAGAAAGTTGGATTTCTGAAACATCCAAAGTAAGCCCACCATGCCTACTTTCCTGCGTGATGGTAACAGCAAAAAAAGAACTTCATTCTCTTTTTTATTCCTTGCTTTTTTTGGCATTGGAGTTTTCAACTCCCTATATTAGAACTCTGGTTTCATTGCAACTGACAGTAAGAAATACATTTTATGTCATAGGTAGACATACACACATACATGTGTAACTGATAATATACAAGATGATTTTTATTTTAGGCTGAGTCCTAAAAAAATGTGACAATGGGAGATAGATTAAATTGCTGTCATAATAATAAATCACTGCTCCACATTCTCACCCTCATTTTCTCACGAAGACCCAGTGAAGTTTTTTATTTTATTTCCAGAAGTTTCACACTGTGCAATCGCATTGGTGCTCTCTGATTAATTAGTGTGTAGTTCTGTATTGGTTTTCAAGGAATTTCTAAGTTAGTAGATAGAGGGAATAAATAGATATCTATTCAAATATTAAATCTCAAACTTGTTTGGCTACTTCTATTATGTTTCTGCTCACTGTACTCAGTTATTTCTCTTGCAATCTGTGCATTTACACTTCTGTCCAATATAGTTTAGAATTTAGTATTACTCATTATGTACTTTAATACATATGCACTTCCCTAATATTTCAAAGTAGATTTTAGGATTTGAAAAGGGAAAATTTGAAGCCTGGCTTTTTCAATCCCCTGGTTCTACTTACTATGTCTAGTCATGCTGAAAAGATGAAACTGGCATACATAGTTTTGACCCCAAAAGATAAGCATCTACTCCAAAGAAAATGGAAAAGATAGTGTGAGTAGTGACCAGAGATATGAACGAAGGCTGTCACTTTGGGGGCTTTATAAATGTTAATAATTTACCTTATGTGTCTTATGCAATAAGAGATTTCCAAATAAGCTTATGCTGCCTGTTAAGCTGTAACATCATTTTAAAACCAATTGCTTAGATTTTAAAGAAAACTAAACTGAATATTTATGCTATGATTTTTCAAACTGAAGTTTAAAAAAGGGTGAACACCTTAACAGAGTCAGCATTCATATTATCTTACAGAAATTCAGACAATAGCTAACGGATTAATAAAGCTATATGCAGTTGACCTTGCTGCATGCCTGATGCGGAGAAGTAACACTGCTATCTCCAACAGCAGGGAAATTTGACAAGTTAAAGATTAGGCTGTGAGTATAAAGACGGATGCCACGTCTTATCTGCAGAATTGCACCAATGCCTTACAAATAGATGAATCAATGGGTAAGAGGTGGATTAGCATTTTGTTTGGGTTGTTGTTTGTCAGTACCATTTAACAATCAAAAAAATTATTTTATGGGGAGACTTGGAAATGAGCACAAGTCATACTGAAATATTCAGAGTTAATAGCCCACTGGAACCTTAGGGTGTGTTGGTAACAACCACACGACCACCTACCCTGACAGCTACTGCTGCTATTACTTTAATAGGAATCAAGACCCTGACACTGGCAAATAACTACATGATGCTTCCCGTTACACATTTACAGGGGGAAAAGTTTCACTGAAGACGGTCTTTCAAGATTCAGGAAAAAGTACTAATTTTATGAAAGATCAGTGTAAAGTTCATGTTTTAAAAAATTCTTCAAAATGAAGTAAGAATATCTATACTACTGCTATCTCCTGACATTGAAAGTGGTTGAAAGCCCATGTGTGATTCATCTGAGTTGAGAGTTAAAACAACCTCATCCATGGACTATTGCTTTTTACTTAAAGGAACAACTGACAAATTATGATTATTCAGACTTGGGTTATTGTCAAATTTTTTTTGAATATGAATGAGGCAAAGTAGGTACTTATTTGTTACCAATGATAACTTGAGATTTCAAGCAGAAATTAAATTTTAGAAAACTCCTACCTGCTGCCATAAGTTTGAAAACTGCTAAGTACTCAAAGGCTTTTCTGCGAAGACTGATGGAGGTATTAATAGACATCTGTTTATAATAGATGTGTGGCTATTTTAGTAATGTATAAAAAGTCTTAATATTTGGAATAATGTCATGCTAGCATTTCTAAGTTATTGAACTCGGGGTTTCTTTTGAGATAATGGGGGAAAAAAACTTAACTTCTATGTCTAGAATGCTTCTGAAAAAAGAAAGTGATTTCAAACATCTAAAACGTTAGGAAGAAACTAATCTGTAACCTGTCAGAATATGACAGGCAGCTGAGAAATTTCAAAAGAAAAAAAAATCAGGGGATTAATGGAGGATGAAATGGAATCTACACAGATTTTGAATACACTTTAGTGTGTAAAATAAAATTGCCTTATTTTAACAGTCTGAGGTTTGACTTAAAGGTGGAGAGAAACTCCTCAATCACTGTTCATGGAATCCCCTAGTATTAAGAAATTATATAATTCAATCATTGCACTGATACCCTTTCAAGAATTACTTGTGTATGATGAATGTTTACTCCATGTCAGAAAGTTTACTCTGACATGTTGTAAGGAAGCATGGCAAAAGGACATCAATGAAGAATCAGAAGAAAAGAAAGGTTAGGTTTTTTTTTTTTCTTTTCCTTGAATCTATACTGCTGATTATTTCCTAATACTAACATTTGTAGGTTTTCTGACACAACATTCATACTTCTCCAGGAGACTCAGTGCCACTTATATGGTGTATATTAAGGCATACCTAGGAGACATTTTCCAAAGTGAAAGAGGATTTCACATCACACTGTCAAGTTTATTTTCTCTCCACACTTACAAAGTATTCTTGTTAAAATAACCAAAAACGTGTTGGTGACTGCCAGCTCAGATACTGCACTATGTTTTAAGATGCTCTGCTGGTGAATTTCAAAATAATAGTCAATACAAAGAAATCAAATATAGTAAAAGATCAATTATCATATCCAGTTATCTTTCTTAGGGGATTGCTGAGGTCTATAGCTTGAATTGTGTAGTAGTGGCACATGCTGGTGACATAATGACAATCATCATCCTCTTCTGTAGTTATAAAGCCATGAACATACTGAATTCCTAGAAATAGCAAACATTTTTCATCTCATTTTTCACTTAAATATGACTTGAATATTAGAGGATAGGGAATTATTGATTTCGAAAAATAGCTTCAAGGTAAATTCCAGAACAGAAGCAATTTACTTATGCTGATGTTGGTTAACATATACATAAGCAATTTCAAACAACTGTCAACACTTTATTACCATAAATCTTTCTTAAGGCATTGATGCTGCTTAGAAATATTTAGTTACTGAGCGGCATATAAATGTCTAATTCAGGTCTTATCCTTATTTGTTGTTTAAAACAACAATCTTTTATATTGCTCTTTCTTCCACTTCCCTTTCCCGATTTTTATATCTTCATTTTCACCACCTATACTTGCCCTTGAAATAAAGCTGATGTGGGATGTGTTTTCCCCCAAGTTGAGAAAATGTAATATTTTAGTTTATTTTTCACACTCTTAACAGAATACTGGAGACTGGGTAGTTAATAACAAATATAAAGTTATGGGGCTTACAGTTCTGGAAACTGAGAAATCCAAGAGCAAGGTGGCAGCCTCTAACGAGGTCCCACATGTTTTAAGGAAGCATGGCAAAAGGACAGGAAGCCTGCAGGGAGAGGAAGAGGCGCTGAACTTTCCCGCTAACCAACCTCTGCTAACAAGCACCTGCAGTCGCAGCCTTGAAGTACTCATGGGAGCAGTTCCCCACGGTATACTCACCTTTGAAAGGTTCCTCCTCTCAACACTTAAAATGGCCACTAAATTTCAACATGAGTTTTGAAGGGGTATTCAAACTATATGAAGGCATCACAGATCTTTGATGCTTAATTGGGTAAATTATCTATTTTTCTAATCTCCAGTTCCCTTATAATTCAGAATTCACTGAGAGAGTAGATTAAAATGTTGCTATATGTGAAATATGTAAAGATCTATAAATACTGTGTATGATCATTTTTCAAAATACTTCTTTTAATTCCAAGGTATGCATATGCCTTAAATATAAGTCAGTAGAGAAAAGATTTAAAAACATATGGCAAGATTAGCACCAGGAACATCACTGTGAATTGTGTTCAGCCTAAAGCATTTCCAAGTGGTTAGTCAGAAGCAATCACAGATAGGCGTATGGGCACAGGCTGACGTGCATGCCTGTGTTCTTATGCTCTGTCCACAGGGAAGGGCCAGGAGCCAAAACACCTCAGAGGGAATAAGTGTACCGTCCATCTACATCTTGGAATCTATAAAACCTTTTACCCATGAAAAAGGACAAATATTCATTGCAGAAATCACTGGTACTAGCTGCAGGAAAAGGACAGTACAAGTTAAGTCTGGAGCACATTTGGTACCAGAAATTCA
Organism: Geosciurus inauris; assembly: GCA_004024805.1. Taxonomy (NCBI): domain Eukaryota; kingdom Metazoa; phylum Chordata; class Mammalia; order Rodentia; family Sciuridae; genus Geosciurus; species Geosciurus inauris. The sequence goes on from PVHX01000940.1 coordinate 59,272, forward strand.
GGAAGTGTTCAAAAAGCACAAGGCTAGAGATATGTAAAGGGACACAGTAGCCAACCTGAAAAATCCTCCCTGTCACCAAAGCTAAAAAGATTAGGCACAAAACAAAAATATAGGACTGTCGTGTAACACAAAGTATGAAATAAATATCCATTAGTCCATACAGATATCAATAAGAGACTGAAAAAATAAATCAGGGAAAAGAAATAAACTTTTCTATAAATTACTGCAAAAATATTTTCATTGCCAGAGTTTCCGCATTTATATTATCCAAATTCATGGCACGTTATGATACAAAAAATAACTCATAAAGCTGAGCACTGCTGGAGCATCAGACAGTTAAAGTGTGAATTGGCATAATGCCTTTAAAGAGCAATCTGTCTATGAACTGCAAAACAAAAATGGATCCAGTGTTTGACCCAGATATAACGCTTTTGAATTTATTTTTGAGAAAATCGTACATGTATGTATCAGAAGACATCTTTAAAGGTATTATACACAGTGCTTTATTATAAAAAGGAAAGCCTATCGATAGAAAAATTGATAATAAATACTTAATACTGACCCATTAAAATAAGATTAGCAATTACCTAAAATAGGATTTGCTCTCACTAACTTTATCAATAGCTTTCTTGGAGATAGAACTGAATTTTATTGATTAGTTTTTAAAGATTGTTCAAAGTTGAAATAATAAAGGGGAGAGCTTTATGATAAAGGAGAAACTACTGATTTTTTTAAATAGAATTTTAAGTTTAAAAATTCATATTTGACCTTTAGCCATTCAAGTAGTCAGAAAGATTATTATAAAAGTAATAACATTATTGTAAATCTATTTCTATTTAGCTCTTAAAACAAAATCATAAAGTCTGTTCCATTACTTGGCTTCGCCCTCAGCAGTTTAGTGGTGAGGGTGAAATCTCTGGTCCATTACTGCCTCAATCCTAGGAGGACAAGGCATTGGTTGGAGAGAGGCAGCCCTTTGACTCTAGTTTGGATGTGGCATGTCCCCCAAAGGCTCATGAGCTAAAGACCTGCCTCCCAGCTACTGGTGGAAAAGTTAGGTGGGGACTTTCTGGAGGAAGTGAGTCACTTGGCGAGTGTCCTGGAAGGGTGTACCTTGTCCCAGCCTCCTCCTTGCTTGCTCTCTCTCTGATTCTGGCTGCCATGAAGTGAAAAGTTTGCTCCACCATCCTCCACCACGATGTTCTGCCCCACCACACGCCCAGAATAAATGGAGCCCAGAGACCATGGATTGAAGACTCTGAAACCATGAACCCAAGTCTTTCCTCCTTTCAGATAGCTTTCCTCAGGTATTTTGTGAAAGTGGCAGAAAGTTAACTAACACATCTAGGTTGCATACTATTAAAGCAGGAAGGAGAAAGTGAAAGATGACTGTTTACCACAAGTGATGTCATCCCATTGAATGGATAGTTAATATCTTTCTACATTGACATTGTATTTTTTCAGTTAAATATGCATTTACTACTGAAACAGACTGAAACTAAGAAGCTGTCTGAAATGGAGGACAATGTATTCATGCTGGGAGTAAAAGCCCAAGAGCTGAACTTGCCCCTCAACCTGGGAGATACCAAGAAAGATGAGCATGCAGATTGCTCTAGCAGAAGCTACCATACCTTCATATGTGCATTACCTACCTGGCTTTTGTTTCAGTGAATTCACTGGTTCTGTGGGGCCAGTGGGAGCAGTAATCTAGCTGCTTCTCTACAGTTTGATCAAACTGCATAAAATTCATTTATCCAGCAGGCCAGGGTTTAGGCGGGGACCCTGGGCTAGGCTGCCAGGAGCACTATTACTTCCTGAATGCCATCATATACAGCTACAATGCAGAAATCAAACTGTGGTCAGAAAATGCATGGGGAAAAGGCCACTGAGTTGAAAGAGGAGTGTGAATGTGTACATCTTCTAACTACATCTGCACAGACACACTCCCTAACTTCTTATAGAAAGGTGATGATTACATTTTTGAAAGCTAGGTATAACTTATTTCATAAATATTATTGTTTACAAATTGTAACATCTAAGAAAATATGATTATCAGTTATAAAACTGAAAGTTGCATAATTACCTAAAAGTCCTAAACATAGCAGTCATGTGTTTGCTCACCTTTTAATCTGAATTGAGTATGTTTCTGTGTTCAAATTTAAAACTAAAGATTATAGGCAACTTCTTATTAACCTATTAACTAAATTCATTATCTTGAAGAAAGCTCCCAAGTTAGCATATTTGAATTAATAAATGATCTATGAGAGAGTTACAAAAAATATGAGCATTTCAATTTTTAATGATTGGTTAATAGCAGAATGTTCAGTTTTATTCTATTTAGCAAGGGTTTGCAGGGAGAAGACTACACTCTACAGAAAGTGTTCATATCTTATGAAGAAAAATATAGATAATTGTGCAACATTTTGAATACCGAAATTAAATGAATTATATTGTCTCTTATTAATTCTACATTATATTCTGCAAGGACGGAAATGTATTTTCACACATTTATACTATATCGAAGAAATATTCTAGTAATATCTTATTTAATCAAGATACAATGGAAAGAAATTAGAAAATTATTTGTTATTATATGGGTGCTCATTTCTTGTTTGTAAAGTTTAAGTGTATCTTACTTGTACATTCAACATTATTTCCTCAGATGTTTCAAAGATAATCAGCTTGTTTTATCTTTTTTATTCAAAATGCATTTAATTTTATTCACATACTACCCTTTCCCAGGCATTCATAATTGAGAGCAATTTTAAAAACCCTCCTGATAATTCACCATGGCTTTGTACTCATGCTTTTTTGTTGATTAAATTTTAAGACAAAAGCTAAACTTGATGAGATTGAGTTTATTTTATTCCTTTATGGTTTAAAGTATTTGTTACTCTGCTATTTTAGATGTATCTGCTGCACTTGATTTTGTACTTTGAATTTAACTAAAGAATTAAATTAAATTCCATGGGAAATACCTTTATGCCAAAGTAATATATCTCCTGGGCCCTATGAAGAGTAAATTAGAGATTTAAAGAATTTACTGGGGAAAAAAATCAATAAAATTCAGTTTAAAATTAAATATGAAACTTTCAAGGATTCATTGTCTTCTCACTTTTAATTCTTTTCATTTGCAATTGAGTGGGAGATACCAACATCCCTTTGCTTAAGCCAGGGATCTGGTGATATACTGAAGCTTCAAGAATGAATTTACTTTTTTTTTAATGATATCTCCACCCACCCCAAATTGCTGATCTGTTCTAGCTGCTCAGAAGGAATTTGCAAGTCCCCTTTAAATCTCTCTAAACAACTTGTCTCCATGATTTCCCATATGGCTGTAGCTCTACAGATTTATAATTCAGTGTTCATTTATATACTTCATTTCCTTTTAGGAGTTTTGAATTTCCTACAAGTCCTAAGCATTATGTGTCCCTTTGCTCTTGTATTATGGAGTTAGATGAAGAGATGAAGGTGATCAGCATTGTTTTAATAACGTATTCATTATTCATCAAGCTGCTAAAATGCAACATTTGCTATCTCCTGTCTCCCAGTTCTGGTTTAGTTAGTTACTCCAAAGACACAGACCGTTCTTTGAGTTACTGTTACCATCGTCCCTTAGGAGCTTAGCATATTCAAAGAATATTTTCATAGTAAGAAACTCAGCATATAATGAATATTTAATGGTGAGGTGTTATTCATGCTCTTGCCCTAAAATAAAGTGATTTGGAACAACTAATTTGCAATTATTTTCCTTACAAATGTCAGGTGGTCATATATTTCTTTCTCCAGGATGTAGTGGTTCATATGTTTTTTCACTTTTACTAACTGTAGAAATTGTTTTTATCCATCTTTTATTTGGCAGATACCTTTTGCCCAGCCAAATAAACTCCTCAGACTGTTTTATTCAGTCTGCTTACTGCAGAAGAAGTTGCTGATTTAAAGTCCACTGGCAGTCCTGAAATCTGTGAGAATTGTCATTCTGCATTTTCATATAATTAGTGGGACTGGGAACTACACTATTTGAACATAGGCTTCTCTTTTTCTAAGTAAAATAAACTGGAAGGTCAGCTTGTGTCTCTTCGACATTGTTCAAGTTCCTGTTCCTCTTTCAGAATCTTGAGGCATCTTTATACAAAAGTTTCAGCCAACCAATTTTGAAAATTCAAGATAATTGACAGAGGCAGTTACAAAAACTGCTTATGTAATTCTGTGATTTACATGACTTGCAAAAGCAGTCACAGACATGGCAGAAATTAAAATATGGCCATTGTCTAATCTGTTGTTGGTTTATAATGAAATGACTCCCAAAATATGAGCATGTCATTTAAAGTGAAACATACGGATCTTAGTTACAAGTACCTACTACTGGAAAAATGTCTGACTATATTCATTTACTGTATCTGTATAACCACTAGTCATGATGTCTGTGTTTCTGGTCATACTTTAAAAACCTAGGCTTCTTAGTGATTTTTTCTTTTGATCTCAGAGCAGGAATTTTCCTGTCTGCCCTTTGGTGATGTCGTAATGTAACAATTTCATGGTGCTTCTTCCTAGTGCTCCATGAGGTGGAATAAGGTACTTAAAAACACATGTGAATCATTCTGAATCAATCAAACAAATTCACAAATGCTTAAAGGGTCATTCTTTATGAAATCATATTAAATAAGAAGCAGAGTGTTGTATTAGAGGCCATAAGAATTTCAAAATCATATCACACTTATTTTTGAATTAGGCTACCAGAAACAATCCAACTGATAGACTTAGATTTATCTTTCCAAGAAATGAATTCATTCATACATGTCCCTTTTATTCTTGGTCTATAAAATGGGACAGGAGGAAATCTCCTCAGAAGTAAACCACAAGGAGTTACAATGGTTTAGATTAAGTTAAAGGAGAATAAAAATCACTTAAGACCTATGTTGTGAAAATTATTTTTAGCATTCATTTTCTATTGAAATTTGTATCTGATTACTCATTTTTAGTGGACTTTTACATCACTCTAGGGAGATCTGAAACATAACAGCAGCATACAAGTTGATTCATTATGTTGCAAAAGATAACATCTGTCCTGTTCTGTGATTATTTGAAATTATATGAAATTATGTATTTGACTTATAAGTCAAATGGCAGGTTTTGATTTTGTAAACTAGTAAGGTTTTATAGCTTTTTCTATTAACTTTAGCTATAATTATTTGATGGATTTTTCTATTTTTAATATCATAATTTAAACTTGATTATCATATTTCTTGAACTTAGAATATAAACTATAATGCAACAAAAATTACTTTTACTATAGTAAAATCACGAAAAATACATATTTAAGTGCTTGATGTAAAATAGAAAATTTGAATTACTATCGCATTATATTTTTTGCATGAATGCAACAAATGCCTAGTGATGATTAAAAAATGATAGAAAAATCATTTTAAATATATGTATCTACATGTATAAATATGTGTGAGTTAAAAACACAGAAATTAATCCCTATTGAGTGTATAGGATTAAAAGTAAGAAACATTCTAAATAGCATCAAAATGGATTTCAATGAAAAAACAATTTTAGCTTCAAATTATTAGAGACTCTAAGTGTATGTGCTCAAAGAATCATTTGAAAAGGAAAGACATGTGATCCTTCCTTGCTTTCTTTCCATCAATGAACTATTATATAGCTATTAAATTGTAGAGTCCACAGATTTATATATTGTTAAGTGAAAAATAGCACAAACTAATATATATTTTGATTATACACAAAAACATTAAGGGGACACAACTATAGTGAAAGTGAATATTCACATATATTAAAGATATAAATGTACATATGTATTTTTTCCTTTATGTATGGCTAGCTAGCTCTCCACGTGAAAGAGAAGCAGACCTGAATAGGGGAGGCAGAGTGAGAGGAAAAATATCTGCTTTGTCTAGATCTGTATCATTTGATATTATGCAAGGATATATTCAAACATCACTGCTTTTCCATGAAAATGGTGAATATTGCAACAATTCTGAAATCTGTTTTCACTCAGTACAATGTTTAAATAGTTAACTGGAGATTAAGCTATGGTTTCTCAAGAGTGCTAGGAAATAAATTTTAGTAGTCTGAAGTAATTGAAAGTCAACTTAATCATGGGTAACTAATTATGTAGGATTCCTCATTTAATCTTTGTAGTGAATTTGCACTTTAATGTACCCAATTAAAAAAGAGACACTTTTTCAAGCAGTTTTGGATTCATAGCACAATGGAGCTGAAGGCAGAGTGCCCTTGACCTCCCATCCCTATCCCCTTGTCTGCCCACCTGCACGGCCTCCTCATGATCACCCTCCCTGAAATGGGCATCTGTTTCAATAGATGAACAGGGACTCACACACTGGTAGCACTCCAAGTTCCTAGTGCAATGTTCACATTTGTTTTCAGCATGCTCAATGGACATTCAACTACCTGCTTGCCAGCATCTAATAAATTTGTGAAAGATATTCTGTTACAGCAGTTTAATTACATATAAAGATTGTCACTAAAGTAAGCTTAGGTCAAAGGATAAACACTTGGTCTCATTTACGTTTGCTTCAAAGAAACAGCATAAAATTAACATATATTTCTATTGGAAGAGAAGTTTACCACATATAATGTGCTCTTCAGATCTTATTTATGCTCCCTTTCCTTCTTTGTGGTTTTGTTTGTGGGTCACAGCGAAGATTTTTAAAAAACAAATCCTGCAAATAATTAACCTTCAAACTAACATACTTGCAGTGAGTTAGGGCTTTTATTTTTTATTTGTGTTTGTTTTCTTTTCAACATTCTTGTTCAGGAATCCAAAGAAAGAAAAATAAATAGCAATTAGCACTAAATAATCACTTGAATTGATAAATGAATTTCCTTTTTTTGTTTATTTTTAATCTGATAGGGGTATAAAACATTGGCTTCTATGTCTAATTTATGTACATTGGAAACCTAAGGGGACAACCCAGTAGATAAGGCAAATGGGAATTCTGAGAACATTGGATCATCATCAAGCCATAGTGCTGCTTTGGCATTGCCCAGACAAAACCACAGAAGGTGCTAGTCAGTATGAAGGATGGACAACTTGCTGTCAAGTGTCCAGGCTTTTTAATAAGAGGTCACAGGATTGATCATTTTTCAGAACTTTTCACCTGGAGGATTAGGCTAGGAGGAACACAGTTTAACAAGCATCCAGGACATGTTTATGTACCCATAAGCCAGGCCCTCACTGTCTTCTTGGGGATGAGTCTGGAAACTCAGATTTAAGCTTAACTAGATTTAAGAATATTGGTGAAACTAAGACCAAGAAATGTGATGAGTTTCTCAAAGCTAAACACCAAGTCAAGGGTGGTGTCTCCCAAGTCTTCCTGCCTGTACCCAGTCTCATTCTACCAGTTTTCCATTAGAATTCCCATTAGAAATCATACACGAGTTCATCAAATTCAATTCATAATATTAGACATATCAATATTAAAAATAAGCATCAAATATATTATTTTCTTGAAGGAAGGACCTAAAGTGAATTTCATATCAATATTCCTCAATGATCAGACAATTTTGGACACATGTGAAGCCCATAACATTCCAAATTTCCATCCTGTGTATATATTTGTCTATAATAAACAATATCATAACTATGTTTACATCACAAAATTATTACTTGAAATTGACTCATTTATTTGTACATAAGAATCAATTTTTTCCTCTTCGTTTTAAGATTTTTTTTTTTTGTACCAGAGATTGGGTACCAAACAAACAAAACACAACAAACATTCTCTATAAAAAGTGAAGAATTTAAAACACATAGATGACATGTGTTTTGAAGAAAGAGGAGCATTCATTCCTCGCGGTTACAAAGCAAGTGTCGGTGGTGGAGCTTGGGCAGCTGCAGAGGTCCTCAGGTACCAATTTTTGTGATTCTGCCTGAAAGAATTTGAGCAAAACAGAGTTTTTTTGCAAGCAAAAATGTAATAGAGTGAGAATTGAGGGTATGGTACAGCAAAGCAGCTGCACGGATCACCTCCAAGAGAGGTCTGTGTGGGGCTCACAGATTTGGCATTTAGAGGGAAATTGAGTCCTGTTCCTCACCTCAACTCCCACCCCTGCTCATTGGTTTATTACTCTTTTTTTTTTGGGTACCAGGGATTGAATTCAGGGGCACTCGACCACTGAGCCACATACATCCCCAGCCCTGTTTTGTGTTTTATGTAGAGACAGGGTCTCACTGATTTGCTTAGCGCCTCGCCATTGCTGAGGCTGGATTTGAACTCGCGATTCTCCTGTCTCAGCCTCCCAAAGTGCTGGGATTACATGCGTGAGCCACCGCGCCCAGCTGGTTTATTATTTTTATATAGCCCTCAGCAACCCTTCTTTGTGAGGATCTTCATGTTCTGCTTGCCAGGGTGATAGGGGTTTGTGACAGTTTCAGGGTCCTGGTGACCTGGTTACAAGAGAAAGTGACCAGGACATGGTTAGGAAGCCTAGTTTCCTTGAAGGGTTATAATTAACTCTATGTGGGGAGATCTTGACGTACCAGACCCCATTTTTCTGCTGTTCATCTGTTTTGTATAGGATCCCCATAATTTTTTTCTTTCTTTTCTTTTTAGTTTGTTCTTTTTAATTCATTTTGACATAATTATAAAAGCATGGAATAAAATTTGCTTAAATTCAGTCTCCAGTGCTCTTTCACTCCTCTCCTCCATGCCCCTGTTCCCTTTCCTGGACGTTACTGATCTTCCTGTTATTTACTTTCAGTTTTGTTGTTGTTGCTTTGTAGTTAGTGTCTTGTGGATACACATGACAGTGAGATTCACGGTGATACATATGTCCATAGGAAAGTTTGGTCAAATTCATTCCATTATTCTCCCCTTATCCCATAACTTCCTCTTCCTGTCCTGTACGCCAACCATCTTCATCTCTATTTTGATGGCAGCCCACCTTTTCCCTTTCTCTCTCTCTTTCTTCCTTATTTTAAGTAATAGTTCCCTCAAGGGACTATAATGATCTACAGCTTGGGCATTCCAGCTCTCATTCCCAGGGCATGACTGATTAGATAAGTTTCCCTGAGGTTTCAGTTTTATGATTGCTGAATTAATTTATGAGCTCCAGAAGCTTTTTTGGTGGAGTTTTTTGGGTTTTCTAAATATAGAATCATGTCATCAGCAAACAGGGATAGGTTGAGCTCTTCTTTTCCTATTGGTATCCTTTTAATTTCTTTCATATAATTGCTCAGGCGAGGTTTGCAGGGACTATGTTGAATAGAAGTGGTGAAAGAGGGCATCTCTGTCTTGTTTCAGGTTTTAGAGGGAATGCTTCCAATTTTTGTCCATTTAAAATGATGTTGGCCTCTTGTTTAGCTTTTACAATGTTTAGGTATGTTCCTGCTATCCCTAGTTTTCCTAGTATTTTGAGCATGAATGGATGATGAATTTTGTCAAATACTTTTTCTGCATCCGTTGAGATAATTATGTGGTTCTTTAAATCTACTGATGTGATGAATTATATTTATTGATTTTCATATGTTGAACCAAACTTGCATCCCTGGAATGAATCTCAATTGATCATGTTGCACTATTTTTTAAGTATGGTTTGGTATGCAATTTATCAGAATTTTATTAAGAATATTTGTATCTATATTCATCAAGGATATTGTTTTGAAGTTTTATTTCCTAGATGTGTCTTTGTCTGGTTTTGGTGTCAGGGTGATACTAGTTTCATAGAATGAATTTGGAATGGTTCCCTCCTTTTCTATTTCATGGAATAATTTGAGGAGTATTGATGTATGTTCTTCTTTGAAGGTCTGGTAGAACTCATCTGAGAATCCATCTGGTCCTGGGCTTTTCTTTGTTTATAGGCTTTTGATGTCGTCAATTTCATTGCTTGAAATTGATCTGTTTAAATTTTCTGTCCTCCTTGTTTTAATTTGGGTGGGTCATATTTCTCTAGAAATTTATTGATGTCACCATGATTTTCTGTTTTATTGGAGTATAGATTTTGAAAGTAGTTTCTGATTATTGTCTGTATTTCAATAATGTTTGTGGTGATATTTTCTTTTTCATCATGAATTTTAGTGATTTGAGTTTTCTCTCTCATTTTCTTTATTAGCTTGGCTAAGGGTCTATTGATTTTATTTATTTTTTCAAAGAATCAACTGTTTTATTTTTTTCTGCTTTTTAAATTGTTTTTTGTTTGTTTCAATTTCATTGATTTTGGCTCTGCTTTTAATTATTTCATGCCTTCTACTGCTTGTAGTGTTGACTTGTTCTTTATCTAGGGCTTTGAGATGTAATGTTAGGTTATTTATTTGGTGATGTTTTATTCTTTAAAAGAAAGTGCTCAGTGCAATAAACTTTACTCTTAGCCTTGCCTTTATAGTGTCCCAGAGATTTTGGTAAGTCATGTTGTGATTCTCATTTACCTCTAAGTATTTTTTTTATTTCATTCCTGATTTCTTCTACTGTCCATTGGTCATTCAATAGCATATTATTTAGTCTCCAGATGATAGAGTAGCTTCTGTTTTTCACTTGATCATTATTTCTGATTTTATTTCATTATGATCTGATGGAATGCAAGGTAATATCTCTATTTTTTTTCTATTTGCTAAGAGTTGCTTTGTGGCCTATGATATGGTCTATTTTAGAGAAGGATTCATGTGCTGCTGAAAAAATGTGTATTCAGTAATTGGATGAAATATTCTATACATGTCTTTTAAGTAAATTATAAATTGTATTCATTAGTTCTATAGCTTCTTTATTTAGTTTTTGTTTTAGTGGTGAGAGAGGTGTGTTAAAGTCACACAGTATTATTGTGTTGTGATCTATTTGATTCTTGAAATTGAGAAGGGTTTGTTTAATGCACTTAGATGTTCCATTGTTTGTGGCATGATTATTTATGATTGTTATGTCTTATTGAGGTATAATTCCTTTAAACAGTATAAAATGACTTTGTTGGTTTCTTCTGATTAACTTTAGCTTGAAGCCCACTTCATCTGATATGAGGATAGAAACTCCTGCTTGTTTGTAAGATCCATGTGAATGATATGTTTTCCCATCTTTTACCTTCAGTCTATGAATGTCTTTGCCTATGAGGTAAGTCTCTTGGAGATAGCATATTGTTAGATCTCATTTTTTAATCCAATCTTCTAGTCTATTTCCTTTGACTGATGAGTTTAGACTCTTTACAATCAATGTTATTATTGAGATACAATTTATATTTCTTGTCACTTTGATTTATTTTTTTAATTTGAATTAGTTTCTCTTTTGATTAACTATTCTTATAGTGCATTTCTTCCCTTTTATGTTTTTCACTTTTATTATTTCTTCTTTATGAAATATTTTATTGAGTATATTTTGTAGTGTAGGCTTTCTAGATGTGAATTCTTTTAACTTTTGTTTATCATGGAGGGTTTTTATTTCATTGTCAATTCTAAAGCTTAATTTTGCTGGATATGGCATTCTCAGATGACATCCATTTTCTTTCAGAGCTTGTTAGATATCATTCCAAGGCCTCCTAGCTTTGAGGATCTGGGTTGAGAAATCAGATGAGATCTGGGTTGGGTTCCCTCTCAGTGTGACCGGTCTTTTTTCTATGGCAGGCCTTTAAAATTCTATCTTTATTCTGTACTCCAGGCATTTTGATAATAATGTGTCTTGGTGTGATCTGTTGCAATCTTGTATGTTTGGAGTTCTGTAAGCCTCCAGTATTTGATTTTCCATTTCTTTCTTAAGGTTTAGGAAATGTTCTCATATTCTTTCATTGAAAAGATTGTGCATTCCTTGGTTTGTATCTTTGATCTTTCATCTATCCCAATAAATATTGTCACTGATTTTCATATTATCCCATATTTTTTGAAAGTTCTGTTCATGGTCTCTTAACATTTTTTCCCCATGGTCACATTTATTTTCTAGGTTATATATTTTGTCTTCCTTGCCTGAAACTGTCTTCTAAAAGGTCTTGTCTATTAGTGATGTTTCCCATTGAATTTTAAATTTGGTTTATTGATTCCTTCATTTTGAGGATTTCTGACTTATCCTTCTTCAGGATTTCTATCTCCTTGTTAAAATGATCTTTCACTTCTTGTATTTTCTCTCTGATTTTATTTCCTATGTCATTTTTTACCTTGTATATCAGTTTAACCATGAACTTTCTAAATTCCATCTCCAGCATTTCCTCCACTCTTGTGTCAATGGAGGCTACTATTGAGGTTTTCTCTGTTATTTAGCATGGTTTGTTCCCTTTCTTTTTCATATTGTTTGTGTATTTATCCATCTATATGAATGGATCTGAGGCTGTGGAATTTCTACCTTATGGGTTTATAGTGTTCCTCTATATTATAGTACCTCACAGATTGGGGCAGAGCCCAATGATAGCAACTATGCATGCAAACAATATACAGAAGTAGACTAGGTTCTTAGCTCCATTTTGATATCGAGTGGTAACTGGTACACTGTGTAGGGAGACTAGGATCAGCAATTTCCATCAGTAAAAGCAGTAAATAGTCATGTACTATGCTTGGCTCAAAATCAAACAGTAAGTGTTGTCTATGACTTCTGCCATATAAATTGTTGCTGTGACATTTGTGGTAGAGGTAGACATTATATATTTCTTTGGTAATTAGAAGGTTTAAAGATAGGGTGGAGTATGTGTTCAGAAGAAGAAATAGGAGGGTAGAAAAGTGTTTGCAATTTCAAAGCGCTAATAGGGAAAATGCAGTGGTAACATAGAATATGTTGTTAAGTTATTTCTAAAAAATAGAAGAATATAAAGGAAGGGAGATAGAATGAGGACAAAATAAAACAAAATCAAATAAGCTAATCAAAAATCCTTACCCTCAAAATACAGAGCATGAGAGTACCAGACCTTTAAAACAAAAAAACAACCAAACAACAACAATAAAAAAAGATAAAAGGAAAGAAAAAAAAATCTAGAAATGAGAAAAAAGAAACAAATATGAGTATGTGTAGGAATCCTTAAATCAGTCAGTACACATTCAAATAAAAAATAAATAAATACCCAAAATAGAAAACAAAAAGCAAAACAGAACTACAACCACAACAAACAAGCAACAAAAACAACAAAAAGTCTTGGTGAAATATTAAGACATTAAGGAGTGTATCCACTACAGTGGACAAAATAGCCAGTGAGCACTGTCTGTGCCCACTTGGTTTTCTTTTCATTTCTTTTTGAGTATAATCTAACCATTGGAGTATGGGCCATGTGTTGTGCATCCTTTCTTTTATTGTGTTGCTCATTGTGTTGAAGGTTGGGGTTTAAGTCCTCCAAATTTCCCTTCTTGGGAGATTAGTGGTGAGGGCCAAGGAGATGTAGGCATGGAGGCAAAATAGCATCCTAAGGAAACCTGTTTGTGAGCATATGGCAAAATAGCTGGCCACTTCCAGGGGCAGGTGAATCAGGGCCAGGTGCTGGGATCTGCAGTCCATTGGTGAGGCTATGTGCAGAACTGGGAGCATCTGTTGATGAAGTATAGTGTGAGTCCCAGCCACATGTGGGGCCCAGCCAGGAACTGCTTCCTGTAGGCTGGCAGTAAAGGTGTGTGATTGAAGGGGCAGGTCTTGTGGTGAAGCATTGGTCTGGCATGCAAGACTATGGGCCAGCAACTATGTTGAAGGTCTAGTCAGGGAGTGGTGGGCCGTGTGGGGACTGAGGAGCTGAGACATTGGGGACTAGGGAGCCTGAGAGCCCTGATGGATATGGGATGTTGCCAGACCTGGAGACCCAGGACCAGTGGATGCTAGACTGAGGAGGGAGCAAAAGACCAGGCTTTGTTCTGGAATCTGGATACTGCCAGCCTAGGTGGCCCCCAAGAACCTGATGGGTATTAGACCAGCTGGCTGGATGAGCTGAGAGCAAAACTCCTTCACACCCTCTTCCAACCTCTGACCCACTGTAGCTGGCCCTGTTAGTCCCCAGGAGCCTCAGGAATCATGACGCTGGGGAGAGACTGGCTCTCTGGAGCCTCTCTAACCTGTGTTCCCCTGGGAAAAATGCTTCCAGCTTCTGACTTTCCACAGGTTTGCTAGGCTCAGACAGGCCCATATAGACCCAGCTGCAAACTCATGGATCTGGATTACCAGCTTCGGTTGGGTCCACCATGCTGCAGTTCCAGGATGGCTCCTGGATTGGGTCTCCATGAACACTTGGCAAACTCTAGTGGAGAAGGCTTTTTGGATTCAATTAATGAGTCAAACCATCTCTGTTTTGGCTAGTGCCAACTGCCCCTCCAGTCTGAGGATTTTTCACTCTAAGGCTCTGGGAGACATGGTATTCCCCTTGTTTGAGTTCTGAGTAGCTCAGCTAAGAGAAATGCTGCCTCTTGCTAGCCTGCCATCTTGCCCCTCTCCCTACAATCCATATTTTGGAAACTCAGAATTTGTTTTCCTTCAAACATTCCCTCTTATCCCCACATTACTTTGTTCTCATATCTCTGACTACCTGTGGTTCACTTTGGAGCACTGTCACTTGACTATATCCAAGTTAAGTCACAAATTTTTGGATACAGAATTTTAATAGTCAAAAATGACATTTAAAACTAATAAGTAGGGAACACTTTAATATCAGGCAATGTGCTGACCAACCTATGTGTTTCTTTCACCATATTAGCAAAGTAGAACTGATACCTTAATTTCCAAAATCAGTTACAATAGTTTGCATCATCACTTAAAATCAACTTTGTGATAGTTGTGACAGTTGACTAGTATTTATTTACCTTAACATTATTGTCAAAAATTTTTAGTTTTTTTAATAAATAAAAAAGACTGTCTGCATTACAAGTCAAGATTTTTCAAAAGCTGCAAAATTTATGTACTTAAAGGATAAGTAAACAAACTTACACATCTATTATTCATATTATATTTATATAATGTGAGCAAATACCATTTTATTAATATACTGCAGGGAGAGGCATTCATGAATAAAAGGTAAAGCTGAAAACACATTTATTTAAAAAGCAGTGATGAGCAGGGCACGGTGGCTCATGCTTGTAATCCCAGCGCTTAGGGAGGCTAAGACAGGAGAATCGCGGGTTCAAAGCTAGCCTCAGCAATGGCAGGCGAGGCGCTAAGCAAGTCAGTGAGATCCTGTCTCTACATAAAACACAAAATAGGGCTGGGGATGTGGCTCAGTGGTCAAGTGCCCCTGAGTTCAATCCCCAGTACCAAAAAAAAAAAAAAAAAAGCAGTGATGATAACAGAGGCTTTTTCACATGCTCTGCCTGTCCAAGAAGGAGTGTTAACTTCACTCCACTACTATATATTTTTAAAAAATCAGACATTATGCCATCCTGAGGCCTCAGCTATTTCCCTGATGTTATCTGGTTCCCTTTCCTTTTATCCCCAGAAGAATGGGAAATGACTATGAGAAAGTCTAATTCACACAAACACAAAATGATGTAAAAATACTAGAACAAATGTTAGACTCGGAAAAAAAAGAGGGCAAGAATAATAAAAGGCTATTAATGAATATTTTGTATTTGCTGCTCTAAATTACCTCTGCTAATAAGTGGGAGCAGAGTGGTAGTAAGTATAACAGATCATTCAGATTTGGCTTTGGGATGTTATTTCTTGTAGCAGGTTGGCATTGCTTGGTGTTTTATTAAGTATGGCTTAAGAACTAATTTGTAATCCACAAACACTCGATTTATACTGTCAAGAGGAGACTGAGAATTATGCTGAAGGATAAGGAATCAATAATATAAACTCAAAGTTTTGTTGTGAGGCCTCTAAGTAAGGGAACATAGTCTAAATGTTATTACTGGGCATTGCAGATTCCCCACTGGTCAATAATAGGAAGCAAAAACATACGAGATCTTGCTTAATCTACAAAACTACTCTACATAATTATTTTTAAATGTATCCCTAAGTATTATAGATTTTACGCTCCAATTAGGAATAAGATATTTTATTTCATTATATTTTATGTTGCAAATTTATTCAGAAAGGATCTGATTATTATATATAACTTCATCCTAAGCCTCATTACTGCATGACTTCTGTTATTCCCAAATGTTTTTCTGACAATTTTTCTATTTTATGCACATCAAAAACAAATACTAATCATTGTTGTCTCTTGCTTTGGGATATTTTGTGTTGTAAATTCTTTCTGTAATTGTAAGATTGGTTGTTCCAGAAAATGATAATATAACATGGGTGAGAGAAGACATTTTGATTGCTTCTAGTTCAATGAGATTACTTATCAATTTAATTGTTATGTTTTTTTTTATTAAACCATAACCTGCACACAGAAGAGTTTAGAAAGTGAAAGTGCATAGCAGGATGAATTTTCATAAACTGGACACAGGGCAAAAAAGCCAAGATCCCCAGCACTCCAGAAGCCCACTCTGCCCTGGCCAGTCACTGCCCAGGACAAGAGAATTATCATCCTATTAAAAAGGGTAGTCCTTCTGCTTTTCACCCTTATTTAAATGAAATTAGGCCATGTGTTGATTGCTATGTCTGGTTTCTGCTGACCAACATTTATGTAAAATTCACCCATATTTTTGAGTATATAATAGTTTTAAAAATTCTCATATTGTATAGTATTTAATTATGTGGATACATACCCTTTGTGTTGGGCTGTTATGAGGAAAGCAGCTATGGACATTTGTGTACACATCTTTTTTTGCATATATCCACATGTGTAAGATCACATCGTCTGTGAATAGCAACAGTGCTATTACTTCTTTTCTTCTTTTTAAATAATTTCTTAATTATTTAAAATAACCAGGACAGGAGAATTATTATTCTAATTAATAATTAGAATTATTTATTATAACCCTCTATTTTTTATCTTTTGACTGGCTCTTCAAGAATGATGTTGTATATTAATTACCCTATGATATTGGACACACTTGAATTCTTCATGGTCTCAGGGTGGAAACTTGCAAAAATTCTCTAATATGGATGTTTGATGAAGGACTTTTGTATCTACTCTTTATTAGAGTAAAGAAGTGGCTTTCCATTTCTAATTTGCTAACAGTTTGATCACTAAACAATATAGGAGTTGAAAGAATATTCTCTGCCTCTACCAAGACAGTGGTATAATTTTCCAATGCTTTCTGTTGATACAATGAAATAAACCACTCTTGTGCTCCTAGAACAAACAATATTTATTACTTTTGATATATTGCTTAATTCAGAGTTTTGCCTTTATGTAAGATTGGTGTCATATTTCTCTCTGGTACTGTCCTAATCAAGTTTTGGTATTAAGTTTACACTGAAAAGAAGGAAGAAGGAAGATCAAACACTTTGCATCATTGCTCAAGGAAGAGATCAATACCGTCTAAACTGCAGAACTCTTACAGGAATGATTATAACAGTATTGTTCAAAAACAAAAGCCTAAGCCTTTCTACAATTCGAAAAATTAGAATCAAATGAAAACAAATGCATCACACCATAAAAGACCATGGAAGAGAAAAACTTTAAATTTCCTGTAGCTGGAACATTAATGGGACAAAATCCTATAATACAAAAAATATGTTTTGACTAAAAATAGAAAACTAAATTAATATCTTTTTATGATCAAATTAGGTTCTTCTTACCATAAATATATATATATATATATATATATATATGTGTGTGTATATATATATATACACACATATAAAAATACATACATATATATATATATATATATATATATATATATACACACACACACATATATATGTATATTCTTTTTTTGGTACCAGGGATTGAACTCAGGGTACTTGACCACTGAGCCACATCTCCAGCCCTATTTTGTGTTTCAGTTAGAGAAAGGATCTCACTGAGTTGCTTAGCGCCTTGCTGTTGCTGAGGCTGGCTTTGAATTTGCAAGATATTCCTTGATTCCCCCTCCATCTCCCAAAATTTGAGTATTTTAGGTTCACAGAAAATGGCATAGGAGAAGGAAGACTTAACTAAAAACATTGAAGTAAGGACTAGTCTAGACTCTTTGATTAACTCAGGAGGTGTGAGTCTGGTATTTTACATAACTTCTTTTTACTTTTCCTGTTTCTGAAATGGAGAAGGGTTAATCTCTAACAGAAAATTTATCTTTAAATTCTACAATTTAAAGATGATTGTGTAAAACACTTAGGGTATTCAATCAGCTTATTATGCTAATAACATTTATGGAAAATATGTCTTTGAACAAACTTATAAATCTAAGAATGCAACAGTGGCTGGGAAAGCAGTTCATGGTCATGTTTGCCTAGACTGTGTGAGATTCTGAGTTCAATTCCAAGCATTGTAAAAAAAAAAGAGAGAGAGAGAAACAGAAAAAGAAAGCAACATTGATATATATACAAGAAAAGCAAACAAGTCCTTAGTTGTTCATGTTCCTACAGCTGCTCTCTAGCTTCTCCTCTAAAACTAATCCCCTAAATACTGGAGTTTCTCTGGACCCTGTGGATCTATACCTTCCCTTTTAGCCCACTCTACTTGTGTGATCTTCTTACTTTCTATGCATTATAAATAGTTATATTATAAATACTCTAAAATGCAAAGTTCTCTTATGAATTGAATGTTTGACTATGCAAGAGATTACTCATTGCTCTGTAAATACCTCCCAGGCATTTGACACGTCTCAGATCAGGTAGTGTATTTGATACAGGATGCGCAAGTCACATGCATTATTTTCACAGATAATTTAATATGGTACATTTCAAACAGACACTGAAGGCTGAGAAGGCAAGAATAGGATACTAAAGTCACATGAGAGCTTCTAACCTAGGGGAGAGGTTAGAATAATGACCAAGAAAATAAGAATTAAGTTAAAAGATTCTCAGAGCCGGCATTAAAAATAACTTGTTATTAGGCTGGATATGAAGAAGGGGAAAAGACAGGACATAAAGAATCATGCTTAGGTTTGGCCTTAGACTATTTCTTCATGGATTACTAATGAGCAGGTTGCTGCATCTACTTCCACTGGCAAAGGGTTTCAGATTTCCAGTTTGTCTGACTGCACCTACAGGTCCTTGTACCTAATTACACCCTAAAGATGGCAATGGATTCAACATGTGTAATTATTAACTACCAGAGTTAAAATTTTGTTGTAATTTTCCTTGAAGTTGATCCTGTGCTTGCAAGGTAGAAAGTATTATTTTAAGACCTCTGAGTAAATTCTCTGGTTCTCTGATGCTGACTTAAGCTGAAAGTTTAAAGCTCTGAGCTATTTATTTTATTTCCAGTGGTTCTTCTATGACCTTACAAACAGCCATCCCTAGTCCCAAAGTCTAGATTAAAGATGTATTTCTCTTATTTATTGGGAAAATAAAGTCGGAAGAGAGTAGAGATTTCAGAGAAAGGGGATACAGCTTAAGGTTGTAATTGACAACAGGAAAGTATTTTTATGAATAAACTAGTATTTATTTCTAGTACTTATTCATTTATTCACTGAAATTAAATTAGAATTAGTTTTTTAATTATATGAAAGCTTTAAAATATGTGAAAGTAATGAGAAAATGTGCTGCATTTTTTCTAATACTGTAGAAGGTATCAGGGAAGTAATTTCTTTGTTTTTCTTATAAAAATGATAACCTTTTCTCATTTTCTTGTGATTTCTTTAACCATACTTAGGGTTTTTGTTTTGTTTTGTTTTCTCAAATTATCTTCAGAGAATGTAGGATAAAATTTTTATCTATGTGTATCTATTCGCCCTTTATTCACTCTGTGATTATGTGTAGCTTAGATAAATAATATGTCAGTTCTTTTTAAAAATATACTTATAATAAACTGAAATGACTTAGAGTATCAGATTTAAAAATGCAGTGGAATTGGTTAGATATATATTGTGATGGCAAAAGCAGATGTAAACTTCACCATTAAAGAATCACCAAGAGTGGAAAAAACATATTACTAAACAAGAGAAATGAAATGGAGCTTTCTTTTAGAAGAGAGATGGTAGATCTGAAATATTATTTTAAAGATGTAGCATTTTTCTCCAGCAAATTGCAGCTGTTAGACTCCCATAACTGCTTTTTAGCCAATTTATCTAATTACTTAATCAAACCTGATGCCATGGCTTCAGGTACTATTTTCCAAATGTGTAGAAGAGGAAACTGAATGATAAAGGACCATATAACTTTAACCAAGCTCCAGACATTTCAGAGCCAGGGTTGAAAAGGAAACTCAAGGCTGTTACTCTAGTTCCTTTTACAAAATCACAGGATAACAAACTCTTAAAAAATAATTTGAGTGACATGAACTTTAAAAGGCTTAAGACAAAATAACACAATGTGACTTCATAAGTATGACTGAAAAATGTAGCAATATTTTCAAAACAATAGAAAAAGTTGAAAAAAAATTAAAGTATTTATTAAACATTATCCTTGTAATCACTTTCTTCACATTGAAAGTGAGCATCCCTTAAATGTGTAAATAAATTTCATGCCCCATACTTACCAAGAGTTGCCCCGAACACCTTTACCCTAAGGAATTCTGCTTTTTGTGGATTCAAGGTTATGAACCAAGTAAATCTTGGGCACACAATGTGGTTCTTTCTAGACAAGAAGTAGTTCTCAAACTTTGGCATATGTCAGAATCATCTGAAGGGCATGTTTATCCACATGGCTACATCTCACTCTCAGGATTTTTGATTCTGTAGATCTGGAGTGATACTAGGAAATCTGTATTTGTACCAAGTTCCCAGGTGATGCTGATGCTAGGTGACACAGGCCAGAACTAGAAGACCACTACACTAAAAGGTAATAAACTTCATCCCAGCCCCATAAATAACCATGCCCACTGACCCACTCAATCTGAATGAAAGCAGAAAATTAAACCAAGAGTGAACAGGGTAGTTCTTGTTAAATAAAATAAAATATAGTTGCCTTAATAGGCAGAGATGATTCTGCAGATTTGATTATATATTTTGGAAATAATTATATTTCTTAACATGGATCTGGATTTTTCTATATTATAGAATCATTTCTCATTCTCATGAGGTATGTGTGGATATATAAATACAGAAAAGGAAGATGCCAACCCACTGCCTCATGACCAGGATTGTAGGAAAGGCATATTAAATATTTAAACTATCAGAACACATTGAATGTGCCTGAAATCATCTGGGGATATTTAGCATAATTCATATATGGATGTCCTTTGATACCATACAGCTCAGTCATGTAAAAAATCTTACCAGAACAATGAAAGCCATTACTCAGCCCATGATCTTTTCTCCAGCCTTTGCGCTCTGCCTCAGCTATATCCAATCGAGGAAAGGCCAGGATTTTAATAGTGTACATAAACAAGAACCTTACCTCTCAGCTGTAGTGCAGAATTAATCAGCTGTTTCTCACAGTTTTAATCCTGAGCTGTAATTGCAAGCAGAGTGCCCACATGGGGAAGGAATGGACCACAGGTACAGGGAAAATTCCACCCACCTACTGAACACATTTCTTCAATGAGGTGGAGAAGGTCTCTTCAAATGTGAAGGAGAAAGATTACATCTATATCACTGGGGCTCCAGATAGAGGAGAAACATCAGGAACTCGGAGGTTACTAGGTGCTAACCCATCTTAAAAGTATGACTTTTTAAACTTTCATAGTGTGAGCACTGTAGCACCTTCTATTTCTAGTGTTTGAAATTTGATTACTTTTTATACATGTGCCCCCTCCAAATGTTAATCAACTATTTATTTTGTGTTCTCACAAAGCTATAGAATCTTTCCTAGCACTGAAGGAAAGCTGAGTTGCTTAGTGAATGCACAAAATTTTTTAGGCTCTTGAAAGCAGTGTTTAAGGGAAATTTTGACCATACTCAATTTTGTTTTATATGCTGGCTTAAAACCAATCATTGTTTACAGTGAAACTCTATTTAGTGTATAATTTACATCAATTGCAATTTCCCTCAGGTACCTGGAACTTGTCAATAAACTCTGTTATGTGAAGCCTTAGGGTTGAATGTTATTTTCTATGAGCAGCTACCAAGAAAAGAAAGAAATGAAGATAAGCTACTTAGTTTCCACATGTAATTTTTAAAGTCTCACTTAAAGTAGAGAAGCTAGCATACCAATAACTCATTTAAAATCATGGTGTTCACTCTGAGAAGACTGTTGTAGAGATACATATGTGGGCTTTGGATCAAAATGATGGAGATCTGACCTGGCTCTTTAATTCTGCTTCAGTGAGTGATTTTTAGGACCCATTGATAATACTTGCCCAAATATATTCTTTCATTAAAAGTTGGTAAATGATCATTATTGATTATTAGTTTACTACCAGGCATTCTTTTTTAATTTACTTAAAAAGAGTCTTGTATTTTATCATACAAAATGTGTAAAACAGTTTGAAATTGCAACACTTAGCTGATTACTAATATTAAAAATACTGAGGGGTGTGTAAGCTTATTTTGTAGATCTTTTAAAATGTTCCTAATATAATTCACTAGAGATTTGTAATCAGCATAAAGTGAACATGTTTCCAGTTTTTCATAATGAATATGCAGAATTATGCCTATATTATTTCTTACATTTGGAGGGGATTCTTCACAGTTGAATTTCAGAAGTTTGAGTGATAGGTAAAGGTAAATGTATATATTTATGTATATATAATTCATGGATTAAGAGGTAGGTAAACATACATTTATTCACTATATCACGGATATTTACACATACATTTTCTACATTTGGTTTGACTGTAAAGTGCTGATTAAGGAAATAATCAGGGTGGGGCCATGTCCTTCTGGGAATGAAATCTCACTGACAGTACTTATTCACCTCCACTATCAGCATGTCATTTCATTACATTCTTCCCTCTTTGCACAACCATTGCATTTTTTTTTTTTTTTTTTTTTGCTGTGATGTGTTCTCTGTACCATTCTCTTGGGTGTCGATGGTTTCTTTCCCCACTTCTGTGTAAATGAAAGCATACAACATATCCTCCCTTAGATTTATTATTTGTTGGGGCTCCGAGTGAGTTCTGTTCCTTTGTGTGGTGATCTGGATGATCTGGAGCATGATTTAAATGGCTTGATGTCATTAGCCCAGATGTTTCTCTTAATTTACCATTTATCATCACACACACTTGTGAACTCGAGAACTGCACTGAATACATTGTTCCTAACTCACATGTCACAATGCATGGGCACATTAATTTAACTGTGCCGTTTCCTTGTCACTAATGATTCATGTAGGTCAAATTCCCTGACACGATGCTGGCAGTACTTATTGAAAATTTTTAAATATCAAATTTAATTAAATTTTCCTTAAGATATTCTTGCAACAGACTCAATTTGCTAGGAATTAGTTATAAAGTGGCAGAAGCAGATGAGTAGTAAGGCCCAGTGGTTTGTAAATTAATATTAGCTCATTAGGCCAATGAATAAATAACTATTGTATAAATATATATTAATTAATGATTTACTTAATATTAAATTTTATAATTCATTCACTTATATAATGTATATTTATTAATACATAGCATACATTAAGTAATATGTAAAGTAATTATGTTAAATATAATTGCATAATTGATAATTGAATGGTTATTATTATAGTTAATAATACATTATATAATCAATATGATTTATATTATACATATATACACACATATATATTTATATACTTTTTTCCTGTGGCACCAAGGTCAGTCATGCAAAACATTGCCCTTGAACAGTGAGCAAGAGATGAAATACTTAGGATTTGGAGATAGTAAGCCTAGCTGGCCTATTAGAAATTAGTTAAAAGAGATAACAAAGATGGTGTGACTGAACAGGTTGTTTTTCTATCCAATAGTACTACCTGTAATAACATTCTGAATGTCTGGAGAGAGAAAAAACATAAACAATTTTAAAGAATACAGAAAATTAAAATAGCTACTTAAAAAGATACAAAGCTTTTATAAAATCCATTACTATGGAGAAATGCAATGTTAGTGGTCAAATGTTAAGGGTCAAAGTTCAAATGTCACAAACATATTTTTAAGGTAAATAACTACATTATTCACAATGTTAGACCATTCAGATTCCTCATCCCCCCATTCCTGCAGAGTTAATGGAAATCATAAATATCAATAGGTATTTGACAAACTTGGAATTTCAATAATTACGTGAATCTCATGAACTGGAATTTAGCAGAGTGGTAAATAAATAATAAGCCTCCAAACACCGTGATATAGTTATAATATAAGTCTATTTATTATTGTTACAACTTAAAAAAAAAAGACGAGATAGAGGCCGAATCATTTGTTCTAACAAATTATGACATTATATGGATCGCACAACAGCTTTGCCAAGTGATTTATTTCTGTTCAGATTACCTGTAATGATAGTTTTATATTTATTTACCTTGTAGAATATTCTGGCTGCCAGTAATATATAATATGAATCAAAAACAGAAATTTGTGTCATATGTAAAAGAACCAAATATTATTATTAAATAAAAGCTTCCATTTAACTTATTTACCTAATGTGTATAAATACACATCTATTAAATATATATTATAATATATTTTGGATATATAAGTATTAATATATATGTATATATACATATATATGTGTGTGTGTGTATATATATATAGGATTTTGTGTGTGTGTGTGTATGTATATATATATATATATATATATATATATAATATTTTGTGCATGTTGCTAGGGATTGAACATAGACCTGCAAAGTGCAGGCTCTACTGCTGAGCTACATTCCCAGTCCTAATATTGTACAGTTCTGAAGAAGGGCTGCATATTATATAGATATGATTATGTACACCATATATGCTGATGTATAAATATCTGTTTTGGAAAATCACATCCTGGTATTTCAAGTGGTGAGTTAATAGGTAGATGATTCATTCTGAGGATAAAATAATTTATGAGTCAGTTATTACTCAAATGCTCAGCTCTGTGCCATGATACTAATACCAAATAGAACATATTGAACTTTCAAAATATTTAAAACTTTTCTTAGCAGTTACTGCTTAGGGTAGATTGGACAATCTGTCTAAGTAACAATGACAATATATTCCTTGACATCTTAACAGCTTATCTATTTTATGCTCTTTGGTACCTTCTGATTCTTGATTTCTATAGCCCAATCTGTCCTGATTTCCTTTTTCACTATTTCTTTGTCTAATTTTGTTTGGAATACTTTTTAGAATGATCTAATTCTAGCTAGCCAATGCATGTTGGAGTGATTCACCATGCCGTCCTGAGTTTGCTTATCTTGAAGTATCATTGGCTCTTGGAAAGTCACTGAAGCCAAGACAAGAATAAGAACTATCAAGAGCCAAGAATTCACAACTGTTTCCCAGCTGTTATGGACTAAATTTTTGTGTCCTCCTCATCGTCCAAATTCTTATGTAGAAATTCTACCCCGCCTCACCATGTGGCTATATTTGAACATGGAGCTTCTCAGCAAAAATTAAGGTTAACTTAAATCATGAGACATTGATTCTTATAGAAGGGAGAGAAAGGAACTCATTCTCTCACTCCCACATGTATCCACAAAAGAAAGGCCTAGTAAGGACATCATGAGAAGGCAGATATCTGCAAACCAGGAGGAGAGCCTGCAAGTCTTAATTGGCTGAAACCTTCTTATTGGACTTTTAGCCTCCAGAACTGTGAGAAAATTAATGTGTGTTGTTTAGGCTGCCCGGTCTACTTTATTTATTATGGCAGCCTGAGCAGACTAATATGGCAACCATGGTCTCTCTCTTGAACATTCTCACATCTACACCCTTATTCTCCCAAATCATTTAATCTAGACTTCTTCCATATTCCTTGTTCCCTCTATAGGACATAGCACACACACACACACACACACACACACACACACACTCACACACACACACACACACACACACAGAGTATCCATCTGTCTTATTTCCTTTACTATCCCAGTTGTACATTAGAGTTTTGACACACAGCAATGATTCCTAGGATGTGTTTCTTTACTGTCAAGATATCCTAGCTAAAGTTGGAATATATGCTGATATATTTTCAGTTTTACTTAGAAATAGTGTTTGAGGTCACTGCATAGGGTGAATTTTATGGCATAGTCCCCTACAGTTTGGGTAGGTCACCAGTAAAACCCACCTATAAACGTCATCAAATAGACAATGCAGTTACATTATAAAATAAGTCCATGCTAAATTCAATCTTCTCTACTAGGGGTGTTATTAATGTGCAAGGGGTGTTATTCATTTCCTCTATGCAAATGATCTTTTATTAAAATGGTAAACCTGCATTCCTCATAAGTAAATACATGTAATATTTTTATTTCATGTATTTAAGTTGAACAGCTTAAGAGTATCTCTAAAAACATTCACAATTTATTTACTAAATCTAATGCTAAAATCACCTTTGTATATCTAACTTAGGAGCATTTGACTGGAATCCAGTATTATTTGATTCTTTGATTTAAATTCCAGTTTCGTCTTGATGGCCTCTTGTGCCTTTGCAAGTTTCCTTTATAAAATGTAAGAACATACCATATTAGTGGTAAGATCACTTTAAGATTGGTGTTATCTAATCTGAGAGACTTCGAACCGTATTCTCTGTTCCCCATACCTTTTCTGTATCTTTTTTTGGTTTATATTAGCCTTAATTTCATGTCTCTTGGATTTAATATTCCTCCTGCTGAAAGATGAAGTCTATAGCCCCTTTCTTGGATCTAGGTTGATTTGCAACTGCTTAGAAAAATAAAGCCCAGATATGTGACTTTGGAGTCATGTCATTAAGACTATGCAGCTTCTTTTTTGATTATTGGGGTGCTTAGTCTTGAAGCACGAAGCTGCCATGTGAGAAGTCTGACTATTTTAAAGCTGTTGTGGTGGAAAGACTAAGTGTTACTGCTTCTGTTAAGAGTCCAAACTGAAGGCTTCATCCTAAACTCATTCTTTATACCAAATCAAGGTCCAGGCACATTAAGTATGCAGCCATTTTGAAAATGGGTCTCCTAGATACTGATGCTGCAATCCTCAGGTCTTCAGTTGTTCCAGGCATCCAATTTCAGGTGAGGGATGGGATGTCCTGAAAAAGAGAAGAGCTATTCCCACTGTGCCTGAATCCTCCATTCACAGAATCTGTCAGCACAATAAAGTGGTTGCTATAAGCTTCTGTGTTATGGTCAATGAATTCCACAGCAGTACATCAGAATGATACTTCTAAAGGATCAGTGACTATTATCAACAAAAGAGAAGCATTTCCTTTTCTTGAATATATAGGCCAATCCATTAAAAATAAAGTTTTAAATGTGCAAATCTGTAGTTGGTATTAATTCAACCATGCTACAATGCAATAGATCAAGAATGAAAATATTTAAAGCCTCAGGTTTATGATAAATTTGTGTTTTTGATACTAAGAAGTTGGTGACACATGCTCTCAGTTGTTAAATTTATTTATGCTTATATTAACTAATGAATTCAATTATTAATTGCAGTAGCGATCACTTTTATGGTTTTAGAAAATTGTAAGTCCGTCTCTATTTCAGGGAAGGATTTTTAAAATTTAGTGTACTATCATTACTGTAAAACATTGGCAAAAGCGATGCAATGTTTAGCCAAAAAAAAATTGAAGAAATAAGATTATTAATGTTTGAAATGCTGCTCTGAAAGGAGGTCAAATTATATAATTTTATATCTTAAAACATATTCTGATGAAATTAAACATTAAAAATTGCTGAATACATTTCCATTTCACAACTAACTTTAACATTATTCCCTAGAGTTAAAATACTTTTTCTTCAGTTGAGTACCAGATATTAAGTATATAATCCAAAATTATATGGACCATTTAAAAACTTGTACATATGGTTAAATTATTTCTTAGAGAGGGTTGTACCATATTTTACCTGAACAGCCATACAGTTGTTAATTAATTTCTCACAGTAGTCTAATGATTCTTGAGAAGTACAATTTTTTAAAAATTGCCATGATAAAATCTGAAAAAAATCAATTTATTTCATGTATGAAATGAACAGACTCCAGGCTTTTTCTAGGCACTATTCTAAGTTAAGGAATCAGGAAAAGAACTACACAGCTTTTTAATTTAAAACACAAAATGGTGAGCAGGAAAAAAATGGATGAAATAGATGACCATATTCAGGATAGGGTGCAAGATGGAGGGGTCCTCCCGTACCTGGAGTAGAGTACCTGCTCTTAGGTTCTGTCCTGTCCTTTGCTACTTCAGCCTGCCCTGCTGAAAGCATGGTTTTGAAGAACAGCCTTGAGGTTGATCAAAGGTGTTTAGCCAACAGAAGGTGTCTAGACCTACATATGTTTGTTATATTGCGGCAGAATAGAGACAAGTGCACCTGCCCAATGTATGTAGTTTACCAGAATATTAAGGAGCAGCTATGAATTTTATTTGCATTCCTTAGGTAGAGATTATGTATTGATGTATTGTTATCATGGGATAATCAGTTTATTACTTCATGAATATTGAGTAGCTCTTCTATAGTCATTGTATTGTGAATATTTGGGGTCTTCCGGCTATGACCATTCCATCTCTTTTAAAAATATTGTTCTGGACTGAGGCTGTAGATCAGAGGTAGCATGCTTGAGGCACTGGGTTTGATCCTCAGCACCATATTAAATAAATAAATAAATAAATAAATAAATAACATTTGTTCAGCAAAGATATTATCTACTTAATTTAACTTTGCTCAAAGTATCTCAAATATTACCTAATTGCTTAATTCGTGCAATCATGTCTCACAGGTTATTAACTTTCCTGTCTGTGCTGACATATTTAAAGATTCTGCCCACATCATTTAATTTACTGGCAGACTTTTTATACACATGCAAAATCTCATGTAAGTTTCATCTATTCCACTAATTTCCTTGTATTTACAGCAAAACAACATTCTTTTACTTCTGCTTTTGCAGTATTGGAAATTGAACCGAGGCAAGCCCTCTATCCCTGAGTTATATCCTGAGCACCTAAGAATATTTTAAAATAATATACCACATATGTCTTACAATCTGTTCCTGTAATATCGGAGCTTCTAACACATGTTACAAATGATCTTAAAACTGTAAGTCACAAATATTGTAGCAGGCAATAGGAAGCCTGTATCCTAAGACCTAACATCCATATTAGCATGAGTCTATTGAGGCTTCTCTTTCTAAAGCTTGGCAATGACTAGATAGGTATCTAATTCTCTAATGTGGGAGAAAATGTGGCTGCAGGGATTGTGCATTACAATTCTCTGAGCTCTGCTGATTGACTTCTAAGCTAACTTTCTGATAATAGTCATGTTTGTCAATTCATCTTTAGCGATTTCTTCTCAGAATCATTATTTCTGATATTTCCATAAATATGCATTTAAATAGATTTTTAATTTGCATTGATGTCTAACAACTCAATATAGTATATGAATGAGTTAAATGTATGACTAAATATTATTTTCTGAACAAGCTAAAACTTTTCTTCTGTGAAATTTCAGGAAACCAAGACCAGAATTATTATCCAACATACTCAAGCTGTTAGATAGGAATTTTCTTATTTACTATAAAATTGAACTACCATTTAGAATAAGTTTTACAAGTGAGTCTAACTGATACATGTTTTGTAAGGAGCATATGCCATAGACATGCCTGGACATGTTGGGACTCACTAAGTTGCTGGCCATAAGGAATAGTAGCCATTGACATGCTTAGTCATGCCTGCTTGCAATCAATAAGGGGCTGTAAGGGCACTAACCAAAGGCATGCTTAGCAATAGCTGGTTACAATTGATAAGGAGCACAGTTCCATGGACATGTGCAAAGAATATGTCCAGTTGCAATTACATAATCTTACAGGACATAACCAATGGACATTGACTTTCATTGGGTGTAGCCAATCACCAGCTCACACCACCAACTTGGAACTGTATTTGGACTGCTTGTCCTGCCACGTTGGGGATTTTTGCTCTAAGGATATCAGTGAGACTGGCCACCTCACTGTCTGCCCCTGGATCAACTCCACCATTTCCTGATGTCCAGCCATCAGCTGAAGAGAACCACCAGACAAAAACAACATCTGTTCTTTGGCTAAGAGAAGTCTAGTGGCACCAGAGGTATTTGGGGGCTCGTGGTTGCCCTAGGATTGTGTAAATTGCTTGTAGTGTTTAATTGCCTTAGGATAGTATGACTTGCTTGTAGTGTTTAATTAGTGTGCATTAAATGCTAGTTGGAGTGCTCCAGCACACCCAACACTTTTTGCAATATTTATATTTGATGATTGGTATGATCAAATATACACTTACATTTAAAAACAATCCGCCTCTGAGTAATTATTAATAGCGCCGCTCGCGACATATTTATAGAATCATTTTCATTAGGTTTTATGAAAAATGTTCAGCTTTATACATTATGCTTAAATCCTTTGTAGGATTTTTTTTGCTTTCTGAACTTTAAGTGTCAGGTTGAAAATGGATCCCAATCACAGTATGCTAAACTAAGGGCTAGTGCCATATTAGAAAGCCATAATTAACTCATTTAATTTAGTCTTAGGGAATTGATTCTTGCTTTCTAATTACTTTTTTGCTGTGCTTGGGATTGAACTGGGGCCTCATTCATACCAGGCAAATGGTCTCCTTGAGCTACAGCCCCACGCACTTCTTGTTTTCTGGATTTTTTTTGTACTGGGGATTGAACTCAGGGGCACTCGACCACTGAGCCACATCCTCAGCCCTATTTTGTGTTTTATGTAGAGACAGGGTCTCACTGAGTTGCTTAGCAACTCGCCATTGCTGAGGCTGGCTTTGAACTTGCGATTCTCCTGCCTCAGCCTTCCAAAGTGCTTTGATTACAGGCTTGCGGCACCGCACCTGGCTTGTTTTCTGGATTTTGAGTTTACTGTAAGTCTGGGATCTCGTTGGCACTGAATCCAGCCTCTTGAAAGAGTCTGTTTGCTGGCTCTTTGCATCAGTGAGGTATAGAATTAAGGCAATGACTACTTTGTTGTTTCTTCTAGAAAATTCAATTCTGACCAATACTTTGCATAAGGGGAGTATTTATTGGTAGGTAAGAACAAATAACTCATTATCATCATAATGGAGTAAAGTTATCAGTTTGTGAAAATTCAGTCAATAATTATAGAGAAGGAACAAACAGTATGATAAGAGAGCTGCTAGCTAAACTCCATGGCCTTTGATCTATCCCATACAGAGATATAGTAGTCACCGAGACTGACAAGTATATTTATACCTAGCAAAAATTTAGTTTTTGTATAGGTGCATATCAGTTTTTGAACATGAACCTAAATGTGGTCTACCTAACCTGACTCTGTTTATGAAACATTTATTGTGATAGGTGATAGCATTTACCTCTAAATAATTAACCCATGGGGAATCAATGTCTTTTTTGTGTTTTTTTTTGGTATCAGGGATTGAATTCAGGCGTACTTGACCACTGAGCCACATCCCTAGCCCTATTATTTTGTGTTTTATGTAGAGACAGGGTCTCACTGAGTTGCTTAGCGCCTCGCTGTTGCTGAGGCAGGCTTTGAACTCGCAATTCTCCTGTTGCAGCCTCCCAAAGTGCTGGGATTACAGGTGTGCGCCACTGTGCCCAGCTCAGTGTCTTCTTATTGTCAAGAATTTGAATAACAAATAAGAAGAGCAGTTGCATAGAAATTTTAATTTTAATTAAAATAGTCCTCCTTTATCAAGTGAGGAAAAACCATTTTTACCGTGCAAGATTACATGCAAAACCCCAGAAGCTATTTGTGATATAAATACCTATTAACATTTTTATTTTTTTAGGATTTAACTTCTAGATTTGGAAAAAATAATATTAAAAAGAGCTGCTAAACATATTCTTACATCAGGATATAAACAGATGTCCCTGAGTATTTGAAAACAAGCCATATTGAAGTGTTAAGTTATAAAATAATTTTAATTAATTTTCCTTCTTTTAAAAATTAAAATATCTTTAAAAATAATTGAAAATCAGTGTATAACCACAAATATATGTATTTGAGAAAATGAAATTTGGTATGATAAGGAATCTTCTCCAAAGAAAAGAGAGAACAATTTATTCATTTGTTTCTGACTAAAGCAAACTATATTTAAAGATGAACTAATTTTTGAAAATTAATTTTTCTTCGTTATGACTCAAAAGCTCTATTGTCACATCAAATTTAGCATCTTGACTGAAAGCTTTAAAAAAGTAAATATATTTTAAACAATATTTATTACTTAAAATCTATATTTTTAGAAATTAATCAGGAAAAGATATAACTGAAGAATATCCATTAATTAATTTAATATTCATGAAAGTGATCATGGGTATTAAATATTTATAGCAAAACATGTCTGTTCTTGATATTAAGAGTCAGAGAGATGGCATTTGAATCTTTTTTTTTCTGATTAAATAAGAAAAATAGCTCAGTTGAAATGATTTTCATTATTGTTTACAGTTTCCCAGATTGTTTTTAAAGACATCAGTTACTAATACTTGATATAATTAAACACATATTTAAAATTTCATATACTTAACACATTTTATGGAAAGAAAATTAATTTATCTGCCAAATAAATTCAGTACATTATGTTTAGAAAATTCAAATAATTTTAGATATTTAAATAAAAATGATCAAATTAATTTGTTAAAATATTCATGTCAAATGGGAACATTAGCAAACTTTTTCTTAATCCAATTTAAAATCCTATGTAATCCTTTCTAAATTGTGTTGAAAAGTTTAGAATTAATAAATATGTACTTTTTCTCAGAAATTTTTGATTGTTTTTAACTTTGTATGTTATGTTACTAGCCAGTGATTTTACATCTTGTTTCTTTTTGTTCCTCTTTCGTTTGTGTTTTAGTTCACCATTTAAATGAAAATGAAGCTTTTTGAAAATTCAGCACTACATGTAAAATATTACAAGTTCAATTTATTCATTCCTTGTTTTTTTCTAATTAACCTATTTTAAATTAATGCTTCTTAGTTTCTTTAGACCTATAAGTAAAAATGAATTGAGCATACTTATTATTTTTAGGGAATCCATTTAATCTTTTACTTAGTTTTCCTTAACACATAGGGAGAATGATTTTTTGAGAATCTAAATTCTCAATAAAGTATTATTTCACCAAAGTGCAAGTTGGCCCCAAGAACCAAGACAAAGATTGTCTGGGTTTTTATCAGCCTGGAATGTACACCTCAGGCATCACAGTTAATTTGCTATAGCGGATAAATTCACCAAAGCACAACTGTGGAGATTAATTTGGCCCTGGGCCCTTTCATTACAGCCAAAAAATGACTATAAAAAAATTCCAATTAACTTAATATTTTCTTTCTTGCTAGAAGAATGTGTTTTTGTCTTATGAACATTCTCAAACATTGTTAGTGCTGTAAGAACTCAAGATTTTTCTCTGTTCTATCCAAAATACAGTGTAAACAAGTTTTAAATTTTAGTTGAGTAACTGGGAGAAATTTTGAATTTGCCTTTAATCCCTCAGTTTCTTCTAGCTTTTTTTTTTTTTTTTGGTACTGGGGATTGAACTCAGGGGCACTGGACCACTGAGCCACATCCCCAGTCCTATTTTGTATTTTATGTAGAGACAGGGTCTCACTGAGTTGCTTAGCGCCTCGCCATTGCTGAGGCTGGCTTTGAACTCGCGATTCTCCTGTCTCAGCCTCCCTAAGTGCTGGGATTACAGGCTTGAGCCACCGCGCCCGGCTTTCTTCTAGCTTTTAAGTAAATTATTTTAATTCCTTTTCAAAAGTCTCACTCCCATAGTAAATAAACATAGAAAGGAACAATACATAAACTTTTTTAAAAATTTAAAAAAAAATAAACCTTACTTTTGGCCTTCAATAGTGAAAAACAGAACTGTGGTCACTGAGAGAAGAGAAACCCATGAGTTGAGCTACATTCTACCAGTCTTATTCTGGAGATCCATTTCCAGCAGCATCAGAGAGAAGTGGAGTCAAAACAGAAAGCAGCAATTTTGAAATTGTAAGAAAAGAGATTGGAGTTCAGGGTTGCTGGGATTCCTAGGAGGAGGGCACTGAGAAAAGTCCTTCTGTCTTGTACGGTTAAGTTTAGGTCTGGGTCCAGTTTCTAAGATGCACCTGCTGAAGGTCAGCACAGAGCAACTTTTGAGCTCAGACCCTGTTAGAACCCCTGAGTCTCTGGCCTAGCTGAACTGGAAATACCACAGCAAATACCCAGCATTGATTTAGAACTGCACGAAGCCTGTTGCCTAAAGCTATGGGGAACCCTTAGGAAAAGTGCTGAACTTAAGACCAATCAGAGAGCTGAAATAGGTCTATACTAATAAAGCCTAAAACGGAATCTTTTTTTTTTTTTTTGGTACCAGGGATTGAACTCAGTAGTACTCGACCACTGAGCCACATCCCCAGCCCTATTTTGTGTTTTATGTAGAGACAGGGTCTCACTGAGTTGCTTAGCGCCTCGTCGTTGCTGAGGCTGGCTTTGAACTCGCGATTCTCTTGTCTCAGCCTCCCAAAGTGCTGGGATTACAAGCTTGAGCCACCGCGCCCAGCTCTAAAATGGAATCTTGACCAGAACAAGATTATTTTCTTGAAATTGAATTACCTCATTCTGGCATTCTGAACTTCAGAGGCAAACTACAGCCGGTACGTTAGCTGCCCATTTTGGTAAGGAGCTTTATAGGAACACATTCTTGGCCATGCATGTTTATATTTTTGGATCTGTTTTCAGTCACAACATCAGAGTAAGGAGCTCAAACCTACAATATTCTCTGGTTTGTTAATAAAAGAAAAGAAAAGAAAAAAATTGCCAATTTCTGTTTGAGAATAAGACAATAAAATTCAGGCAGACCTTCTAGTTAGTAGTAAAAAACAATAAAAAACTAACTACCAGGGACAATTAGGAAATTTGGCTGATAATCAATAGATAAGATAGTGATAGCCAATATTGAGATGCCTCAAATATCAGGGTTAGCCAAGAAAAATTAATTAATATGTCATTATTAACTGCAATTGAAATAGAAATATAGAATAATAATATTAAGTATAATTAGTAAATTAATGAAAATAGAGAAGAAATAGACAAATGGGAGAAAAAACTAATTCAATGGTTAAAAGTGAGGGGAAAGGAATCAAATGGACATTTCAGAACTGGCAAATAGTGCTTCTCGCATGTTCTTCAGAATTCGGAGGTTGGACTTCATAGCTGGATGCAGCACAATGTCAAACTAGGAGTTAGGTGATGAATATGAACACATTATGTGCTATGTAACTAGAGATTTTCCTAAATTATGAAAGGAATTAAAACAGTGTGTACCTTGTTGTGTGTTAAGGAACCATGTCCCGTGAAATGGAGATAGCATTTTCTTCCCTGTGTTCCCTATACTGAACTGGTGTGAAACAGCATGTCAGGTGGGAAGCTCAGACCCAGGCAGCAAGGTTTAGGGGTCGGCAAGTGGAAGAAGAGGCAAGATGCAGTTAGGAGAGTAGACATGCTTTATTCAGAGGTGGCAACAGCCTCCTGCCTGAGCTTCAGCCCATAGCCAGTTCCTTTTTGCCCCAGCCAGTTCTATTTAGCTCCGATGAGTTCCATTTAGTCCCCCTTGCACCCCCTGCCCCAGTCTTTTCTGTAGGCCTTTCTATTATGCAGGCCAGACAAAGAAGTCACACTGCCAACAGTGGGCATGTGCTCATAAGCAAATGTTTATGACTGTGAGTACATATACAGAATCACAGTGTTCCTGCCCCTGCCTACACACTGACCATCACATAGTCATTTTATTGCCTTTTCACACCAAAAACATAACATAGCCTGCTGGAAACCTTAGTGAGGGAGTGTAGCTATAGCTATGTTTTAACAAAACATAATTTCAAGTGTCTGGTCTAATAATAAATTCATTTTTATTTAATAAAATTAATTTTATTTAATGGGTAAAGTTCCCCATTTTTTCAAGTCATCAGAGACAGAAGGATATCTGGAGACAGCATAAGGTCATACACTCTACCTATCATTAATTCTTGTCTCAATTGGGTGGTACATGAATCTGATTTTATTACGATAACTATTTTTTATCCTCATGGCTTATTCACTACTTTATTTTCATATTTCGCAGTTGTTTTCTCTGAATTTTTGAAATACAGTGATTAAGTATTTACTGCATTATTGTCTTCTGTACTAATTAGAAGGCATGCTCTGTTAATTTTGGCTAATATTTAAAATGGAAAATGTTTAGCTTATCTCCACATGAAATTTTGAGGGGTATTGAAAGTATATACTTATTTATTACCCCCTTAAGTATACTCATTAATTTCTTCCTCATATTCAGACAGCATAATACAGTCCGTATGACTAGAGGCTGTGCTCCTTCATCGGATCTGTGTGGTTCTTATTCTTTATTTTTTTATTTTTTTTGGTACTGGAGATTGAACTCAGGGGCACTGGACCATTGAGCCACATCCCCAGCCGTATTTTGTGTTTTATGTAGAGACAGGGTCTCACTGAGTTGCTTAGCACCTCACTGTTGCTGAGGCTGGCTTTGAACTCGTGATTCTACTGTCTCAGCCTCCCTAAGTGCTGGGATTACAGGCTTGCGCCACCGCGCCCGGCTCTTATTCTTAAATACACCAATTACTCACCTTCTCTCATGTCAGTTAATCAACTTGCCAGGAAGTCCCAACAGTTTCATCAGCATTAATCAGTTGATAGTGGAGCATTGTTATGTTTTAAGCTGTGAAGTTCCTAAAGAATCATCGAAGCCAGGCGCGGTGGCTCAAGCCTGTAATCTTAGCATTTAGGGAGGCTGAGACAGGAGAATCACGAGTTCAAAGCCAGCCTCAGCAACGGCGAGGTGCTAAGCAACTCAGTGAGGCCCTGTCTCTACATAAAACACAAAATAGGGCTGGGGATGTGGCTCAGTGGTCGAGTACCCCTGAGTTCAGTCCCCAGTACCAAAAGAAAAAAAAAAGAAAAGAAAAGAATCATCGAACAGTAAATCTGAGTACACATGCTGAATCAGAGTGTTTCTGACCTTGACTACACACCATAACATAGCAGATTCATGGCTTTGGTTACAAATGAAAAACATAACATGGATTTAGATATTTTGGAAGAAGAAAAATGAAACAAGCTGAAAGATGTAACGCACATTTATCTCATTTACTCATTTTTTACTACAGGGTTTACAGGATTCTTTCATACGTATCCCTTTAGAAATAAAATAATAATTTAGAGAAACACAAAGTCAACTCTCAAGGACAAAGAAAAGGGAAAGGAACATAGAACATTAGTGACTTTTGGACTCCTTATTAGTATTTATAATAAT
Source organism: Geosciurus inauris (assembly GCA_004024805.1). Classification (NCBI taxonomy): domain Eukaryota; kingdom Metazoa; phylum Chordata; class Mammalia; order Rodentia; family Sciuridae; genus Geosciurus; species Geosciurus inauris. The sequence goes on from PVHX01000940.1 coordinate 96,468, forward strand.
CAGTTAGAAGATTTATAGCAAAGAGTTTAACCTTAGTGCCCTTTTAGAATTTCAACTATATACATGTTAAGCCAATAACCCGATTGTGGAGTCAGAGTCTGTGACCTGTCAGGGAGATGTTCTGACACCTCAGAGAGCTGGGAATGGGAGGGGGACAAGAGGGGAGTGAGCAGAAGCAATGCTCATTATCCATAACAAGGCACTGTAGGGAGTGTTTTGAGACTGCAGTTAGAACAAGCTGCTCTTGGAGGAGATAGGACTGCCACAGGGCAACACTGAGGGAGCCCTAGAACAAGCCAACAAGCCCTAGCAGATTGTTTGTCTGTATGCAGGAGAGACTTGCATTCTTCTTCAACTCTTTCATTATCCTTTTATGCCTACAGATTTCTTTAAAAAAAAAATGGTAATGAAAACAAATATCTTGGGCAAAGGAAATGGGTAAGGACACAGACACCAGAAACTAACACATGCAGTAGGTAAAATCTTGATTTTGTTGATTCTTAGCTGTGTATATTTGGGCCAACAGCATCATTATGAAAGTGGTGATATCTACTTCACTGTGATACTGGGAGAGCATAGGAGCCAATAGATTTAGAACATGTAGGATATGGTGACAACATGCAAGTCCTAAAGGACATGTGAGAATGGAGGCAGGGAGTCCTGTTGTAACACAGCCATAATGGAATCGCTTTGTTGCTCTTAGAGATGTTTTTGGAATGTAAGGTGAAACACGAGGCAACCCCAGTGATAGTGTTAAAATAGAAGAATGTTTTAAAATGTTTTAAAGAAAGCATCATCAAGGCTTAGAGGTTCATAGGAAATGAAATATATGCTTTGAAAAGCTAATTAGAGGGAGGAATTGACCATGCAATTGAAATTCTTACTCTTGCTTTAGGGAAGTTTAGCATCCTTAATTGAATCCATGTTATGAGACTGTAACTCAGGCATGGAAAGACAGATACTGCAAGGTCTCCCTGCTTGTAGGATTTAAAGGAGTCAGTCTTATAGAAAAAGGGCACACAACATTTACCAGAAGCAGGGAGTAGTGGGAGGATTGGGTATAGGAGTGTCTTAAGATGTTGCTGGGGGTAAAAGTATCGTCCAGGCTGGAGGAGTAAGAGTTAGCCATCTACTGCACTAAAGTTAATAACAATGGGCTGTTTATTTCAAAATTGCTGAAAGAACAGAATTGTAAAGCCTTACCACAAAAAACTAAGTTAGTAATGGATATCTCATTTTGATTGAATTTTTTTTTATAATGTATACCTAGGTCAAAATAGCACATGGTACCCCATAATTATGTGCATTTTTTTATTTGTTAACTAAAAATAAATGAATAAAAAGTCATGGTATGGTTTTTGAAGAAAAATGTGAAGCTATCTTCTTCACTTCAAGCCAAGCAGGATGCCTACCATAATACATATGGTTAAGTAAATCAATTCACCAGGAATGAGACATTCAGTGGGGATTTCATTTAATGGTTTAGTGGAATATTGGGACCATTTGTGAATATATCTCAGCTGCAAATTACCTTGGATAAGGACATGGAACCAGCAGTATTGGGTAGATTTGGGTTTACAGAGAGATGGAGGTTGAAGAGTGAAATGGAAGTTTGGAAACATTCCCAAAATAAGGAACAATATACCAACCCCCTGAAGTTTAAGACAGTATTGTCAGTAATTTCACTGACTATCCTATCCAAAAGAGCAAGCTTCCCTACGCATAGGCACTGGGGACATATCTCTTCCCACCTCTTAATTTTCCTCAGTTCATATAATTAACTGAAGTTAGAACATCCACTTTATAAAATCAAGAATGTTTTACTCTTTTGTCTCTAGTGCATAGCACGTAAAAACGTTCTTAATAAATATTTTGAATAAATGAATATTTTAATTAATTACAGAGCAGGTAAGATCATAAAAATTTGAGTGAAGAGGACTCCTGGACACATTTGTATAAAATAAATAAATAAAATTAAACTAAACAACCCTCTTTCAGGAGAAGAGGGTTGGCAAACATAGGAAGAGGTAATTAATGTTAAACATTTTTAGGGAAGGTAGTAAGCAAAGTTGATCCATCCTTTGTCTACAGTCTGATGAGTACTTTGAGTACAAGCTAATAAAATTCTGCACAAGAAATAAAAGAGTATTAAAAAGGCAAGACTGATTAAATTATTTAAAACTGGAATATAAGAGGAGCCATATTCATGCAATTCTTTCATTTGTGTGTTGAAGGCCAAGTGTAACTTTTAAGAGTGCAGTAAAATGCATATTAAAGTAGACCTTTTAAAAATGTGAAATTAGAACATAAATGGCTACAAAGGAATTGGAGAGTGTGAGTAGATAGCTCATTTAAAGATAAATTTCTTAGAAACTTAGTAATTATAATAATTCTACAACAAACATTGTTTACAATAAATCATTTTAATTGTTCTCAATCAGGGTTCTTTTTCTAAATGCTAAAATTAATGAAGGGCATTTTGATAATTAGTAATTTTGTGGAACTGTGAATTTTATTATCATTTTCACTCACTGAGCTCTGTTATGTATTTCTATCTCAATAGGCAGGCAAATAAAATTGCTGACTTGAATTGCATTTCATGTAATATTAAGATAAAAAATGCATGTCATTCCATTTTGCTCAAGACAGAAAACATTACAGGAAGCTAGATGTAATTGCTTTGTCGATACAAGAAAATTATAAAAGTGCCAACTAGCCTGCTTAAAGTGATTTTTGAGGGGCTGGTTTGTGTACTATGAATGCCCAGGGGCTATAGAAAATTTGCCGACCTGTCGGTATCTTCTCAGCTAAGTCTGTTCTTGGTTCTTTATCACTATTGAAATTTATTATGTAAATGAACACCGGAACTAACAAGGGATAATTACAGTTAAAACAAGATGTAAGTGGCTATAATTGTACATTAAATAATCTGATATATTCATTAACATCTGAAGTCCACACACTGCTGATATAGCTGAATCCACACAAAAAATCAGTTTACCTGCAAAGGTAAACATATGGAACTACAGGAAATATCTATATTATCTAATTTAATTTAGATTTCATTCCACAAGTCTGTCCAGTATTCTGATTCTTGTTTTATAGTTGAGAAGATTATGGCTTACCCATGTTTGTGCTTAGAATTATGGTTCAATAACAAGTCAATATTACTACAAAATTAGTTTTTGTTTCCAATACTTGATTTATTATTGATGCACATAAAAATTATCATTAACTGCAACATAGGTAGACAAAGGTTTAGTTGTTTTATTTAGTTATAATTTATCAAGTTTTTATGCCCTATTTATAATTACTATAAAAATAAATTAATTCCATTTGCTTTACTTTATATTAATTGTTGAAAAATCTTATAACAATGATGTGTAATTAATTTTTCCCTAAATGCCCTCTTTACTTATTTACTCTTTGTTGTTTGACCACAACCTCTCCATTCTTTAGTTATTTTCTTTATTTCATCATGTGATGGATGCATTTTGTTAATTTATAGTGTTATTCAAGATGGTATATTTTCACCAGGCATGGTGGTGCAAACCTGTAATCCTAGCACTTTGGGAGGCTGAGACAGGAGAATCCCGAGTTCAAAGCCAGCCTCAGCAATGGCGAGGCACTAAGCAACTCAGTGAGACACTGTCTCTAAATAAAACACAAAATAGGGCTGGAGATGTGGCTCAGTGGTTGAGAACCCCTGAGTTCAATTCCTGGTACACACACACACACACACACACACAAGGTATCTTTTCATATATATTTTATTTTATTTTTGATTGATGTGTGTTCACATATACATTAATGGGGTTTATTGTCATATTTCAGTAGGTCTTTTCATCATACACTGGTCAATTTCAGCCCTTTTTTTCTCCACAGCTGCTTCCCAATCTCTAGTAATCACTACTATAAATTCAATTCAACTTTGATTTTTTTTAAACTTCCACATAGGAGATAAAACATTACAGTACTTGTATTTCTAACTCTGGCTTATTTCACTTAACATGATGCCCTCCAGTTCCATCCATACTTTGTGCTTGTGGATGAATAATATCCCACTGTGTGTACACACCACATTTTCTCTATCCATTCATCTGTTTATAGGAACCCAATTTGATTCCATCTCAGCTCATGCGAATATTGCCACAATAAACATGGGCCTGCAGATATCTTTCTATTATGCTGATTTCATTTTCTTCTGATGCATACTCAGGAGCAGGATAACTGGGTTCTTGACCAGTATATTTTCTAAATACTTGCAAATTTGATAATTAGCCCAATTACGATTACACTTAACAGCTTTGCATTACAAAAGATTTTACATCTACTGTGGTTGATGTATGTTTTGTTTTTATTTTTGTAGCTGATTTTCTTTTTCTTATGTCTATTTCATCTTCATGCGATCCTCATTAGATATTTTAAGTGGTCATAATATCAGTGAAAATTATTTTATTTTCAAAGAAGAGAGAATAATCTGTTTTAAGTAGTATGCAAATTTAATGAAAAATAATGCATGTATTATTTGTGAGTCGTAGAGTTAAAGAAAGACTGAAGAAAAGGCTCAGGAATTATCATGCTTTCAGATCTTGTCCAGTTGCTAGCAATGGAATGATTATACAAAAAAACACCTCAGAAAATTATCAGAAATTCAAACAATTGTCAGTTTTTGTTCACATGATTCCAATTTCAAGGGCGAAACATTTAAATTAATTTTCTATGGAGCACCTGCCCACCTATCCCACCAGATTGTTTCTGGTATCAAGAAACTGATAATATTACAGAGATCAAATGGATTGCTATTTTCAAAATGAACCAGAGTAGATGCTGATATTTAGCAACAGAAAAACAACAGACTGTTACGGGCATGATAGTCTGAACTTAATTGTCTTCAACATTTTCAGTCAGATTTCCATCCTATTTTTCATTTTGTACAGTATTTTGAAAAATATTTCCCTCTTTTTCTTCAAGCACTGTTATTTCTTCGAGTTGTTTTATTTCAAGGTCACATGAGAATGTGTGACAGCTGTTTTTGTAACTGTTTAGTGTTTTTTAAATTAAGAATATAATGTCTCTTAAAAAAATAAAGCATAAAAGATAAAACTGAAGATTCACTTGGACTTGATTCAGTCCAGATTCAGCGAAACTGGAGCCCAGCTCCCCATGAAACTAGAGTTTGAGAGGAAGCTCAGTTCTCTGCTTCTGTTGCTGTATGGGGCCTGTGCAAGCTGCTTTGGCTCCAAGAAAGCCTGTTTTAGCGCTAGCAGTTAATCACAGCACAGGATGCCTGCAGATGTCACCTCTGAGGTCACTGGCAAAGCCTCTCTCTTCTCTACTACATTTGAGTGGCACATTGAAGATCTCACTATTGCATTTCTAAATGGGAGCTGTGCCCTCTAGGGTTGCAGTGGACTCCAGCAGCTTACCCGCCAACATCTTTCCACTTTCTTATCTCACAAATCCAAAGAATGAAAGTCACAGGACAATGGAAGACAAGAATGAAAAGAGTAAAATGTATTCAAGTGTGAAGAATGGAAACAGAACCCTTACAGGAGCACGAGAGAACTCCAATAGAGGTTGCTGCCTAGTGCGCTAGTCTGGCGGTGTTATATACTACTTGGGTCAACTCCACTGGTCCAAATTTATGCTAATCAGGGTTAGGAAAAGTACCAATGCTATTGTTTCATCCTGAAATCCCATTCAGGTCTTCCCCACTTCCCTTTTCCTGTGGTTCATTGGTGTTATGGTTTAGTTGTGAGGTGTCCCCAAAAAGCTCATGTGTGAAATAATGGAAGAAGATTCAGAGGAGAAATGATTGGGTTGTGAGAATCTTAAACCAGTCAGTGAATTACTCTCTATCAGGAGATTCACTGAGTGGTAACTGAAGGTGGGGAGGGTGTGGCTGGAGAATATAGGTCCCTGGGGTGTGGCTTTGGGGTATACATTTTGTATGTGGCAAGTGGAGTCTCTCTCTGCTCTCTGGTCACCATGTCAGTTGCTTCCCTCTGACACGATGTTCAGCCTCAAGCCTTAAGGAATGGAGCCGGCCTTCTATGGACTAAGACCACTGAAACTGTGAGCCCTTAAATAAATTTTCCTCTCCTACAATTGTTCTGGTTGATTCTTTAAGTGACAGAGGCAAAAGAGTTGACCAAAATAATTGGAAAGCAAGAGGCTTGGGTTGGTGTATCATTCATGTTGAGGGTACAGTGCTGTGTGGACCAGGCCACCTGGGCTACCTCAGGCCTGCACTGGCATGGCGGGCTCTGTATGGCTGCTGCCAATGCTCATGCCTGTGCTCCAGCCTGACTGGTCTGCAGTTCAGCAGCTCTGGGACAAGGGTTTTGCTTCACCAACATTTGTCTACCTCTGTAGCCTCTTCCATCAGCACTTCCAGGTTTTTAGTTTATGTTCCTGTACACCTTCTGTATCCTGAGCCATTCTGGAATGGCAGTTGGTGGAAATATCTTTTCTTACATAAGTTGAATTTCACTGTGTTCACCAATTAGCAAATTTTTCCTTCCTGTCAAATTATGCTTTAGGTTCTCATATCAGCATATATAAAATTGTCAACTTTTTAATATTTTACAAGTTGATTATATCCTACATACTGCAGAGGACAAAGATCACATGTGTAAAGTTCAAAAAATTCATAATAACCCCAAGTAAAATTATGTAACATTTTTACCACCCCAAGAGTCTTATATTTTTCTCTTCTTTGTACACACACTTTATACATGGAGATATAGCTACATTCTGACTTCTATGAGTCTTTTGTGTTCTTCTAGTAATTCTTTTAGTGATTCTTTTAGTAATTGGCTTTAATCGGAGATTAATCTTTTAAAAAATCACTTTAAATACTTACCGATGAATATACAGTAATTTATATATCCATTCTATGGCTGTGTATTTGGATTTCATTCAACTTGGCTTATATATGGTATTAAATCTACTAACAATAAATGTATACATTTCTTTTGATGGATATAAATAAGTACTAATTATTTTTGTAATATAACTATAAATATAATTACCAGGATATGGGGTGGATGGATGTTTGCCTTTTGTGGGTAATACTAAATAATTTTCAAGATGTTTGTACCCATTTATATATGAAATAGCAATGCAATAAATTTTGATTGTTTTACATTATCTACGATGCCTGATATTAATTTTTTAAATTTTCACTGTTATGTATTGATGTTCCATTAGGATATAATTTGTGTTTCACTGATAAATGCTAAGCATTTTATTTGCAAAGGTTTCATGGACATTTGTCTATCCTTGCAGGGCTTATTGAAGTGTTTGGCTTGTTAAATAAAGCCTCTTTAATCTTACTGATTTATAGGATATTCTAAATAAGAATATATATCATGAATATCTTCAGGTTACTGAATCAATCTTGTCTTTTATACTTAATGGTTTTAGAGAACATTTTTATCGACCTCAGTTTCATGAACACAATGCTATATTTGCTTCAGTGGCTTTATTTTTATTTCCATAATAAGATCTATGATACATCTTAAATTTTGTTTGCTTACATAGTATATTACTGGTCCTAGCTCATATTTTCCATATGTTTATATATTTAATATTATAACAGTCCCTGTGTTATAAATCAGGTTATTGAATATATATGAGTGTTCCACAATCTATTCTGTACTGCTGACATATATCCCTGTTTTAACATGAATGGTACACTGTTTTAAAGTAATTTTTATATAAATATGATATAGTTTATCATAAATTCATTTTTTAAGATTGTTTGGCAAATCTAGACCATCAATTTCTATGCAAATTTTAAAATATGATTGACAATTTCCACAAAACATGACTGTTAGGGATTTAATAGGATTGCACTTAAGCTCTATCCCATTTTTAAAAAAAAATAAACTTACTGTCAACATTGAGTCTTAAAGGCTGACTCATGTTATAACTCGACATTAATTATTTAAGTTATTTTATTGGTATTTTCTAGTTTTAACTGAGGTTATCTCGTATGTACTTCAGTAGATTTATAACCATTTTTATTAGTTTGCTTGATTAGTTTTTTAATAAAGTTATTATAAAAGTTGCTTCAAAATTTATACCCTATTCAAAATAACTAAGACATGGGAACAAGTTAAGTGTCTGTTGATGGAAGAATGGACGAAGAAACTGTGTTGGGAATAGTGTTGAGCCTCACCAAAAGATTTATTTTTTTTTTCATTTATGATGATATGGATGAACCTTGAAGACATTATGTTTAGTGAAATAAATCAGACATCAATAAACACTGAATGATCTCATTTATATGTGGAATCTGAAAAAGTTGAACTCAGAAAAGAGTTAAATGGAGATTACCAGGCACTGTAAGGGTGAGTAGTTGAATGAGGAGATTTTGATTAAAGAGTACATAATCTTAAGATGAGTAAATTCTGGAGGTCTGTTGTACAACATGGTGAATACAGTTAATAATAATGTATATTACACTTGAAAATTGCTATGATAGTATAACTTAAATGTTCTTACCTCACACAAAAAAAGATCTTGATGTGAGGTGATGCATATGTTAATCACTTTGATTGTAATAATTGTTTCACAGTGTATGCATCTATCCAAATATCCAATATTGTGTACCTTAAATGTATAGAATTATATTGGTCAATTAAACCTCAATGAAGGTAACAAAAATTTTTTAAAAATGAAAGATTAAATATCATATAGAAAAAAATAGTGCTTCTTAACAACAGTGTAGACCAGTTCTACACTGGGATTATATGATTTTGGAATTATATGATATAGGTTATTTTGGAGATAACTAAGAAGACTTAAGTGAAATTAATAGAACTTATAATAGTTATATAATTTCTATTTTATCTGATTCAACATTTTTAAATTAGCATTCTTTCTTGACTTAATTTTTTTGTATGAATCTTAACGATGGCTACATTTTAGGTGTTCTTACTCCAACTCAACATAATTATCTTAATTTGAAGATATTACCAGAAGTATTATTTGACTCAATAATGAATACATTATCATGAAGTAAAGAATATATAAGGTAAGGTGCTGCAGCAAATATTTTGCAAAATTGGCCAATTTTCATACTGTTTTAAATATCAGTAGTACCTAGTGATGCAGTTGAATAAAAGGAAGATTTTTTAAATGCCCTCATCAAAGTGGCTATTGATTAATGTATTGTTTCTACTTCATATACTTGCAGAAAGTGATAGTTTTAAAATCTCTTTACTTCCTTCATTCAGCAGAATTTGATGCCACTGCATTTTTCACATGTGCCCACAGAAATTGTTTTAGCCCTTAGTGGTAGTTTTAACATTCTGTTCTATTGTGTATTCAGAGTCCTTGGAGACAGCTCTTTTGGTGCCAGGCAAGTAAGTTATTATGGGGAATTTTAAAATTTATCATCATCTGGTAATACTTAATAAAGTGGTGCTGTATTTATGTAAAATTAATTTTGAAATATTACATCAATCACAAAACTCCTGATATTTTCTAATTGTTCTGAATGAAATGCTGTGTTTGCAGATGTATATTATACATCAACACTTGTTTTCTAAATTAATCAATGTTTGTTCATTGTAATTATAACTTTATAGGACTCTTGACTTCTAGACGAAGAAGTCATATAGGGGAAAATAACAAAAAAAAATTTCAGTAAGATTTATTTCCCAAGAATATAAATAATTGTCATTGATTTGCTTTATCCTGAACTCTTTCCTATCATAGTAAAGAGTACTTCAGTTTTATAAGTAAATGAATCTATATGTTTTAAAATATTCCAAATAGTATAAGGTAAAGATTTTTATCACAGAAATTAAAACAACAACAACAACAGCAGAAGCAATAAAATATTAACTCATTGATTTCAAAATTTTAACAGAGAGGAAACAATTCCAGAATTTTTTACAGAAATAAGAAAGCAGATATGCGGATGTGAGAAGGAAATAAAGCTGTAAAGAAATAAAAGAAATAGTAACTTATTTCCACACAGGTGAGGAGGGTGACTTAAAAGCCATTATCCTTTCCATATGGATGCTATGTGTTGCAGTCAAAAGCTTGATCTTGTGCTTGATTTATAATAGAGCTAATCCCAAACACTTGGCCTAACATCACAAGAGATTTAATACAAATTTAGAAACAAGAGAAATGACAATGACATGAAATTTTTTAAAATGTCATTAAAAATTTCCCAAATAAGAAACTAGTTTTATTATATACATAATAAAACTTTTGGGATAAATTTTATAAAAATACAAAATCACAGTTTTTACACAAAAGTTCTATAAATAGAATTCATCACACTTTTTACTGCTCTAAAATTCATTGGAAAATTTGTTGAACAATACTCAGGAAAAGCAAAACCTGTAGAAACGTTTTGATTGTGTTTCCTCATTTTAGATCCCTTTAATATGAGCAGACATTATCCAGTGACAATAAAACTGACATGAATTAGGATCAGTGAAAACATTTGTTTAATATGTATTAAAAACAAACTATGAAAGTTAGATGCACAAGGTGTGCTCAGAATTAAAATGAATTTTTTAAAAATGATGATGTTATCAAGAGATATTAAGTACATAATAATTTTTAATTACCTAAGTTGAATGGTTGTATGACAGTGATAATTAATTTCAATAGTAAGAAACATGAAATTCAGAGAATATTAAATTATGTATACATAGTTGATGGATTTCATGTAAGGAATTTGTAAAGCTGAGTATGTAACACATTTGCCGAAACTGAGTTATGCAAGACAGGATACACTGAATAGATGCGTTTTTACTTTAATATTAAACTATCATTATAGTAGACACACAATGCTTTTTTTGGCCTAAATGGGAACCCATGCTTATAGTAAATTGCTCTTTTAGCTCCAGGTCTTGGTCACTGGTTTGGACCCATGACCAAGTAGATACAATTAGAGCAGATTCCCATAACTGAAGAATTCTAAGGACAGTAGGCAGGAGACAGGGCCTTTACTTACCTGTCCACAGTCCAGATTTTATCCTGACAATTGCTGCCTCAGGTGTTCTCTTTAAAATGGAAAGAACACATCTGCAGTGCCAGAAGATGAACACCTTGAGTGCAGAAAGTCAGAGATGGACAGAGAGGAAGGAGAATGGCTGGGGTGGTTGAGTCTCTTGTTTTTACCACTCTGAAACCCAGCTTCACTTTTATTATTCTCTGCATTTGAGCCAATAATTCTCTTTTGGTTTAGAATATTTTGAAGTGACATTCTGACATTTGTACAAATAGTGACTACAAGGTCATAAACATAAATTTCATTTTATGCCAAGTAGTACTGCTACATTGTTAGTTGACCTTTTGCTCTGTAGAATTCTCTGGCACTATTAACCTACTCTAGGTTTTATGAACACGAGAAATAGCATGTTGTCCACACTTTCTGTGAAGATGAGCCAGGGGTTCAACAATTAAAAGATGACTCCTACAAGTGGTCTATACCAGGAGTTACATTGTGAGGATCCACCCAGCCTCAATGCCAGTGACCTTAAAGTCTTAAGAGAGACAATGCTCAGAGATCAAATGAGATTTCTGAGAGAAGACCTAGTGAATGCTGTCCCATTCTCTGACTTTGAGATACTTCAGTACAAGTGGTAGTATTCATTGGCAAATTTCATAATCAATAATTGTTTTGGACCTGATTGGTTTTTTTAGAGATCTGAGTTCATGGAAAAAAAATCATATGTTGGGTCTAAGAAATTTTCTATTATTTATTCAAACAAACTGCAGGCAGTCCTTAGAAACCTGCTGTTTCATTCTAAGCCCCAAAGATATATCAATAAGATAAAGATATAGTCTTTGATGAGCTCTCAGTCCAGGGGAGGAGAGAGTAAGATACAGATATAGTTAATATGTAATGCTATAATTTTCCCAATAGAAAAAATAAATTGACTTCTCTAAGAGTAAAGGGACCACTTCTATGAAGTTTTAAATCTCTCAAGCTATTTGGGTCCATGATTAGAGGGAATGAAAATAGGGAACTGTGTCCTTTGATCTACCCCGTTTGATGCATATTCCCCACTTTTTTAGATCAAAATTCCAATAATCCATACTTTGAATTGAAAAGTCAGGATCTATATATTCAGAAGTAGAAGAGCTTGAATGTCAGCTTTCCCAATTATCATTAGGAAAGTTACTTTTCCAGAGACTAGGTTTTTTTCCAGGTAGAGACAGATTTACCACAAAGGTACAAAGGACTGTTTTGATTTTCATATGAAATATCTCCCAGAGCGTTAGAGTCAGCTAAATATAGACTGAGACTTCTCAAATCATGATCCAAGATAAATTTTTCTTCTGCTAAGTTGTTATTGTCAGGTATTTTGGTCACAGCAATGAAAAGCTGACTAACACAAAGGGTAAGCTTCAATGTTTTACCATTGTATGGGATCCTTTCTGTATATAAAAGAAAATAAAAATGCCAACTTCATGGCCAAAAAACTTTTATAAAAGCCTGGAACTTCAGGTATATAATATAATCATTAAATATAATAATTGTATTTTATCTGAGAATTACATGGAAAATACAACAGGGCTCTAACACAGGACAGGAGGAGCAATAAGTAGTTAATATCAAGACATTCTGATCTCTAAAGTTCACCCATTAATCATTGGTTATAATATCTGTCATTGGGACAACTATAAATGAGATAAACAAGTTCTCTGAAACTATCTTAAAAATAAGTTAAAATAACTTAATTTTAGGATCCTCAAAAAGATAATTTAACTAAACCCTCTCCAAAGAAGACCCGTTCAAAACATGCTCCATAACTAACATTTATTTTGTTACTCAGAATCTCTGCAAACAATTTTATTGCCACCTCTCTACTCTCTATTATCCTCAAGTCAGTTGTAAATTGTCTTACAAATACACTGTTTCTTATGTTTATGAAGTGTTCTACAGGTCTTAAAATATGCTACACTTTAATGGTGGTGTGACATAACAAATATTGTTCATAAAATTTCAGGTGCTTTCCAGTTTTATGCACCTGATACGCATACTACAAAAACACAAAAGAACCTGTTCAGCAAATCTAATGCTTCATAACTAGAATAATGATAACATTTCTTATATGCGCTGCTGAACGGAAAAAGTAAATCATGTCATTTTTGTAAAGTATTTTTAATATTAATATAAACACTGCATGTTTCTATCAAATTATGTATTTACATATTTCAGATCTCTACAACATTCATGTGTCAAACTGGGACAATGTTTTTGCCTTCTTAATCTGCGCCTTTGGGAAAGAACAGTGATATACAACTGAATTTCAAATGCTGATGTTTGCATTCTTCATCATGAAGGCTCATTTACTTTTGCAAAGCTTTTTCTTTATTTCTTATATTTTCCCCCAAATGCCACCAATCGACTACAATGGGGAGCCTAAACTGGAGAAGAATTAGACACTATTATAATGAATGCACTGGAGAATTTTCTATAGCAACTGTTAACAAAGACCACAGGTTCTCACTCAGGAGGAGGGATACTTACATGTATCAAATATCAGGGCCTATTAGCAATAGTTTGCTAATATTGATTTCGGTCATTATTATTTCACAGATTTATGATCAGAAAGATATTCCTTAGAAGATAAAGTACAAATCTATTTGATGTAGTGATTGAAAAGAAATAGGATTGCTTCTTAAAAGAGAAAGTGGGAAATAGGTGTTTTTCCCTATCAACTTGTAGAAATCATCTAGATCTTCATCAAAGCAGTTTTTGCCCCATATTCCTGTAATACAAACTATGTTTTCCATTCTTCTTTGCAGATAGTAATTTTACAGAGTTCTTGCCTATGGAAATGATGTGCACCACTTAGACATCTTGTGTGTAAACAGCTTTTATGTGTAATTCTCTAACTTCTTCGTTTTTTTCTTCTTGAACCCAGGAAGAAACAACAAGTTGTGAAATGTTACAGACAGCTCAGACTGTAGTAGTTCGGAATTCTGAAGGAACCTAATGAGCATAACCCTCTGCTTGCCACCAAAATATCAGCTTGGAATCTCTGTGTGCTTTTTACGTGAGTGAGGAATCAAACCTCTATTTGATCACCATTGAGTTTGGTGGCTACTGCGATTATAGTCAACACAAGGCTCAAGTATGCACTGCTTTGTTTGTTTCAAAACATACACTTTCCATGTGAGGAATGCAGACTGCACAATTTCAACTCAACTCCCAGCACCATTGTTCACGTACTGCTATGTATTTAAAACTTGGAAGTTCCTATATTTTCATTGGGGAATATAGCCACAAGCTACATAGGCGAAAAATCAACTTTGGAATAAGACAAGCTTGTATTTAAATCCTATCTTGAGTCATTAATGAACAGCTACTTCAATGGTCCTTAATATGAATTACCTTTCCTAAACTTCCGAATGTGTTATAAGGATTAGAATGAGATATCTACAGTATAAGTCAAATGAAAGTGCTATATTAAGCATCACAACCTTTATTTTTAAATTTTTATTATTATTATTATTATTATTATTATTATTATTATTATTTGCTTAGCAGTTATTTTGCTAGGGAGATCAAGGATATATTTAAAGAGAAAGATCCAGATGCTCATTAAAATATATTACGATACATGTTGTAAGGAGGTATAAGCAATGTACGTAGAAATTCTGAAAATAGTATAATTAAGTATCCCACTTAAAAAGCCAAAGTGATATTTCGCAGAAAGTATAGTGGCAATGATTTGAATGATGATTAAGTCTGTAGCAGGTGAAAAATTAGAAAATAATGTTTCCTACCAAGTATTTAAAAAATATTTTCATAAATGTTATCTCATTTGTTTTTATAATATCCCTCTACTTTAAGACATGAAAAAACAAGACAAATCAATACAATAATTCAGCATATCCATGCACATTAAAAATTTCTATATAAAGACAAAAGTATTCTTGTTATACCAAAGTATTCCTATTACATGCAGTTCTTAGGTTTGCAATCTGCTAAAGGAAGTATCCCACGGGCAAATTGCCCTCCCAATGATTAGAAAATTAAATGAAACTTTTAATCTTTAATCTTCACACATCGCTGCTTCTGTTAATGTTCTGTTTAGGCATTCCTGCTGAGCCATACTGGTGCACAAACACCCAGAAAAATCCCAGAGTTACAGCTAGACATTGAAAAGAGCCATCCTAAAGAGAGAGGAAGGGGCAACTTTAATAGTAGGAGATTTAAGAGTGCCATAATCAACCAGATATTTCTTCATTGATTTCTTAATGTAGCATGACCTGGCTTAGCATTAAAAATGATCAAACAACCACTTATGCAGGTTTGTCCATAGAATTTTGATGTTTCAATGTCTAGTTATAAAAAGAAATCCAGAGAAGGCATTTAAAAAGTAATTGCACCAACTGGTGATCTGATTAACTTAAGAAAAACATCTAGTTTTTTTGTGAAGTATTTGATTTATTTTTGAAGTCTCATAGAGCTGTTGTCATATTTCATCATGACTTTTTAAAGAAAAATTATCTACAAGTTTGAAAACATGGTGAAAGTAAACAAGGTTTTGGAGTCATATGTGTTGGCTTAATCAAAATTGAAAATCAAAGCAAAATACCATTAAACAGTAAAAAAGAACAACAAAAAGAAATTTTCAAGCCACAAAAAGACATGGAGAAACCAAAAAGATAACATGATGTGACTGCAACCACATGATATTTTGAAAAAGGCAAAACTCTACAAAGAACAAAAGATGGTGGTTAGCTGGGCATGGTGGTGCGTGCCTCTAATCCCAGCACTTTGGGAGGCTGAGACAGGAGAATCTTGAGTTCAAAGCCAGCCTCAGCAATGTCGAGGCGCTAAGCAACTCAGTGAGACCCTGTCTCTACAAAAAACACAAAAATAGGGCTGGGGATGTTGCTCAGTGGTTGAGTGCCCCTGAGTTCAATCCCCAGTACCAAAAAAAAAAAAAAAAGATGATGGTTGTTAGAACCTTGAGTAAAGGGTGTGGGGATACATTGTTGAAGCAACATGGATCTTAGGATGTCAAAAATATTCTACAGGATAAGATGATGTTCTCTATGCCATTATGCATCTTTAAAAACATTGGAGAAGGAGGAGGGGAGGCCCGGGGAGTTACTGGGGAATGAATTTGATCAAATTATATACTATGTTCTTGTATGAATATGTCACAATGAACCCCATTATTATGTATGATTACTACTCACCAATAAAACACATACACACACACAACTGTACAACACAAAAAGGAAGGTTTAATGTAAACTATAAACTCTATACTAATGAACAGACATTCTACTTAAACAGCAACAAAATACAAATTGAAAATTTGAAGAGTTGAAAGATAGCTCATATCACATTTGAGTGTGTGAGGTGTATCTTTTTCCACTGACTTTTTCTTGTTTCTCTTGACATTTTGAATTTCTGATATCCCACTTTTAGTTGTCAGTCTTTTTTATTCTGCATACTAAAAATATGAAAAATTTATCAATCGCAGTATATTAGAAGATTCTGAATTTTTGTAACTTGTTTTAGTCAGTTTTGTAACTTCCTTTGTTTTCTTCTTGCTCATTAATGTCTATTACTTTTGGTTTAAAGAACTTCTCTTTGCATTTCTTATAAAGCAGGTCCGATGGAGACGTGTTCTCCCAGCTTTTGTGTACCTGGGTCTCCTTATCCCTCCTCATTTCTGCAAGAGAGCTTTTCTAGGCGCAGTATTCTTGGTCAAACTGTTTTTCTTCAGTGTGTGAAAATATCATTCCACTCACTCATGGCCTATAAGGTTTCTACTGAGAAGCTGACTGTTAGGAAAATTGAGATGACCCTATGTGCCATTTAATTAATTTCTCTGGCTGACTTGAGAATCTTCTCTTTATCTTTCACCTATGAAAACTTGATTACAACATGTCTTGTGCTGGCTGAATTAAATTTGACTGGAAACCTTTGATTCTCCTGTACCTGGCTATTTGTATCCTTTTCTGGGTTGGACAAGTTTCATTATTATGCCATTGAATATATTTTCTACCCCTTTGGCATCCTCAAGTCTTTCCTGAACTACAATAACTCTAATATTTGCTCTTTTAATATTGTCCAAAAAATTCCAAAAACCTCTTTCATTTCTCTATTTTTTTCTTTCCTCCAAAGGTAGACTTTGAAAAAGCCTGTCTTTGAGCTCACTAGTTCTTTTACGTTTTTGATCTACCCTGCCGTTGATGCCTTTATCATGGGTTTAATTATGTTGAGTATATTTTTCAGCTTGGGAATTTGTTTGAATTTTTAATTGCTTTCATCTCTTTGTTAAGTTTCTTTGTTAGAGTATTGAAATGCTCCTCTGTGCTTTCTTCCAGGTCACTGAGTTTCCTTGACACTGCTGTTTAAAATTCTCTAAATTTTCTCCCGACTGGTTACTGCCTAGTCAGTTTCTTGCACCTTATTTTGAGTACTAGGTGAGATCATCATTTCTTGAAGGTTCTTGGTGCTTTTAATTGTGTGACATCACCTAAGCCTTGAAGAAGCAGGTATTTATTCCAGGTTTGTTAATCTGGCTCTTCACAAGCCTCTCCCTGGGGGCAAGGTAGGCCTATATACATGCCTTTTCCACAATCATGGATCCCCCGGACAAACCCTGAGGATTCTGCTCAGCTCTGAGCGGACTCCCATGGATGGAACAACCTCAGGATCCTTTGTCACATCTGTGGTCCATAAAGCTTCTGAGCCCCATATAATGTCAGAGCCAGTCAAGAGTCTGTCTATGAGCAGAAGTTTGCAGACAAGAGTCATTAGCCTCTATTGGAGAAGTGGACTCAGCAAAGCAGCACTGGCCCTGGGCTCTGAGATAGAGCACTGTGCTAACTTCCATGCCTTAATTCCCAGGGAGAGGAGTCCAGCTGCCTTCTGTGCATCCCAGTGTTGGGGGATGGGAGGTGCAGTCTCTGCCATCTCTAAGTAGTTCCAGAGGCTCAATCTCTAGGTATTATCCTGCCCTTGGGGACTCTGGGCCTTTGCCCAGCAAGCCTTTTCACCGTGGCAGGTTTGGGACTGGGTTTAAAGTCCAAGGCCTGGTCTTAATTTTCTCCTCCCCAGGTGGGAAATGCCTGTATCTCTGCTGGGCTGCCTGGAGCAGTGGGAAGAGAATGACCCTGGAAGTTCCTTCCTGCCTGCATCTTTTTAATGTTGTTATAGTCAATGCAGGCAGATGGTCTCTCATCTGATTACCTTGCCTCTTAAGCTGGTAGTTTGGTGTGTGTACAAATGTTGAACTTGTGTCTGTGGGAGAACTTGCTGGAGGATCTTGGCTACCATCTTGCTCTGCCCCCACAAAACACCAAATTTGGAAATAAAAAAATGTAAACTTCATCAAAATGAGAAAAGAAGAAAGAGGAATCCCATGAAAATAGAAAGGGAATCAGTGAAGCAGAGAAAGGAGAATGAAGGAAAGTGAAGGAGGAACAGGAAAAGGGAGGAAAGATGGAATGAAATTGACCAAATTTTGCTATGTGCATGTATAATACACCACAATGAATTTCACCTTGCAGTATATCTACAAAATAGTAGTTAAAAAAACTATTAATACATAGAAGGAAGACCAGTAGAGTAGAGGATGCAGACCAGGGGGAGAAAGGAGGGCAGGGAAGGAGGAAGTGCTGGGGTTTGAAGTGGAGCAAATTATAACCCACGTGTCTGCGATTATACATGACTGTACACAGAGGGCAGTGGAAAGAGGGGAGGGGATATGAGGGTAGAAAGGATAGTGGAATGAATCGTAGATTATTACTCTACATGCATATCTGATTATGTGACCAGTATAACTCTACATCATGTACAACCAGAAGAATGAGAAGTTATACTCCAATTATGTATAATGTGTCAAAATGCATTCTATTGTCAAGTACAACTAATTAAAACAACAAAACAAACACAATTGTAAAACACTGAATAATGACTTCAGTCTCCAAAAAATGTTTTATCCAATGTAAAGCATTTACATTTTCAGAGCTTGAAATTATATATGAGGGAAACATCTCTGTGAACATCATTTGAAATGTTCTCTGTGAAGAATTTTTTAAAAAGATATTTCTATTAAAAACAAATACAATTTACATAGTTAAACTCATTTTTATCTTGTTATCGGAAACAAATTCATGAAATACATAAAAACGTGAGAATAAAATGACATGTGTATGGGGACTTAAAAATAACAAGATTATGGTTTCATTATAAATAAGATAAAGTAAAAAGATGCATGTTACACAATCAACTGTGATGTAAACCATTTTTTTAAAAGTAATCTTCAAATTACGTTTTGTTGCTGCTTAATTTGTTAGGTAGAACACATAAGATGCTGAAACCTTTATTAAAATAAGCAGAAGCAAGGAGATTCAGAGTCAGATTGTGTCTCTAGCCTGAGAAAATCGGTATAGATCAGTAATTTGTGCTTCTGTGCATCAAAGGCTCACTCTCTCAGTGAGCTGATGAGTAGGAGTGCTGATGAATCCCTCCTTCATTCTACAATTTATTCTGATGATCAAAAATGAGAAAAAAGATTATGTAAACTACAATCTGATGAAGTACACATTGATTTCTGAGCAACATTCTTAAAACAAAAAACGAAGTCATTATTTGTTGGTACATAGTTAAAGGAAAAACAAGCACTTAAACCCAAGAAAGGAACTGAAATTTAGGTCTTTAGAAGAGAAGGGGAGTCTAGATACATACTAACCTGAAGGGAATTTTCTTATTGTACACAGAAGTACAATGTTCCAAAAAATGTCTGTCAGCTAACAGGTGAAGCTCCATATGAAAATCACATAATAACCTACCTACACATTTGAAATACCCAGAATGCACAACCCCACAGATGCAAAAATGGATTTAAATTTCAAGAGGCTTTGAGGAGGAGAGGAAATGAGTGTTTAATGGGTTGGAGATTTTCCTTTAAGGATGATGGAAATTTCTGGAACTAGATAGCAATGGTAGTTGTGAAACACAGTGAATGTACTTAATATCACTAAATTTCACACTTCATAATGGTTAAAATGATCACTACTTCGTTATGTATAGTTTATTAAAAAAATAAATAAAATAAAACTTAAAAAATTTCTGTCTCCTGTCCACATCTGAAATGTGGGTAAAGGTAAATGCCAAGAATCTGCATTTTGGATTCGTACAATGCAACAATTAGTTTTGTAACTCACTATTTATATATCTCATTCTGTAAATTTATCAACAGTCTGGATGGAAGATGGAAACATAGAATTAAAATTTCTTTGTCAAATCATAAATGCAATTTTTACTTCCTTCCTACTCTTTTTTTTCTATATATAATAATTTTGTGTTTTCCTGTAACTACATCCCTGGTCCATTTTATTCACCTGCCGTGGAGAAGCATTTTAATCATAATTTGTATTTACGTATACATATACAATCATTATCAGACCCTTAAACCCACCTTAGCTAAAAGATTTTGTTATGCATTATAGCCATTATGATGGCAGATGAGGAAACCGGACTTAGGGACACTCAGACATTTGCCTGAACTTACCTAAACCACAGAGCCCATATTCCAAATATTCTGGCTTCAGAAGTGGAAACTGTCCTAGCACACTGTGCAGAAGGGTACGCAAATGATGGAATCACATCTGAGAACGGTTACATGTAATGACAAAGTCACAGAGTCCCTAAGGGTGTAGCCACTTGTTTTATGTGCCTGGTTTTGAATGCGTTTTCCATAGCACCAAAACAGGAACATACACTTACCTCTGACTGGAGGAAGAAAACTCAAGATAACTATAGGTTACAGAGGAAACTGAACTGCTTCTATTTTGTAAACTAATTCCCTGAGGAATTATTTTTATAAAACAAAAATCCAGAATTCATAAAACTTAAAGGCCAGGTCACAACAAATAAAATAAAACTTCCTCTCAAAATCTTCCATTTAGAGAGCTTGGAGTTTAGCATAAGTTCTATAAGCGACTTATAAATCCTCACAAATCTGATTTTAATAATATTATTTTTAACTGATAAAAACATTCTGAAAATTACCCCTAGATCTTTTCACAACCAAAGGAGTTTATCATTTTAAGCATACTTTCCATATAAATTGTGAGTTAATGTCTGTCCTATCACATTCTTTAAATTGCTAAAGAGCTTGAGTTGCATGTTTTTTTTTAAATTTTTAAATATTTTTTAAGTTGTTGGTGGACCTTTATTTCATTCATTTATTTATATGCGGTGCTGAGAATTGAACCCAGTGCCTCACGCATGCTAGGCAAGCGCTCTACCACTGAGCCACAACCCAGCCCAAGTTGCATGTTTTTTATTGTGCTGGTTTTACTTTTTTTCTTTGTTTAGACTAAAAATTAGGGGATATATAGATGATAGATAGATAGATAAATCTTTGTGTTCTCTTTGGAATATAGCATGTATTGTTTACAATTTCCCAGCACACTAGATAGCACACATTTTCAGAAACCAGTCTCCAGAAATACTCTATGTGAACTTCCAAAAAATTCAATAGTCTTATATGCTGAAATCTGACTTAACAGCTTAAAGTTTGTTTAAAATGTGAGTATAACATGATATTCTGAAAACGTAGTAGAATTTAAGGAGAGAATGTCGTACAATTATAGTGGTTGTACTATTGCAATTTAAAAACTTCCATTTTTAAAAAATTGAGTTATGTACCCCAGCAAAAGTCAACACATCAGGGGGTAACTTGAAGAATGAGAAGAATGCCATTGGGCAGGAAGCTGGGGACCCTTTGCCCCGCTGGAGTGGAATACGTTGTGGCATTTTCTTGACATTTCAATTATTTCCTTCATCATTTCTTTCTTTACTTGGCATTATACTGGGAAGAGAAACAACTGATCCCAGGATCATCTGAGCTAAGACAGGCTGGACTGATGTCTTCAATTAGTCCAATGTTATAGGTGCCAGGCCTCAGAATAACATTTGCAACTTTCTCTGGCCAGAGAGATTTTTTTTCTAGAAATGAAAAGAACTACAGTTGAGCTACTTTCATCAACATTGCCATATGAATCCCTGGAGTGAAATTATAGGTCCTTCTATTGTTACTCAGGAAAAGAGAAGTCCTGTAGAAATAAGGAAAAATTTTTCAAGTTCAAATCTAGTAGGTATCGACTGATATTGTATCTTTCTAACAATAGCACAATCAAAGAACAGCACTGGAATAGAACAAAATGAGAAAAATAATTGAAGCTCAGGAAAATTTTGTCAAAATCTAATATCTGGTCTTGGGCTAGTTATTTTATTTCTGAAGCCTCAGTTCTGTTTGTAAAATGGGTACAATACTCAGGGCTACAAGAAGCATCCTCTGTAGTGCTTTTCTAATATTCTCTTGAAAATAAATTTTCCATCTTTTTTTTGTTCTGTTATGAATTAAGTACCTCAAGTTCACCGGCAACATCCTGGCACAGTGCAACTTCAAACATTTAAATTCAATTTATAATTTACTCTCAAAATCATGAAAATCTAATCTCTATTACAACAGCTTCTCATGATCATCACGCTGCAGTATCCCTCCCCATCAAATGAGGAACTGTTTTGGTCTGTACCTTATCCAAGCAAATGTCTACCTGTTTTGGAAAATCCAGTTCTGGTGTACAAGAATCAGTGGCCATATGCAGGATGTGACTTGAAACTGAAGAAAGAGGTGACCATATCCATGTTGGCACTAAGGTATTTGTTAGAGAGTTTTGACCACAGTCATGTTGGATGATGGCAATCCTCCTGGGGGATTCCCACACCCCAAGGAGGAGTAAGCTACACAAAGGTGGGCCATGCCCAGCTGAAACAGACCCGGCCTTTTCAAAACGATTAAGAGCTCTAACCTTAATCAAGAAATAGTCCAGGTGTCAGTGCCTGTGCAACATACTTGAATACCATCTTAAGGATGTCACTGTTCCTAAGGATTTGAGATGTAAGACAAGGTCACCTTGAAGGCAATGTGACTATTACATCAAGATGGTATCAGCTTGTCAAGTTGGACCTACTGGACCTCAAGAAAAGTATTTAGAGCCGGGCACGGTGGCGCACACCTGTAATCCCAGCACTTTGGGAGGCTTAGACAGGAGAATCACGAGTTCAAAGCCAGCCTCAGCAACGGCGAGGCGCTAAGCAACTCAGTGAGACCCTGTCTCTGCATAAAACACAAAATAGGGCTGGCGATGTGGCTCAGTGATCGAGTACCCCTGAGTTCAATCTTTGGTACCAAAAAAAAAAAATGTAGTTACCTTATAGGAAGCACAAGTCCAATTATCTTCTTTTAGAATTTAGAAAAGGTCAAGCTTAAGTATCCAGTATATAAGGAAAAAAGGAGCTCCTAAACAAATGAATATATTTGCAAAGTCTTAAGACAGCTTAAACAGCATTCTTGTGTATGTGTGTGTATGTCCCAGAGATTCCCAGCCTAAATAAATAAATAAATAGATAAATAAATAAATAGGATTGTTTTCTAGAAGTTTCTAATAATGTTGCTCTTCTTTGTCAGAGTCAGATAGGATTTAACCTTGATGTTTCTAATACTATGAAACCTAATATTAAACTCACCCTTTTCGTTGTTTATGTTTTGGTATAGAGGGCAGTATGGCCCTTGTTTTGAAAATTTACTGTCTAGATAAATCTTAGAAAATTTAAATATGAAATATCATTTTTGTCAAGACTTTAAAAAAATATTTTGGTATTGTTATGCCAACTCTTTAAATTTGAAAGACCATCTCATTAAATATATTTTTTATTTACATTGGTTTTTAAGAACACAAACACATTTTTGCAGTGATGCTCTGACAAAGACCAATAAGGCCATTACTCATTGAAAAAAAGTGCATTAACTAAGATATTGCTTAAGACCTTATTTAATCTGTACATTTGTGATCAATTATTTTTCACATTCTGATTAGAAGCATTCCCAGATCAAATTACTTGCTGATGTTAAGTATATTCTATTCTCAAATATTTAAGCCAATTATAATTTTTAGGAAGACAGAATCTCTCTTAATTAGTGCTTAGCATGGTGAGCAAAAATCTGTCAGAAGTTATTTCCCATGAGCATATGGAATTTTGTACTCTTATGAGCCTTTATAGTGCTTAGCACATACTACATGCTGTAAACACATACACACATATGTATATATACACCTGTATATATATATAAATACATCTTATAAGTAGCATTAAATAAATAAATGGTGTTAGCAAAGGGCATTTACCACTCCATTGATTTTCCCAGTCAAGGACATTAGCCAA
Organism: Geosciurus inauris; assembly: GCA_004024805.1. NCBI lineage: Eukaryota > Metazoa > Chordata > Mammalia > Rodentia > Sciuridae > Geosciurus > Geosciurus inauris. Next base: position 120,727 of record PVHX01000940.1, read on the forward strand.
GTTCTATGACAGCTTTAAAAAATTATGAATGAACATGTATATGGACACACTCACTCAGCCTGATTTTAGCAGAATTTAACACTCCTTTATTTATATTTTCCACTAATTTATGTGACATTACTTTCACAGTTTTATTGACCTTGCTTGCTAAACATTTTGCTTTGGTTTTCAATGCTGGTTTCTCTGGCTCCCTTTGAACTTCATATGTTCAAGTGTGCATTCTCCCTATGGAAGTGTTAACACTCTGACCCTCGGTCTCTGCTTGCCATCCTCTAGAACAATCTCTGAATGCCAAGCATTTTAATCAAGGTCATCACTCCACAAACTCTTGACCAAATTGAGGAATAAACATGACATTTCTAGCAAGAAAAGCCCTCCCAGCCTTACTGGAAATATTTCCTTTAGACTCTTCACCCCTATTTACTATGTACCCACAAAAATTGCTAAGGACACTCAGATCATCTGTGCTGCCATTCACTCTGAGCCTGATGGGACTTTGTATGCCTCATTTCACTCCACATTGACGGCACGCTGTGTCTGTGAGAATTCACATTCATGAATAACACGACCTTGCCGTGTATCCTACACCTTTTCTCTGAGCTGTCCCTTCATGAGTTGATTTTAGTGGAAACTGACTTTTTTGAGCTCTGCTCTTCCCACAGCCTTCTCAAGAGCAGGTATTTTGTTCTCCCAGAGATTCTCTACCAGTGGCTTAGACAAAGGACTGATTTTTTTTTTGTTTTTGCATTATTGTGTCTTCTGATCATTTATTCTCCATTTCTATGTTTGAAATTTGTGCTACCAGATAACACAACACATCATCTTTCCTTACTGAAGTCATATTATGAAACTGAAAACACTACTCCCTATTCTTTGAGAAATTTGGCTCAAAAGAAAGATAAGATACTCAAATGGAAGTGTTAATATTCCTTAGAAGTTTCAGAGAAGGTCTCCATTATATCTGGAAGGATTCATATATATTTTGTAATGAGTTTGACATGATTACTGGCATGTGTCCTAAATATTCAAGGAAACTTTTTGAAATGTTCATAAATTGTACTTGTATATAAGACAAAGTCATAATTTTGATGTTAAATAGCAAATATTGGAATCTAGACATTTAATATTCATTGCTTCTCCCTGGGCTCTTCTATGTATATCCCTTGAAGTTAAACAGAACATGTGACAGGTGTAGCCTATGGATTATAGGCAGAAGTTTCATGTCACTTCAAGAGCAAAGTTTTTAAGAGCCAGTATGTAATTTTTCATAGAGTATCCTTCCTTTTCGATAATGACCTAAGGATACATGCATACTTCTGTACGTATGCAAATATAATAGCTATTATGATTTGGATAATTAACTCTTCTCCCAAAAGGCTCATGGGTTAATTCAGGAATGTTCAGAGGTAAAATAATTAGACTGCAGGAGCTGTAACCAAATCATTGGATTTGATGGATTAATAATTCAAAAGGACTACTGGGTGTCATTGTCCTGCTTTCTTGCAGACAGATTAGGAAGGGATGGGGAAAAAAGAAACCAAAGTCAAAGATTAAGAATAAGAAGAAACTTTTTGGAAGTGATGGATATATTCATAATCATGATTATTGTGATTGTTCCATAGGTGGACACATATGCTAAAACACAGGAGCGTAGACACCTTAAATATTATAGTTTGTTTTGTGCCAACTTTGCTGTAGTAAAGCTGTTCAAATATCAGTAGTCACACAGTAGGTTAAAATCTAATTTCATGGCTACATGGGAAATATTGTCTGGAAAAAAGAGTTATCTGTGGAGATTGACTAAAGAAGAAACACAATGCTGTTTGAAAGAGTAGGATGAACTAAAATTCTTCATGAAGATTATTTTTCTTCTAAGAGTAAGAGCAGAAATAAATTTAATGGAATGTCAGAATAGCAAAGCATAAAATATATGTATGTTAACAAAAAAATACTGAACTTCAAATAGGTCTTCCATCCCTTTAATAAATATGAATTTGGAACACTTTCTTATAAAACTGCATTATAATAATATTACTTGATAAACTAGTGCATGCTTCTGTAGCCTGGTACATTTTTCCAATCATACCACTATGATTGTGATTTGTGTAGTATTGTTATTGACCAAATATTTTTGACATAGGATTCTACTAGGAAGGCATAATGCACCTCAACTATAAATCATGACAATAGACCTGCCAGTATAAGCACTTCAGAATTTATTTATTCTGCATTTTTATTTATTGCTTGAGGAAGTCACAGGGAAAAACAAGTCACCTCCTGAGTTCATTTGTGTTGACAGTAAGCCCTGTGATCCAGACAGGAACCCGGATACCCCTCTCTCCATGCTAAAAGAGCAGATAAGAAGGAAGACTGATGATAAAACCTTTATGAACAGAGGGTCTTAAAAACAAATATTTTGTGTGTTGTAGTATTGAAAATGTAAAGAACATTTGTTGTGAGGCTTGTATGAAATCAAGTTAATAAAAGCACTGTAAAGTACTTCATGTGATAAGTGCTGTATTTGTATGGCACCAAATGAGGGAAGAATTTGCACAGAATCAGAACTTTTTTTAAATGAAATCCAACATAATTTTAATTGTGTTGCATTAATATCTATTTAATTATTAGTAAGGAAAATATATCAGAAAAGCCAAACGTGTCTGAATAATACAACAAAATGGAATTAAACATTAGATAATTGATTAAAATTAAAGTTCAAAGTTTTTTGTGATGATACAGATTTTATTTGTTAAGTTAGTGAATCAGTTAATAATCAACTAATCTACTTTTTCCATAGGAAACTAAGAATTAAACATATCATTTCCCCTTTCATTTTAATAACTAAGTACTGTGAGAGGTGTGGGAAGAACAGCAGGCATACTTCTACTGACTTCAAGGAGTATTCCATATAGATTCCCACTTTACCCAGGAGCAATGAGAAATTGACATTCATAGAATGAACCCAACATTTCCAATACACAAGCACTTTTTATATTTCCAAATTTTATATTTCCAGTTGACATCTTACCTAAATTTCTTAGAATGTTTCTGTGATAGTTCAAATAATAATATATTATTCTTATAACGAGTGATTCTTGGTAGTTATATGGTAAGCTGACTCCAAAAGTTGAATTGTTAGACTGAGTTCTCAGAGAAGCAGATATCACAACAGAATCAGATGCAGAGGGAATTTATTGGTGGGGATGCTGTTATGAGAGAAAACAGGGAGTGTCATGCAAAGCTCTCATAGTGTCACAATGGAAGTTAGATCCTGAGGGAGGAGGAAAGGAGGAAGAATTGGATGGAAGAATTTAAAGAAGGTTCTCAGAAAGTCAATGGTCAAATATTTTCTCTTATAATTGGAAATCAGAGAAGAAAAAGAAAAGACAGGTGGGGTGATCTCATGAAAAAGAAAGGAAGAGCAGCAGAGTAGAGGAGAAAGACCAGAGAGGAGGGAGGAGGGGAAGGACTGGAGAAAGATATTGGCCAAATTATATTGCTGTTGAATGGGCCATCCTTTCCTGTTTATTTGTGTGATCTAGAATGTGTTGTTGCTTTTGAGAATAAGACATTAAAATCTAAAAATGAGGTAACTGTGAAAACCACTTTCTCCCCTTTAATCATGATTTTGGGAGTTTTAAATACACACACACATTCACGCACAGGCACACACACACATATATACATATGTAGTTTTTTTTAATTGTAGGGCCTTTCTGACCAGCCTGATATATGACATTAAAGTTCTCTCAGGTCTTTTCTGTGCCTGTACCTGTGACTGTGCCTTTATCTGGGCATGCATAGTCAATCTTTAATTTTTTAAATGCTCATGTGTTTGTTTGTTTGTTGTTTTATTTTTTTGGGTTTTTTTGGGGTGTGTGTGTGTGAATTATTTTTTAACATCCGGCTTTTAAAAACAAAACAAAAAGTGGTAAATGAGTGACACATGGTGGAAGTTAAGTTTCTCATTGTTATAGTAGGAGGAACAATCTGTGTGGATTGTTATATAGAAGGAACAATCTACACAGTAGTGGATTGGAGTTGCAGACATCAGCATAAACTAATAGACATACAGATGGCTCCATACCAACACACACACACACACACACACACACACGCTCATGGATTAGTATACACACATATACTTCTGGTCATCTGATACTGCCAAGAAGCAAGAGTACCCAATCTTGGTTTCTGATTCTACTCTCCAACAAAAGACGGTAGAAATCCTAGAATAAATGGTGCATTCTTGGATGAGGCCAAGAAGATACCACAGGAAACTGAGACATCTTAATTCCAGAAACCAAGTATTAAAGATTACAACATATGATGGAGTGTTTTTAAGTTTTTCTGTTTCTTTGAAATGGGTGGTGTTGAGTGGCTTCCTCTTTGTGTGCTATTTTCAGAAACTGATTTTCTGAAAGCTTCTGAACCAACTTGCTGAATATAGTCATTACAGAATGCCAACAGATGTTAAGAAAAAAAACATAAATATGGATAACTTCTTCATAAAATGGTCTACAGTTATGGTAGGACCCTAGAGTGGCTTTAAACTGTTGCTTTACAAAGTTTAAAATGTTTTAAAATTCTGATTGATGAAGAACAAAAAGAGAAAGCACACACTGCTAAGGTGAACTCTTTCTATATCAAATATTAGATTTTTAGCAGAGCTTGTAATTTAATTTCATTTATATAAAATTATTTTATACTTTGAAAGCCATATATTCTATTCTGGTTGGCAGAACAATGCAGGGTTTTTGGATTCAATTATATATTACATGAGCAGCACGGGCATTGGAAAGTACACTTCTCTACATTGTATGTAATTTAGTAAGACGCTCTGCTCATGTAATCTGAAATCATAATGTTTATGTTCCTTCAAAAACATTTCAACTGAATGTTCAGTAGTATTACCAATGTCAAGTATTTCCTCTTCTACAAACTTTGCATTGACATGAAAATAAAACATTGTTTGAACTACGATAACCAATTTTTAATTTAAAACCTATGACATTGACAGCGTGGGAGTTATTATTTGTGAAGGTTATTTTCTGTGAATGCAGCTAATGTTACACGATATATTTTCACATTTTTAAAATGTACTCAAAAAAGTTAGGGGTAAAAACAGAGTAAGATCAGTTTAGAATAGTGTTCTAATAGAAATGAAAACCCAACTCTGGTAATGCCTAGTTACCTTGATTAGGGTGGGATTTTGGACAGTGAGTGCTTGGGCGGTCTCTATGTCTCAGTTCCTGATGACAAAACTTGGTCCTAAAACTAGGGCCCCAGTGTCGGTGTAAATTTAGGCTGGTAGTGTTAACTTGTTTCTAAAATTTTCTTTTATTTTTATACTTACTTAAGGCCTAAATAATAAATGAAATCTTTATAGTTTGTTTAAGGGATGGCCAGGGATTACTGCTATTCTATTTATTTCATGGACAGGATAGCCAGATTTTATTCTGGAACTTCCTGGAAACTCTTCAGTGGTCTTTGGACTAATAAAATCTTTTATTACTAAATGAATATTATTCTTATGTCATAGTAAGAATAGTCATTTAAATACTTGGCATAATAAATGCCTAAAAGATATTTTATTTTATGAATCTATTTTTTCTTGCTATAATGGGGATATTGTAAATCATACATTTGTATTAATACTTCTTAAACAAGGCAATATATGTAACTAAACCAATCTACAAATTATTGTAGGCATCTGTAAACTGTAGGTACTGGAAACTTCGTTGGAGTCTTTTAATCAACATATTATGTTGTGAATGTATTTGTACATTGTTAAAATATTTTTAAAGATATTTGATTTTAGTTGAATAAATGTCTTTGCTGGAGTGGTAGCTTGGAAGGTGCACAACTTTGTATTTGTATAAAACTATTGTTTACAAAGAAAAAAAAAATCTGTGGCTCCAGGCCGAAGTCTTCTTTCAAGTCTGGGAATCACCAATGCTACTCAGGTGCTTCAAACCTAAAGACTCAGAGCCCAGCTGGACTATGACTCAAGGAACACTTGCACTTTGTTTTCTGACCCATGGAAATTTTGTGTTTGTGTGAAATTTGTGTTTATTTTTCTTCCTTCCAGTCATTCATCCATCCCTCAATTCTCTCTCTCTCTCTCTCTCTCTGTCTTCCAGTATTATGGTTCAAGCAGAGATAAAAGACATAAAATATAAACTTTTCCTATCTTACCAAATTTTCATATTTTAAATCTCTTAGAAAAATGTGTTTAAAATTATATACCCATGTATTGCATATTATAAAATAGTAACTATGCAATGAAGTAAGTTATATATGATTATATGTATAATTATAAATACGTGTGTGTGTGTGTGTGTGTGTTTAGCCACAATAGGTTTAGTACAGAATGAAGGTATTAGTTTACTAAGAAACATGTGTATTATTTTTCTGAAATATCCATGTGTTCATATAAACATAGCATAGTAACTCATATTCGTATGTGCTGGTAAATGTTTAGTTACTAGCTCTCCATTAGAGAAAAAGAAACCCTGATTTGTAATGATGGATTATTTCTGTAGTGGAAATATTCTCACCAAGACTTATTTGAAGCCACCAAGAGAACATTACTAAATGCTGACTTAGGAAGTGATGATCAATAGCATGTCATTATATAGTATTTCCTCCTATGGACATATAAGGCAAAAAATTAAGATCATAAAAAGTAATAGTATATTACAATTAGGATGTGATGGGTTCTGTGGATTTACTACTTTTGAATTTAAAATATATTAATTGAAGAAGAAAACATTGTTTTATTATTTAATGATGACTGGATTTAATAGCAATTTGCAAAATGCCTAAAATGTTAACAACTGGCTCTAATGTGCTGGTGTGATGTGGCTTTAGCCAAAACTATTTATGTATCAGATGGCTATATGATTTCATAAAAGAAAAGAAACAACTATTCTTTGTGTCCATTGTCATGCTAAGGGAAACACATCCAAACATAGAGGCCTTTCTCCTTTAGTGAGACATTATAAATATTACTATTTGGAATCGATTTTTGAAATTAAGATATGATGAGTTCAGAGATTATGATTTATTTTTAAGTCATTTCTGAAAAATAGAATGCTTTTCATTTGAATTTCCACCTAACATGGGTGTTATTGATCACTTTCCTCTAAAGTTTGTGCCATGATAAATCTAAGGAATCTTAAAATTCCACTCTAAAACACCAACATGGAAAAAAAGAAAATTTCAGTGTAAAATAAAAAATTAACAAATATTTGAATAAAACTCTCAATAAAAGAGGAAAAAGGAAAGAAAAAAACCTATGACTTACAGTAAAAATAACTACCTTAATGTCATATATTAAGAATGTATTTTTATCAATCTGAAATCAGCATGTATTTTATCAGTGCCTCATAGTTATACATAATAGTAGGATTCATTTTGTTTTTGTTTTTGTTTTAGTTGTAGATGGACACAATAACTTTATTTATTTTTATGTAGTGCTGAGGATCAAACCCAGTGCCTCATGCATGCAAGGCAAGTGCTCTACCACTGAGGTACAATCCCAGGCCAGTAGTATTCATTTTGACATACTCATATAAGCATGGAATATAATTTGCTCCATTTCAATCCCCAGTATTGCCACTTCCCTTCTCTCCTCCCTCTCCCGTTCTCCTCCCTCTAACATATATCTACGTTGACATAGCCTAAAAATTATTTCATACTATGGCGCTCAAAGTACAGTGTAGAGTTTACAGTGGACAAATTGAACTCAATTTTACCTAGAGGAGAATAGAAAAAATATCATTTTGGCTTTTGTGCATTTTGTGAAATTATAAAGGCAAAATTATTTAGTCATAAAATATTTGCTATTTCATCTGATTTTGCATTGAATATTAAAATATTATATTCAATAAACCATATTTCCAATTATTCAGTGATATTAAACATTACATTATCCTAAGTTGTTATGCTACTCTTAAAACATTTTTTTTATTTTAAGCAACTATTTCTTAGTTTATTTCCCATTAAATTTTGGAATACTTGCTGATTTTATCGTTTTCAAATCAATTTGATTTTTAACCATTCTATCATATGTAATTGTTCTTGTTGTCATAGATATATTTTCATTTATTACATATTAAAGCATAAAGCATGGATATACATGGTTGTTAAAGTAAGCAAAAATAACCAACACAGTTTCGGCACTATAATGAAAATACAAATAACTGGGACGGAAGCAGACCTCAAGCGGATCAGCAAGCTTTTCTTTATTCTGTGGCGAGTTAATCAATCAGGCATGAGAGGGCTCCTTTCCTGTGTACAGAAATGGCCCCTGGGTTAGAAAAGGAGTCTGTTTTATAGTTTACAATGAAGGTGAATTAATCATTGGAGACTGTGGACCTGCAGTTGGGACAGTCAGGGACCTAGTTGTTCCGGTTAAAATTTTAACTCAGGAAGGCAGTTGTAAAAAGTTTGAAACTCATTGTCACTGGGAAAAGCTTAAAACTTGACGTTCACTGCTTATCTTCCTACCTCTGGGACCCATTGATACCTAGAGCTTCACTATTTGCTTTTCTCCTTCCAGGACTCATTGGCAATGGGAAAGGGTAAAAGTCCAGGGCTCAGTGGTCCAGTATTTGCCTCCTCCCTTCAGGACCCATTGTGGTTGGGAAGGGGTGAATATTTGCTTTTGGTGGAGATGCTGAGGGTGAGCCTGGGAAGGGACAAAAGTATGCTTTTTCTCTTGGGGCCCATTGTTACTGGGAAAGGATGTACCAAGAGAGGTATAATGTTTGGTTAATTTTCTCTCACTCCTCCCAAGCCACACTGTCCCTCCATTTTTCCTGGGGAACAGGAGCACCCTCAAGATAGCGCTCAGCCCGCTCTACTTCCCAGCTCCTCTGGCTACAGCATTATGTTTGCATTGCCTAGGAACTGACATATTTAGCAGAGAATGACCATAGAATTTTTGGTGATTTGCCTGTAGATGGTACTTGATAAATGTGTTCTGGTAAATCACATTCTGAAAATTTTCCATGTCCTTTCATTTAATACAATATTTATTTATTATTTTCTGCTAAAAAGGTAATAAATAAGGTGTTTATGTCACTAAGATCATTTCTTAAAATTAGAGTGAATTGCAAAGAGATGCAATATACTTAAATGGAGGTTTGGATATTTTTAGCTATTGGATTATTACACATAAAGCTGCCATAAACTTTCCTGCATGGACAAGTCTTTGTATCAATATGTTCTCTCATTTCTCTTGATGCAATAACTAAAAGAGAAATGACCAGGTCATTAGGTGCATATTTAATATTTTAAGTAAAACACCAGTTTTAGAGTTCGGGTTTCTTCCCATCATTACCAATGCTTGGCACAGACGGGGTTTTTAATTTTAGCCATTCTAATGAGTATTTAATGACACATCATTGTGGCTTCAGTTATAATTTCCCTGATGATGCTGTACATCATTCATATGCTTATTTACTGCTGTTGTATCTTGGAGAAGAATGTTCATGTATTTTGTACATTTTAATGACTGATTTCTAACTATGGAGAGTTTTTTGTCATGGGAAGCTCCATGGATTTTATCTTTTTGTTTTGAAATAGTGTCAGTTCTACAGAGGAGTTGTACAGCTGTATGGAGGGTTCCTACATACCCTTCACCCAGCTACTCCTAAAGTTAACATCATAGGCAATCATGATACATTTGTTAAAGCTAAGAAATGAATGTCTGTACACCATTACACATACTGTATTCTGATTCACCTCTTTTCCACTAATGCACTTCTGTGGAGTATTAGACAGAGCCGTTGCAGTTTGGGATTCCCTGATCATTTCTGACATGGAATGAGGATGCGTACTTTACAGAACAACACTACAGAAGTAAAGCACACTTTTATTGCATCCCCTCAAGGAGGAAATCATGACTTGTAACTGCAGGGGTCCACCTTGACCTCTTGGCTATGGTGGTGTCCATTAGATTTCCCCACCTTATTTTTCCCCACCCAGATTACTGGTTGGATGTGCATGATTATGAGAGGCTTACATTGAAGTGAAGGGAAATTGTGTAACACGTGCTAGAGGGAGGAATATCAAAGGGTTTCTGACATACACTAAAATCACACTGTAAGCCGGGCGCGGTGGCTCAAGCCTGTAATCCCAGCACTTAGGGAGGCTGAGACAGGAGAATCGCGAGTTCAAAGCCAGCCTCAGCAATGGCGAGGTGCTAAGCAACTCAGTGAGACCCTGTCTCTACATAAAACACAAAAATAGGGCTGGGAATGTGGCTCAGTGGTCGAGTACCCCTGAGTTCAATCCCCGGTACCAAAAAAAAAAAAAAAAAAAAAAAAAAATCACACTGTAATGACCACATGTTTAGATGACATAAATTGAGGCTAGGCAAATATCCTATTTCTTCTTAAAGTTCCATGCATGGACTTTAAGATTCATCTATGGATCTTGCCTAGAATCGCCATTGTGCAAATCTGATGGTTATTTTTTCTTCCTAATGATTTCTGCATATTTGAGTTTATTCTGTAAGAAAGATGCATACATTCTCATTTATTTGACTTTTTATTTGTAATCACTATATACTCATAGATATTCTATATTGTTATAATCTAATACTATCATTTATTTTGTTGCTCAAACAGTTTTAACTTTGTTGGAGGGCATTTCAAGTTGGTTTCCTGTCATATCAACATGCCCTCAATTTATTTTTAAGCCATTCCTACCTTCTAGCGCCATAAGAATCTCCAGGCTCTTTATAGTATTGTGCTTTATCTTTCTCAGCCTTAAAGTAGACTCTTACACAGACAGTTCTGGTTCCTTCTATTGAGTGGTAGTATTTAGAACCTAAGGTCAAGACACGGGTATACCTATTGCTCCTGGGGCAATCACTGCTTCTATCTCATGTCAGGAGACAGAGTTAGGAAATGTGAGTATACTAAGTCTTTCATAATAACTAACTATATTTAATTTTGTGATCTATCATATGTGCATATATATAATAAAAACATTAGTTTGTACTGAAATCTCCTACTCTGATTCATCACCAGAAGGATATTCTAACTTCCATTTTTTTCTTTCTACCAGCTATTTCTTATTTTTTTCTCAGACAATGGGTATCCACACCCATAACTGTTTTTACATATGGGTTCAACTCCAAAGTATTTATAATATTTTTTTTCTGGATTTCTAATCAGTACTTATTTATCTGAAAGAAAAAAACCAAATAGAATGTAATATTTATGTACTCTGTTTTAGTCAGCTTTTTCACTGCTGTGACTAAAATATCTGACTAGAAAAACTATAGAGGAAGAAAAGTTTATTTGAAGGCTCATGGTTTCAGAGGTCTCAGTCCATAGAAAGCTGGCTCCATTTCTCAAGGCTGGACATGAGGCTGAACATCATGGCGGAAGAGTGTGAGAGAGGGGAGCAGTTCACATAGTAATCAGGTGCAGTGAGAGAGTCCACTCACCAGACACAAATATATACCCAAAGGCACACCCTCAATTCCCACCTCCTCCAGCCACACCTACCACTTCAGGTACCATTCTGTTAATCCCTATAAGGGAATTAAATCACTAATTGGGTTAGGACACTTACAACCCAATCATTTCTCCTCTGAATTTTCTTGCACTGTCTCACACATGAGCCTTTGAGGGACACCTCACATCTAAACCATAACATACTCTTAGTTTTCCCTCTGCCCTCACAGTTTCCAGTCAAGACACAGCTTCCCATGTTACCTCCTTCATCCCCACCTTTTGCTGCAGTTATATTATAGATTTATAACTTGGTTAGACTCACTGGTCACAATTTCCACTTTTCCCTGTGACACCTCTGATTCCTCTGGGATTTGGTCTTAATTTCCATTCAGCAAATTTCCCTCTTTGTGGCATATAGTTCTATGATTTCTGACAAATCTAGAGTCTTATCTGGTGCTAGAGGCACATGTTCACCTCCACCATCAGAAGAGTTACCTCACTTTAATGTTTTCCATGTGTGACACCTTTGTAGTTAGCATTTATCCCTCAACTTCCGTTCTATCCCAATACATTTACGTTTTCCAGTATGTGCAATTGTTGTGTCCAATTCTAGGCAATTATGAATAAAGATTTTATAAGCATTGGTGTACAGAATTTGTGTCAACATAAATTTTCATTTCTCTTAGGTGCATTCCTTTAGGATTTAGTGCCATATTATGAAATTTTTATTTTTTTTCCTTATAATGAGGATTGAATCCCAGGGGTGCTTTACGACTGAGCTATAGTCCTGGCATTTTCTATTTCTTACTTGGAGACAGGGACTCCCTAGGTTACTGAGGGTCTCGTTAAGTTGCTGAGGTTGGCCTGTAACTTGCGAGCCTCCTGCATCAGTCTCTAGTCATATTGTTACTGAAAGCAGCTTGGTCCTTCCCCGCTACCCCATGCCAATCCAATAATGAGGACTTGGTTTTGAGAAAAGGGAAAAAGAAGTTTTACTGCTTTGCTAGCAAAGGAGAAACACCCTGGACTCCTGTCCCAGAGGCTATGTTCCTGCCCTTCAGAGAGAACAGAGGGCTTTTAAAGAAGTGATTCATTCCAGGTGTTCCCTGTGGGAGAGTTTGTTCAGTTGTCAATTTTGGAGATAGCCATTTCTTAGATCTTCTGGTGCCATCCCTCAAGTCTGAATTACTAGGTTCCTTTGGAGGGTGTGTGCTCCAAGACAGATAACTAGACTTAGGGTGGGCAAAAGGTAATCCTGTGTCCCCTGAGGTTAGGAAGGGGACGAGGAAGAAGAGGAAAAGAAAACCATGTTCATTTTAAAATAAGCCTCAGTGGCAGAGCAGCAAGAGATATATTCACAGCATGAGGTGGCTCAGCATTAGGAAGCTGGCAACCCCCCCTTCCCCTCCTCAAGTGGCTTTTTCATCTGTTACAACATCTGTGTCCTTACCAGAAATATGTGAGGCATTGTTTCTCAGCATTACTGTGAGCAATTGGTATGGCCAAGGTATCCTTATTTGGTCTGGGGCTCTTTGGGGCCTTTCTAATGGTTAGTACTTGTATTTTGTTGTGAATTTATTTTTTTGCACTGAAGATTGAAAATTCTGACCATCATTTTTGTGTCCATTGGCTGTTGATATATCTTCTTCTGGGATACTCAAACTTACTATTCTTTGGGTTATGTTTAGGTTGATGTGTTTGAAGACTTCTTGCATAACAAGAAGTTTAGATTTTCTTTTTTTTAATGGAAATAAGTTTTGAAAAAATCCTCTCCTGGTCAGTTGCCTTTCTTTGCAAAACACAGCATTCTTTGAAGAGCAGATGTTTTTAATTTTCATGTCAATTTTGTTACTTTTTTCTATTAAGCTTACAGGTTTCTCTTTTAGGAAATTGTTGGCTAAACAATGATCACAGATATTTTGTGCTCTTCAATAATAATAATGATTTTCACTATGGTCTATGATATATTTTTAGTTAATCTTTGAATATAGCAAGAGTAAAAGATCAAGTTCTTTTTTTGTCTGTTTTTATTTTGCTTACAGCTATATCATTTGAAAAAAATAACATCTCACATCCCTGTTATATTGCTTTGCTATTATGTGAAATATAAGTTGATCACAAGCATTTGAGTTTAATTTTCTACTCCACTGTGATCTATTGATCTACCTGCGTAATCATGTGTCAATAAATTCCTCTCTTGATTATAATTATAGTAATTCTTAAAATCAGAGTATGAAAATTTGAAATTAAATAATCTTTTAAAATTTGATTTATTTTTGTCAATTGATATATAAATTTTACAATTATTTGAATATTTCTATTTTTAAAAGTCTTATTAGTATTATATTTTGTTTGCATGCCTGCAAATGAAATTGGGAAGAACTGACCTCTAAATATATTGGGATTTCCCAATCATAGATGTGGTATATCTCCATTTATTGAAATCCTATTTAATTTCTCTCAGTAATATTTTGTAGTATTTAAGATATCATTGTTTTATATGTTTTAATATGTATCCTTAAGTTTTTCCTGTTTTATGGTATTTTAGATCATAATTTGTTAAATTTGAAGTTCCCATTTTAACATATAGAAATATAATAAATTTTCATACGGTCACTTTATATTATATAATCCTGATAGACCCACCCAATTGATTTAGTAGTTAGTAGATAATCTTGTAATATCCACATAGGAAAAGTTTTACTTTCTAATTTCAATATGTACACTGTATGTTTTATTTTTATTGACAGACATAAAACACTGGATAGTATAGAGGTTTCTTTTTTCTTTCTTTACTAAGTACTGGAGTATATCATACATTTTTTATACAGATCCTAATTCATTTATATATTTTTCCAAATATAATATCTAAGTACATGTTATTTCTCTCCAATGTAATAATTATTATTGTTAGGTAGATAGACAGCTATGAGCAGGTGGGTAGAACAAAAAGGTGGTCACTTACTTTGAGGACACCAAACATTTGCATCAAAGAGAATCCATGAGTCACAGGACTAGGAATCACAGGAACCCTTACAAAATCAGGCAAGGAACTGGAAAACAATAACTGTTAGGCCACTCCACCCCCTACCCCCATACATATTTATTCATAATCTCTTAAGGGAATTGTCCTTTCATGACCAAGCTGCACTTGACACTTGTGACCAGATTATCATTGACCCTTACAAAGAAACTCAGCTAAAGGCTTAATATAGGGTAACAAACCACTTCAAGACAAATGAGAAACTAAAGCAAGAACAAAGGAACCCAAAGCCCAGCAAACCCCAAACTCCGTAAGAGGTATGCCACAATAAATAGCTTACACTGCTCACTGTGCTCTCAACCTTTCTAATAAACTCCTGTCTATAGTCTAGTGCAACTCATTTGAAATCCTTCCTGCTGGATTGCAAGAACCTGTCCTTGCTGGACCTCTGTGGTTCATTTGGCTTCTGCAAGTGGTTCTCCTCTACAACTGTGAAGTTTATGAAATTCATTGTTCATCTAGTTTGGCATTAAAAATTATAGTTCTATGTTTACCTTTTAAAAACAATCAATCCAAATAGTAAACTCTTCCAAGTATTCATTCGATTATATCAAAGTTGCTATGTTTTCTTGAATGTGTGTTTGGAGGGCCAGTAATGAAGCAAATGATAAAGAACATTAGATATTTGTATGTATGACTGATACAGGTATGAACTGATTCCTTTTCCTTCTTTACCTAGTTTATCTAAGATTACCACAATTTAATTATGAAGTCATTTTTGAATACTATGTGTTAGGTTAGAGGCAGATGTGAAAACAACCACCAGCCATGTCCCCCGGCCGCCACCGCTGGAGCCGCGCCACGCTGGAGCTGGAGGATTGCCTGGCCGCCCGCCGCCCTCACCGCGCCCGTCACCCGCCTCGCTCCCACCGGACCTAGATGCCAGCACCCTTGTTCTCTGCCGCCACAGATGGGAGCAGCAAGCAGCGCGCACGCGCAGAACGTACCAACACGGCTACCGTGGGTCGTGTGCGTCAAACGCAGTACGCATGCACCAAACATGCCAACATGGCTGCCCCCAGTAGCTGATATGGAGAAACACTGAACCTCCAACATGAAAATCCCCATGACTCCCGGCTCATCCCAGAAGGACTCTGAACTCACCAGTCTCCCCTAACCAATCTCAGAGGACACTGGACTCTGGATCAACACCTCTTCCTACCCCAGGCCCTTCCTTTCCTGCCTTAAGTCTTCCTTTTCCGGACGGGGGGACCCTTTAAATTCTGTATTCCACAAGGCCTCAGTGCCATTTCTGCCCACTGAAGCCTGGTGACCGGGTGTGTGGCCCGGGAGCATTCTTCCCCAAATAAAGCCTGTTCCGGTCTTGTTTTACTTCCTTCTGGTCGTTTGGCTTTACAAATTGGTGCTGAAACCCGGGAGTTCTTGAACTCCCCTGTACTGGGGTAAAGGCAGACTGAACTAGACCGGGAGCCCCTCTCTGTCTCCACCCTCCAGATTGACAAAAGTGAGGTACACTTGCCTCAACCCATCTCCCCTGACTCCTCAGTTTCATTCCTGTCCACATCAGGGGCCTACCTATAAGTCACACGTGTGCATAGGCCCCTGCCAGAGGCCACTGGGATTGGAGAGACGTCTCCAGTCCTTGTGAGCCACCCGATTCTGTTTGGACCCCAAGGAGTTTACAAAGATGCTTGAACCCCTCACTTGGGCCCCCGTTTTCCGGTGGACTTGAATGGATTTAGTGATGCCTTTTTCCATTCCCGCCCACTTCCGTGAACACTGAGAAGTCATGGGAAACACCAACTCTTTTCCAGACCCCAAAACTCCTTTGGGCTGTTTGTATTGCAATTTTGAGGAGCTAGGATTTGCTGAGGACCTATACCGTGAATGTCTGATCCTCCTTTCCACTGTAGTCTGGCCTCAGTATGGCTTAGACAATGGATCAAATGGCCTCCAGAGGGAACTTCTGATTTTCAAATCCTCACTGATTTGGCTAATTTTTGTCACCAGACAAGGAGAAGGACAAAGGCTCCTTATGTTCAGGTTTTTTGGGAGGTACGCTCTCACCCCAACCTTTATTCCACCTGTTCTGTCCTTCAAATTATCCTTGCTAGAGAAAAATCCCACACCCACTTCCCAATGTTTTTACCTATCTTCTTCCTCTTTCACTGATCCACTTGAGCTGCTCTCAGCCCCACCTGTCCACCATCCCCTTCCTCTTGTAGCCATGGCTCCTGCCCCTCCTTCTGGGAATCCGCCCTCTCCAATGGATCCTTTCACTCACCCACTCCCCTCTTCCCCTGTTAGCGCCAACACCCATTCCCACCAGGCTCCCTTGCCAGCTGACCCTAAGCTTCTCTGTCCCCTCACTATGATTTCAAAATTTCAAATTCTCTCATTGAAATCCTTCCATTTAAAATGCACTTCAGTACTTGCTTTTAAGCTCTTTCTTAACAATTATTCTCCAGAATGTTCTCAAGGTCAGCAGTATTTAATTTGTATAAAATCTTTTTTTATTAATTCTTTTCTTCTTTTTTCTACTTGTATATAAATGTTCAAAATAGATTTCATTGTCATAGTAAAGTTTGCACATTTTACACATGTTTTGAAAGGAATATATGTCCACATCTATATTTATATATGTCTATCTACATCTATCTACATAAATTTATTCTGAGGGCTGCCTTTGCCATTAGAAGGAAACAACAATCTCTTTTATTACTTTGATTCATTCAATCAGGCTTAGTAAAATGAATACAATTAAATCTTAGGGCCTAAATATATGTATATACGTATGCATGCTTACAAAAATATAGTTCCCGTAAAGTTTTCTGATTGCTAACAAGTAGTCATGACAAAGAAAAGTTAGCAATATCATGATTTCTCATAGAGGTCACACTTTTAGAAAATCTATACATTGATAGAAGGATTTCCATATATGAGCCCTTACTAGACTTAATCTCCTTGTGTGAATGGGCTAACAAACAAAAAATCTACTCTTTTTAAGGACTGCTCATAAGACACTTTCTGCAAACTTTAATAAATGTATACATGTTTTCATATAATTTTATGTTTTCTGCTGTAGTTATTTTTCCTTTGTGTTTTCTCAATTGTATTTGAAGTGAGGTTGGGGCAAAAGGGCAGTCAGTGTAGACAATGAATTATTGGGTCATGAAGATGGGGCTGATTCAAAAGAAAATAAAAAGGAAATAAAAGGATAATACCCTAGAGCACTTCCCCTTCTTCAACATGTTGCCAAGGTCACTTGCCTTCAGGGAATTGTTACTCCCAGCTAGGAGTTGTTAATGAATGCCCCCTGGGTGGCTCCCTTCTTGCCTGTACTCCTGGAGAGTTTTTTTTTTTTCCCCCAGCCTCGGTTACTCCACCATTTGGTCTTGTAGGCAAGATAAGATGAGAAAAGGGCATGAGAAGAAAGGAAATCTGAAATCTATAAAATGGGAAGGACACCCCCACTCCTTTGGGCACCAGATTTGGATTCCCTCTTCCACGAGGAGGAGTCTCTCTCTTTCCGTCTCTCTCTCTCTCTGTTTTCTATCCTTTAAATTAAACCTTTGGCACTTGCTTGGGTGTTTCTTGGGTATTCAATCTTCAACACCAGGGGGACAGGACCAGATCCTGATTTCCAAGAATGGTATCTGTAGTATTCATTCTTCTCTGAATGGTATCTGAGAAGAGTGTTGTATTTTCACATTTCTGTATTCTCAGCTCCTAGTCTGTTTCTGACAATTACCAGGATCTCATTCAATGTTTATTAAATTAATTATAAATTTTTATGGCAAAATTATATTTGAAAATACAATTATGAAGATGAAACTAATAAATGGTTATGCTAATTTATTTCAACTGTGGAAATTGGACTGATAACAACTGAAGAAATAAGTCATTTTATTGATTGGTTGCTTTATTATTAGCATAGGGATAAGGTCATGATTTATATTTACAGTTAAATAAGATTATTTTTAAATGATATAACTTTGCCATTAAATTGCCAAAAATTGACTTGGGCGTATCAAACTATAACTGCAGAACTTGCAACAAAGGGGAAAAAAGGATTTAGATAAATGCATATTTAGAAAGACAGATGAGTTAAAGATAGGAAAATATTTTGGAAATATTTTTTAGACTACTCAAAGTATGAGCAACTGTAGATTTAATTCCCAAGTAGCTATACTGGTTAACAACAAACTCAAAATTATCAAAATGGAAAAAGGCATTTATCTATGAAGAACTTAACAGAAATGTGTTTCTTTTCTCTAATGAATATTTAAAGAGTTAAAATTTGTCAGCAAGCGAAATAAACTTTTCATAAATGAGATGATTTATTATAAAGTATGTTTCACCAAAAGTAATCAAATCTCTATATTTACAGGAATCATATTGTCCATAATTGATTTTAGCCTTCCAAGTAATCCAACAGAAATTTGAAGATAATCATATTAAGAGTTTTTCTACCTATTGTTAACCTTTTTAAAAAAACTCCATAGTCTCATTTATATGTGAAAAAGTTTATTTCATGGCAGATTGTCTTCAGTGAGAGTAAGAAAATTATACTCTATCAAGTGGAATTTTAGTTTATAATAAGTACAAGTTTTTAAAATAATACATTATTCTAGAGATAAGATTAAAAATATTAGTGCTCAGCAGGGTTATTCTTGGAATATTCACAGTAGAAAAAACTTGCCAAGTCTTTATCAAGGAAAATGATAAGGCAAGCATTCTTGCTCATTTTGTGGTTATACAGTCACTGCTATTACCAACATAGATTTTTACTGACAAAGTAAAGAAGATAGTTAAGCTATTAGAATTTAAATTTCAATGATGTTTGTATATGATATCCAAAACTGTGATGCAATATTAAACATTAAAAGCAATAATAGTATTAACAATACAAACCTATATTAAATCACAAAACTTTGATTAAGATTGAATCTACGTCTTTGTGGAGCTCACAGTCTAATAAAGTAAAACAAAGAAAACTAAACATTGAAGAAAAAATTCATTATTTTCAACCTAAAGTGATAAATGCTCCACTTACCCTATGGAAGTGCCATGAAAGTGTAAGTTAATCTCTTCAATCCAAATACTTCTCTGCTCTTCGTCCACGTTGTTGTTTTTTTTCCCCCTTTCTTTCTCTTTATTTAAAATTATTGAAGTCATAGAGCCTTTCAGATAAGACATGCAAAAAATTTATGTTTTAAATAAGTTGATCTTTTTTGGAGCTGTTTAAATTTGCAGAAATAACATTTATTTTTCAGGGGAATCATACATGAACACAGTTAGACCATAGATATTGTTAAAGAGGTGGTGCATGCCTGTAATCCCAGTGGCTTGAGAGGCAGAAGCAAGAGGATGGTGAGTTCAAAGCCTCAGCAACTTAGAAATGCCCTAAGCAACTCAGTGAGATCTTGTCTTTAAATAAAATACAAAAATGGCTGGGGATGTGACTCAGTGGTTAAGGTCCCCTGGGTTTAAACTCTAGTACCAAAAACAATAACAAAAACAAAAAAGAAAGAAAGAAAGTGAGAGGAATATAATGCCAAGATCACACTTACAAAACTACAAGGTAGAAATTATGGGCTGTAAAATACTTTAAAATGTTTTTAAAATTATTTTTAACTAAAGCATAAAAACATTAAAAAGTGTACCTATTAATGGGTACCAAGTATTTCCATACACGGATACACCTTATAATGTTTAAATCATGTTAAATATATCCATCTCCTCAAAATATTTAATAATTATCTATAATATTTTTTTTTATTTGTAGAGTTTCCACACTTTATTTGATTATGGAAATGTGTACAAATAAGCTCAAAACTCATTCTTTGTTTTTATAAATATATTCTACAGTTGTTCTAATTTATTTTTATTCCTCCTCTTTAAAAATCATTGTACATATAAAATTTGCATTATAATTTAGTAGAAATTTTTCTATAGTAACAAAATAGATTTAATTTCTAAAGGACATCTCCATAGCTCTTGGGGCCTTAAATGGAGAGGTCCATGGCATGCACGTGACTTAACAGATAGACCTCCAGAACAGAAAGGAGGCTTTAAGGTCAGGGGAAACAGAAGAACTTACTTCACTTTTTTCGGTCTGAATGAGGGGAAATGGGGAGATTGGCTTAAGAGTTCTCCTGGTTTGGAGAGAGGGTGGATCTCAACCCCTGTGGGGGAGATCCAAAAAATACTCCCAGGTTTTAGGCACCAAAAGTAAAGCCAGATGACCAAAAGTAGACAAATTAAACCACTGGGTAAAGCTTTATTGGGATGTATGCTCCTGGGGGAACTCCCCCTCCAGCAGAGCGGGTCAGGAGAATTGCATATGTTTTCCGTGGTACAGAAAATTTAAAGAAACTGGTCAGGAAGGGGAAGGCTTAGGGCAGAAAGAGGAGGACTTGAGGTAGGAAGAGGAGGTATCTGGAGTCCCGTTTTCTCTGGAGTTGGTCAGGGGATCCTGATGAGGTCAGAGTCCTTTCAGGATGAGTCAGGAAAAGTCCGCTGATTGGTAGGAGGTGCCATTACTGCTTACGTATCGGTGTCTGGTTGGCTGTTCCTTTGTGCATGTGGGCTGCTTGATGCTTCATTCCCGGGGCTGTACCAGCCACCCTAAACCACCCTAACAATGTGAACATGCTTTATTTCTGTAGTTGTCTTCTTTCTTCAATAACCCATTTATGAGCCTAATGTTATCTATTACAGGATCTTTACTTCTCTCTCTGACAAATACAGAGTACATTGTTGGAAAGCTAATTGAACTTTTAATTAAAAAAACTTAGTTTAATATCTAAGCTCCAATAATTAATATCAATATGAGGATGATCAAAGAAATTTAAATTCACTGGGGTTGAGTTTCCTCATTTGTGAAACATAACATCTTGTTGTTCAAAATCTATAATCTCAAAAGGCAAGTAGCACCCTGTACTTCCAAAGTCATTATCCAGGCTTTGCAGAGCTCCGACCTTCACAGACACCATTTACCCTGAGGCCAAGCCTTGTGGATGGTGCAGAATCAGAGTTTTCAGTGAGGGAACCTGGACATGGTAGGGTGTTAAGGAATGCTTCTCATGCTATACTCCTCAAATAATTTATGTGGGCTAAACGGTCCGTATTAAGTAAGTTCAAATAAAAAGAACTAGCATGACAACATACTAAAGCAATACAGGACCTGCAGAAACATGAAAGGAAACAGACAAAATGAAGGAGAAAAAGAAAACAGATTAAGAACTATGTCCAGGGGGTCAAAGAAAAGGAATTAAATCCTCATAACTTTTGTTCATTGATTCTGCTACAGAAGATCTTAATAAAAACATTCATTAAATGAAACAAGTGCATAGCATTCAGAAGATGTAAAAAAGAGGATATTTTTCTTAATAAGGATATGAATGTATATGCATAGTATGCTGTTTTAATTCTGCATGCATAATTGATTGAAGAACTAGATTGCTTTATAATGAACCAGATTAACTAGATTGATATATCATTATTTGATTGACAAGAAACAGCAAGTCACAAAACTTAATTTTTAACATAGCTGTCAATAGAAGTGATACCATAGGCAGGTTCAGGAGACTGATTGCCTATGTGTAAACCGGTTACCATCATATGAGCTTTATTATTTCGTTATATGACTTATCTCTGAAGGCCTATATATATGGTTGCTATAATTATAATTATGTATGTTGGGATTGCTTAGGAAATTAAATAATAATTTACTTGCTAACTTTTTAAATTCATGTTTTATTCAAAAGTATGAGAAATCGATTCAAATATTAACAAATCATTCATAAAGATTCTGAGTTTCTTAAGTAAAATTTGTATTCTAGCCATCTATGATCTTAAAATCTATGATCCTAAAAGCATTAGTTACACTTCACATGTGTCAATGAATCATGGGAATCCATTCCTTAGGAAGCAAGCACATTGCAGAAAAGTAATATGTTATATGAAAAGTGGATGGATCTTACAGTGCGCAGTTTTCAAATTCTGGAAGCCAAGATTTGTATGGTTGACAGTATTTGATTAATATAATGAAAGATCTGTTAGGATAAATCTTTCAAGAGCTGCTTTTCTATATATTACTAATTATAAGTCACATAAAACCATTTAAAATAGGATAATATTCAATACATTTTTGCATTAAAATGAATAATGAAATGTGTTACAAAATGAAAAGAAGAAAAGGCTGACAGAGACTTTGGTGGGAAAGGAAAATAGAAGGAGATGGAAAAACAATTGCTAAAATTTTAATAATCATAAAGTATTAAACTTGCATTATTCTTACCTCCAAATTGAAAGTTGATAATAATAATGGGTTTTTTGTTGTTTTGTTTGTGATAATACGAAGGACCTGGGATGTGGACATTTTGCACTTTTTGGTATTTACAATCAATGCTAGATTTCAGCTAATTTGAAAAGGGTCTTTATTTCTATTATTTAGCAATAGGGAGCCAAACAATTAATTGGAATGTCAATTGTATGATATTCTCTATCCATTAAGTGTTCCTAAGAGAAATGGAGGAATTGAGGAACAGAAATAAATAGGTGAAAAATAATTACAATGTAGGTTTCTATTTTAAAATCCATTTCAAGGTAAGATAAATTTAATTTCAAAGTGTTCAAAATTCCACACCATGCTGTATCTGTCCATAAGAACCTATATTCTATACACTAAAATTTTCAACCATCATGTCACACAAACCCTTCTTCATTGTGCTACCAAATACCCATCAGCACATAAAATGATCTATTTTTACTCTAACAGAGCAGCCCCTGATATCTGTCAGGTACTGCACCGAGCAGATTCTAAGTTTGTAAAGAGTGGGTTACAACTTTGTAGAAGTAAGAGATCTGAGAACTTGGGCAATTTCAATAGCATGACAAAGAATACCTCAGGTATGTCATGGAACATAAAAGAATGCTCCCTAATTATCTCTAAGGGTGTCTCTCAAGGGAAAATGTGAATATATAGAAGGGGCACCAGGCATGAGGGCAGAAAGGGATACTGGGACATCGTAGGGGCTTTCCTATGCTGTTACTTTGATATACTAAGCTAGGGGCTGAATTGCAATCCATGATGACATGCATTTTGCTTCACATCTTTTTTTAGTAAATGTATTTTTAATTGATACAGAAATATCAATCTGCATATGGATGGGGTAGGTATCATGAGATGTTTCAGTGCCTAGATGTAATGCCAAAGTGTTACATGTGTTTGCAGTTTTTGAATTTCTCAGGTTATATCCTACAGACAATGAAGACACTCTCTTCATGTAAGGTAGAATTTATTTTAGTAACAATGAGAAAGCAAAAAGGAAAGGGAAAGATGAAAGAGAAACAGAAGAAAATACATCACCATATTGGGGAAACACCAACACCTGAAGTCATGTAGCCGGGGAGTCCTGGGCAGAGTGACCTCTCCATGGGTGAGAATCCAAAATCCCAGTGGGGCTTTTTAACTACAATTCACAACACAGAAATCTCTATTTTAACAAGCTGTGCGACCTACTGATCCCTTCAAGCACACTTCATCCCCCAAAGATTGGCCAAATCTCTGAAGGGCAGAAGTGATAACTTCAAGATAGTGAATGACTAAGTTTCACTGAATGAGCCAAACCCAAGGGGCTGGCAGCACTTTTTAGATGTTCCATCAAGGGTATGTGAAGGTCATGGCAAGCACACAAACAGGGAAGATCTTTAATATTTTCCTTAGCTTTTTAATTGTGTATTATATAAGTATGAGTACACATATCTATCTCTTCAATCATTTATCTAGCTTTTTCATTACTGTCCTTTATAGACACTCTACTTGGGCAATAGCATGTCAGAAGTTTTTAATTCTATCTAAATTCTTTGTTTATTTAATTCTCTTCAAATATGAAATTCTGGTATATAGTTATTAGCTATTAAAATAATTTTCAAGTAATGTTAAATTTGAGACTCCCATAGCAATATAAAAATAAACGTGTCACCTATTTTGTTTATGCTATAAATGAGGGAACTGGTAAGATGTCAAAACAAATTTAATAGAGTATCCAAAGAATTATCAAAGAAGTAGAAATGTACACAAAGTATAAGAATTTTGAATGTGTAAATGGACTGAAAACTTGTTTTCCCATGAGATGGGGAAGAAGTTAATTGAAACTCGAACAATGAGCCACATCACCAGTCCTATTTTGTGTTTTATGTAGAGACAGAGTCTCACTGAGTTATTTAGCACCTCGTTGTTGATGAGACTGGCTTTGAACTTGTGATTCTCCTGTCTCAGCCTCCCAAAGTGCTGAGATTACAGGTGTGTGTCACTGCACCTGGCTAGAGCAGTTTTCTTTTCCCTCTTCCTTTCTTCTTTTTCAGCTATGGTTATCTAACAAGTTCAGTACAGTTGGTTGAAAAACCTTTCTTTCCTTTTTTAGATGGCTTTTCAGTTATTATGGCTTTCAATTTATGTCCAAAATCACCTTGGTCTCTGTATTCCTCTATTTTGTTCTATTAATCTGTGTATCTATGTTTTGCTGATACCAATGTCATGATTACTTTATGATAAGTTTTAAGATCATGTAAGAGGACTATTGTTATTTTATTCTTTTCAAAGATGTTTTCAATATTCCAGTTTTATCTGCCCATCCATATACATTCTAGTAAAAGTTTGTTAATACCTGCCAAAACATTCTTTTTGAGGTTTTGAGAGGAATTGCATTAGCCTGTATATTAATTTGGAATGTAATGACGTCTTTACAATATTGAGTCTTTTAATACATCCACATAATGTCTCTCCACTTACTTTGATTTTATTTGATTTCTTTAATAAGTGTTTTATAGTTTTCAGTATATTTCCTATATATATATATATATATATATATATATATATATATATACTGTATTAGACCTTCACTTCTGTTTTCTCTCCTTCTTAAGCAATTACAAATTATATTTTTCTTTTAATTTGGGAGTTCATGGGTTAATTGCTAGTATATAAAAATGATTGATATTTAAATGTATATTTATGTCGTTGATGTGGTTGAAATAAATATTAGTTCTGGAAACTGATTTTTTTGTTTTGTTTTTGTAGATTCTTTGGGAACATACAATAAAACATATAATTAGAATTCCATTGAGCTTGCAATGTGAGTATGAGCTGAAGCACACTTTGCATACATATTGAGGCTGTCAGTGCAAGAATCCTCATGATAAGCACTTGTAAAGAAGGAAATAACAGTCTTGCTTCAAAGGGTTTCAGAATTCTTCCATAGTATTTTTCACACTTTATTGCTTTCATCTAGAGAAATATGATACAATTAAATATGATAAAATTAAAAAGCCAATCAACAAATATTGCATTTAACTGTCTAGGATTAAAAAAGGTATAAAATCAAGAAGTATTTGTGCTTTTTATAAATACTATTTCTAATTTATTCTGAAAACAAAGCAAATCTTTCACAACATTAATTTTGTATAATTAATATATTTTTAGCATAAAATTCAAACATACAGACTTATACTTTTTTTATTTTTTTGGTACAGGGAATTGAACTCAGAGATACTCAACCAGTGAGCCACATCCCCAGCACTTTTTTTTGTATTTTATTTAGAGACAGAGTCTCACTGAGTTGCTTAGCATCTTGCTTTTGCTGAGGCTGACCTTGAACTTGCAATCCTCTTGCCTCAGCCCCCTTGAGCCACTGGGATTACAGGAGTGCACCACTGCACCTGGCCAAACTTATACTTTATATATACTTTATTTAATATATCTCTCACTTTCAAGTATTGATAAGCCAAAGGAAAAGTCTTTCCCGAATATTTAAAATTTTAATTTTGGATTATTGTTTCTTTTGTCCACAACTTTACTCTGTGTATTGTACTTTTTTCTATCATGGCCAAATATGCCATTTTACCTGGTAAACAAAAATACATATTGTAACCAAGGAGCATAGCTAGCTGTGATTGCCTCCCCACATGTAGCTAGCTGCCTCACAATTGGCTCCAATACACAACATAACTTTTACCTGCCCCAGGTGGTTGTGGCACTCATGTTTTCCAGGCTGGATTACTTGTGTGAGGTGATTGTCACAGGTAAGGATGGCTGCATCATTTCTTTGATCTCCCTTCTGGATCAGTGGTGCTAAGCCTGGACCCTGAGCTTTTTAAAGGAATGCCTGACAAGATAGAAATCTATCTCCTTTCCTCTACGCATTTCCCAGAACTTTTCTTTCTCATTCAGTTATGCATATTTTTGACTATTCAGTTTTTAATAAGAACTTAGACATTTCTAATAGGAGAATTTTTAAGAATATAAAGTGTAATATCTCATTGAATAGGGTATAAGTTTGATGATTCATTTACATTTCACAAATTTTGTGTGGCTTTCTAAAACCAGTGGATGATATAAGATTAGAATCCATATGCTTGCAAAATTATCTCATATTTAGTTTGAAAACACCCAAAGAAATGAAAGAATATTATCCAGGAAAATATGTTATTTATGACAACTAATAGTGACATTTTAAATACTAATAAATTGCATACAGCATTTACATAAAAATTTACATAGTACATATTATTTCAAAGAAAATGCACATTCTAAACATGTAAGAAATCTTATGAAATTTCTGTGCTGAATATATAAAATGATGAGAGACACTGTTCCTCATTTCTTATGAGACTTACAACATTCATTGATAAGAGGAAGGACATTCATTGATAAGAGACATGTATTTGGAAAATGATAACTGAAAACTCACCATCTGGAACATAACACATGATTGTATTTATGTTTTACAGAGAAAGAACACAAAATGTTCAAACAAAAATAAATGCTTGCATAGTGTCATGCTTGTTCTCCAAATACAGAAAATGTGCTTTCTGTTCAAAGATGTTCACAGATGAGTTTGCCCTTAGGACAAGTTTCTTTACAATAAGTTAGAAATAAACTAAATGATTTTCAGGAAATTTTGTACCAGGTTAAAACTAATTAAGGAGATTTTGAGGTACTATAAACATCAGCTATTGTCTTTTTACTGCTTAGTAAAATTTTTAAAATTAATCAGGTTATTCATGCCTGGGTTCAGTAAGTTAATTTTACTTCTCAGCACTATTAAAAAATCAATCATTGACAGATTTTGGATAATATTTTGTCATGCATGTTCTTACTTTTTGGACAAAGCTTAATTTCAATTGTAAAATGTAATTTTCAGGTCTCTATTTTATACTTTATACATAGCAGAATGGTGTTTTGTGTATTCTATGATTCTTCCTATCAGATACATAAGCATTTGCCAGTCATTCATGGGGAAGAGAAGACACTGATCAGTGGATTTTACCTTTAGCTCAATATCTGAAATACATTAGGCAAAGTACATAATTTGATTGATACTTTTTGTTTTGTTTGTAAAATAAGTATATCATTCATGACATTTTTACATCTCCAAATATGTTAATTATATATACTTCTATTAATAGTTTGTTTATTATCAGAGTATTATATTATTACTATGTCTTAAAAGCAGGGATTCCTTTCTATTACTTCATTCAATATTTCTCAAATATAAATTATGGCCAGTCAAAAGGTTATCCCTTTTTCTAGATAACACTTTTCTGTGTTTGTGTATGTACAAGTTGAAATTGGTTCAAATAACTATTTAAGGGTGTATGCTCAAATAGTATAAGTCTTTGTACATGATATATACAAACAGTTATAAATTTATCAATTGTAAGAGCTACAATATGTATAAGTAAGGATGGAAATACTGAGGATACAGTGTTTGTGTTCTAATTCTGCCTCTATCACCCGTTGACAACTGAGTCAGAAATCCCCCCATTTGCTATGTCTCTTCAATATTGCCATTTGTGTAAAGTGAGTTTCAGAATTCTTCTTGGGGTTGATCAAGGATATTTTTAGGCTCATCTACTGAGCACAGTGCAATGTCTGTTCTTGTCTTATTTTTCTCCTGTAGTGGTGATTGAACCCAGCCCCTCATGTCTTCTAGACAAGATCACCAGCCTTCAAATTTTCTTCTGTAAATTATTTTTGAAACTTTCTTTAAAGCATGGTCAAGTCCATTCATTCAGGGAAATGTTTCTTTAAAGTCTGCAACCGCTTCTCTGATACACAGACACTGAAGTTTTAAATCATGGTTCATGACATGTGAAGAATTAAAACCAATCTGGGAAGATCCCAATATACAGAAACATTTTTAAAATCCTAAAACAATATGAAACAAACATTATATTTTCACTTATTTGAGAGTTCTGAGATAAGAAAGCATGTGAATAAAGGGGTGTATTGCTTCAAAACCTGTGTAACATCATAGGGCTTCAGAGAAGAAATCAGGATGGTGTGAAA
Organism: Geosciurus inauris; assembly: GCA_004024805.1. Classification (NCBI taxonomy): domain Eukaryota; kingdom Metazoa; phylum Chordata; class Mammalia; order Rodentia; family Sciuridae; genus Geosciurus; species Geosciurus inauris. Next base: position 149,567 of record PVHX01000940.1, read on the forward strand.
GAAATGAAAGAATCAGAAAAGGGAATTTCTAACTTGAGTAAGTTTAAGAAAGGTAATGAATCAAAGGAAGCAAAGAAATAAGCACTTGGTAACCTTTGAAAATAAATCAGAATTGTCAGCATTTTTAAGACAAGCCTTATGTGTTTGCTTGATTGAAAATCAAATTCCACTGCATGTCAAATTACAAAGTGACATGTCATGGGTATAGACTTTCAGTAGCAGAGCTACTAAGCAGGCATCAGGAAATCTTGATAGAAAAAGAGTTAACGGTGCTGCAGGTGCTATTCAGGGCAGTTTAAAGTTAATGAAATGGAAGTAGGAAGTGCTGTTTGATGATCAATCATGGTCCATCTTTCCCACTCTTCTGCTTTGCCCTCTTCCAAAGTGATTTGTTCAATGATTTGAGCAAATTTAAATAGAACATGTTTAACTTGCATTGGAAAATTCTAAAGTGAGAGGAAAAAATCCACAATTTCAAAACTATCCTATAAAATCAATTAGCAGGTTCCCTTTGCTTTCTCATGTACTTTGTATATGTATACATGTACTTTAAAATAGTTTTCAATAGATACTTGTACAAAAGATACTCAGGATTGTTATCATCATTTGCCATATTTCCATAATAAATATAACCTAGTTTGATTAACTCAAAATTCAAAGGTATCAGGGTCTGTATTTGAGTCATGCTACAAAAATTAACATGCTATTGACTCTTTTACCCAAAGGCAAATTGAGTAGGTTTAAAAGAATAAAATTACTTTAGATTAAGAAACTCCGAAATAAACAGCATTTAACAATTTGAAATTTAAAAAACACAAAATTGACACAAATGTATACAAATATATCAATATTTGCATAATGTAGGTAGGTAGAACATTATTTTTTCTACAGTGAAATTAGTGTTTAAAATTCCTAAAACACATAAGGAATATACATTTTTTCTTTTATTTCTTCTTTTTTGGTGGGGGGAGGATGGTGATGAACCCAGGTCTGCTTTACCACTAAGCTACATCCCTAGTTTTTTTGTCTATTTTTTTGAGACCGGGTCTCACTGAGTCACTGAGAGTGTGGCAAAGTTCCTGAGGCTGGCCTTGAACTTGGCATCCTCCTGTCTCAGCCTCCTGAGTTGATAAAATTACTGGTGGAGGTGCCACTGAACCCTGCTAAAAACACAAGGAATTTTGATTAAACTTGACTTCATTTTCCCTCATGGAATAACAGTTTAGTTGATAATAGACCTGAGCACAGAGAAAGAATTTCTGAAGAATGTTCCAGTATCTCACAGAATCAGAAAATAAGAATTACAGTTAGGTTTGATGCAAAGGTCTGGAAGCAGAGCCGGGGTTCACATGCCAGGTGTTTACTGTTTTGCTCATCCCTGCATCTTCAGCCTCAGAACAGGACCTCTGTCCCTAACAGGTAAAAGAAGGCATACACCAGAAAACAGTCAGGAGCCAGGGCCTTTCCCTTCATGAGAAGGGAAACAGGCTTCTTCCTGTTTTCCTGTTTGTTTTTTCTTCTTTCACTCTCTCTGTGAACTCATGCCTATAGCATAGGGTTAAATCTTTTAAAATTTAAATGTCCAGCTTGGTTTTGACTTTATGCAATTGACAGAATAGTTTAGGAATTTCATATTTACTAGGCTGGGAACCATACAAGGCAATGCCCATACAGAAACTGGTAGAAATCCATGAATGTGAGACTGAATTGTGATTCAGTATTGTTCACCCAGATGCTCTGATTTTCTAGGAAAGTACAAAAATTATAGCCCAGGAAGTAATTTAAAAATAAAGTACTGAGAATTTGGGTCTTGTGGAATGATGTCTATGGCTTTAAACCATAATAGTTGCAAACTTGTTCTTAAGTAGCTAGATTATATTTTAAATTCTGTATGGTACATATGGTCTCTGCCACATATTTTTCTTTGTTGTGATTTACCATGCTTTCTCAATAGTGGAAAATATTCTTTGTTCCAGGACAATGCCAAATGGACTGTAGATGAAACAGAACCATTGTTTACCTCTCCCTCACTTAAGTAAAGCCTTGGGTCTTGAAGACCACTGTGAGTCAAAGGCAGAAGTTGAGGGGAGTGTGGAGCCTGCTTCACTCCTGGGACTCAGGAACTTGGCCTGACACCATGCTGTGCTGGTAGGTATCGAACAACTGACTTCAAACAAAACCCATAAAAACCCAAATAATAAATGTTCTCATTTATGATATTTGTCAATTGTGTTATTTCTGACATTAAAAATGCAGTGGCTATGCTGTAGCCAACTCCAACCAACTCATCAGATGAAATTGTTAAATTTTCAGGAGTTTTGCTCATTAGTTCAGTTATGGTGGGGATGTTTATGCTGTAACAATGGACACATGCTAGAAATCAGGTCATTGTTTTTCCCCATGGAGAATTGTTTTTTAAACATTTACCAGAACACAATTTAAATGTTCTCACCAAGGATAATCTCAGGCTAAGGCTTTGATATTAGTGATGAGCTGGAAAGCTATGCGTAGAAGAAGAGCATTGTACAGTATCGACACCATGTAGACAGGCCACGTGAAAATAACCTCAGTATGATAGATAATCACACCCTGTGCAAAATCTTTAGGAACCGGCTGATTTTGAGTGTTTATTGCCCATACATGAATATAATTTATTTAATTATTTTAATTAGTAGCCATATTTAGCAATTGGTTCACAAAAGTCCTGAAATGTAATAATTGGTTCCAGATAACGTACATCATCTACTCTAGCACACCACTATATGACTGATGTCCCTGGAGAGGACAAAGAGTCTCTTTTCTCAAAAGGTTTTGTGAGGACTGGAGTGCAGGGAGAATTGTCTAAGACATCAGATTCACATTCCCTCCCAAAAAGAAACATTTTGTTAGCAACACAGAAATGACCACAGAGAATGCTTGTGGCTAACCATGGAGTTGATGAAAGATAAAAAATAAAAGAGACCCAGATTTTTCCAGAGAAATATGGGAAAGAAAGAGTTTAGGAAGGAAAAGAGATTGGATGAGGGTTCCTAAAAATTGTTACTTGAGCAAGTAGGGACAGCCATCTGCAATGCTGGATTTAAAGTACATATAATTTGGTTGTTGTTGCAAGCCAGGTGAGCCTGTAGATATTCAGATTCAATCTGATGGAGACTTTACAGTGTACATTAATCTTTTTATTACATAGTTTTGATTCCTTTTGGTAGACGCTTTACTCCTGGGACTCAAGAACATGGCCTGACACCATGCTGTGCTGGTAGGTATCTAACAACTGACTTCAAACAAAACCCACAAAACTCAAAATAATAATAATCTTAGTTTATGATATTTGCCAATTGTATTATCTCTGACATTAAAAATACTAAGTTCAGAAAGACTGTAACTTGTGCATACCCAGAAAGTTGTCTTATGGGGGAAAAGAAAAAACTTCCTGCCAACTCTTTTCTTAACTACTCTTCTTTGAAATTTAATTTGAGGTATGACAAGTTTCGACGAATGTTATTGAGGTCTATCCAGGGAATTTTGGTGTTTTGCTTTTGAGTCTTCCCCGGATCCTGAGTGAAATTTTGCAGCAACGTTCCTTAATGAAATTGGATGCAATGGAAAGAGAAAGATGAGTACCATAGAATCGTACAGAGAGCAGAGATGTCTCTGCGGGTACTGTGTCAAATGCAATCACATTATTGCCACTGTCTGACTCAATTTGATAAGGGAAAAAGCTATGGCTATGACCTACAGCAAATATTTGAAAAGGTGACATCTAATGGCGCCTACTGCCTGATAATTTTTCATATTAACAACAAGCACAAACATCTATTGGAATTGAAGTGATTAAAGACAGGAAATTTGGTATTAGTAGACATGGAAACATATATTTAGAAATAAAATGAATCAAGTGTATTATGTATGATGCTATATATTTTAACAAGAACAACTAAGCAAATGAAATGGCAGTGAAAGAGATTATTATTAATAGTCATACTTAATATTTAGTAATCTCTTAAATTAATTCACTTGTCTGCCTAAATATGTTTTCTTCAGCCCTATGAAAGGTAGTGAGAACATTTCCTGGTTAAATATGTATTCTGCTATTGGACATCCATTATTACTTGTCAATCATGACATTGTGAATAATTCCATTTTATGTAATATAGTAGGTTTAACTAGGATTTTCTTGAATCTCAAAGTACTCCTAAGCAGAGAAATTATCTCCCATTTTCAAAGAATATTAATTCTATCTATATTTTTCCTTTGCTTATGAAAATTTCTTTCACAACCTTCTTGCTCTATGAATCACATATTACTGTCTGTTTATTCTTTGTGTTTTATAAACAAGTACTGTATTATATAAGGATATTTTTACTAGTTTCTGTTATTTCTTGCTCCAGGTCTTAAGCAACTAAATTGTTTCAGATACTTTCCTTTGCTTTCAATATAGTCTGCAAAGATAAGAATTGTAGTGAAGATAAGAAAATAACTGATACTTGAAAAAAAAATTCCTCTGTGGCATTTTTAGGTATTTTCAGAGTGTGAAGAATTTTTAGATGTTTGGCTCCTAAAAAGCAATTTTCCATAGAATCCCTGAAAAATTGGATCTTCACATTTATTTTTAATCTCTACATAATGACAACATTTAAAAAACATTGGCAGCCTCCTATGAAATTATTTTAAATCTGGATAAAACGTGTTTAACCAACGTGCCAACTGTACAGTGAGTTCCAAAGTATTGAAATCCTATACATTTTAATCTTGTTAAACACAATAGGAAAATTATAATAGAAAATGATATATTTGTAAACAACCAAGTTATACTTTCAGTGAACTGAGAGGATATGCAAATTTTACATAAATTTTACAGGCAGTTCTTTTATTCAATGAATGTGTCTTAGGTAGTCAAAGGAATTAAATTTAGTTGTTGTACAATAGCTACTGCTTGGAAACTGCAAGTAGAAATAAACCAAACAAAATGTATGTACGAATCTATGGTTTGCTTAGAGAAACGTGTCTGTCTTGGAAACTAAGCAAAGTTTTGCCTACTTTAATCTTATTTTCATTAGAAAAAGCACATCTTTAAGTTGAGTGCCTTCAACATAAACTCCCTAAAGTCATCATACCACTGCAGTTTTGGGAATGATTTCATTTGAACGCCTTTATTCTTTTTTTTAAATTTCACAGATAATCCAGAGAGCATAAAAATTAATGACTTCACCAATTAGGAAAAACAAGATACCAAAATTAAATACATTACTTCTAATTTCCTTTAAATTATTTCTACTAACAAAAGTTAGATGTCAAGGAGACACTCTTGGTTTGGAATTTCTGAAAAGCAGATGACAGATTTATTTTGTTATTTTTACCACCAAAATACCCAGCTGTAATAAACTACATTGAGTACAGAGAGCAATACACATGCCAATTAATGTGCTATTAGTTGTATCTAATCTCATTTATAAAAATAGGTTTTCAAATGCCTAAATGTCCTAGAGCATCATTTATTTTTTCCCTTAAATGCATATCTTCACAAAACTATATCCTTGTAAAAGGTTTTATTTTCATTTTATCTTAGATTTCTAATAATTCTAGCACTTATGAATATTAAGTATTTTGACTAAATTTCAATTAGTCTAAAATCATATGCTGTCACAAATAGCTCACTTGAATTTTTTTTCCATTTTAGTGTGCACAGATGAAGTTACTTTGTAAGACTCCTTTTAAGAAGATACTACCTATTTCAGATGAGAAAGAGTAATATTTTTCTTTTATGGTTTTCAAAAACAAGTTATTCTTATAAAGCAATTTTTTCTATAATGATGATTTTATACCTCACAATAATCTTTGTGATTTTGAACCATGAGGTGAAAAGTTCCTATAATCTGGTTGACTATTTTCAGATTCCTTAAGCATGAAATGCCTACTAAACTCCTCCATCCTGTGGCTGTAAGTGAGAGGGGGCCTCACTGAGGTGCACTGGTCATGTTTAGCACTGGATCTCATGACATGGATGATGAAAGTACAAGTCTCAATACAGGACTTTGATCTAAATGTATACAGAAGAGAGTAGAAATAAGGTTTACTGAACACTCCAAGTGCCTGGGTTATTTGGTCGATAAAGATTATGGCAAACAATGAAAGTTTATAAGAGAAGGTATGACGAAAGGTGATCCACAAAACACAGGAGGAATTTGTGCCAGGGAGAGATACTGGGAGTACTTCCTATATGCTATTATTAATAAGCAATTATTCAGTGGACTGTATCTGAGACAGAAGGGGGCCAACTTGAGGACTAAGGACATTTATTAAGGTAATGAAGTGTGTGAACTTCTCTTTTGTTTGGAAACTGGAATTCAAAAAGGCTTTATGTATAGACGAACTATGGCAGGCTGTTGAAATGCAGCATTATGGTAGTCCCTGTCTGTATTAAATGCATTTAAGTAAACCCCTTTATTTTGCAGAAAAAGTCATTGAGACTAGAAATATAAAAATTGTGTATTTACTGTAATAATCATGAATGAATCACAGAAAGGAATCTATAATATGTAAAGAATCCCAGGAATTTTCTTTAGAACTTTTGTACATGCAGTAACACTGTCTGAGTTAGATATACAGAAGTATGAATTATATCGCCCCAAAACATGCCAACATCCTGATCCCTGGAATTTGTGAAAATTTTACTTCATGCAAAAAAGGAGCTTTGTAGATGTTGTTATGTTAAGGACCTTCAAATGAGATTATTCTGAATTATCCAGTGAGCCCAATGTATTCACTAAGGTCATTGCCAGAGGAAGGCAAGAGGATCAAACTCAGACAGAATATATGGCAAATGGAAGAATCGGAGTGATTGTAGGAAGGGGCCACAAGTCAAGGAATGCAGTTGGCCTCTAGAAGAAGGAAAAGGCGGAGAAATTAATGCTTCCTGAGGGTTGTCCCTCCTCTGAGACTTCTGACATTCAGAACTGCAACACAACAAACTAACAATTAGTCTAACCCAGTAGGTTTGTGGTAAGGTTCAGCAACTAATACAGAACCCCATCAGCCCATTTATGTTTCATCTTGCCCAGTGACTAGCCATTCTGTGCATTGGTTTCATTAGCTATACAGTGAAAATGCAGGTTTGTCATGATTATTTGATGAATTATTTCTGCTAAAGTACTTAGCAGTGCTTGGCAGAGAATGAGATCTGTATCGACAGTCATAAAATACATGGACACTTGCTGACCATTTTGACGTGTTTTTGTGCTTTAAAGATGTATACTAAATATAATTCCAAAAAGTTGCTGATTCCTTGACCTTGACTCAAGCTTTTTTTCTAAGGGGTGTGGGAGATTGAACCCAGGAACTTGTGTGTGAGAGGCAAGCACTCCACCAACAGCTATGTGCCCAGTCCTGGACTCAAGCTTGTAGAAAAATGGTATTTTATTTCATTCCAGATCTATAACACACCTGATAAAACCATAGCACACTTTTAAATACAGAAATTATAGAATATGATTACATAAACTTGATAATTCTCTAAATAAATTTTATTATCCAATTTTCCCTCAAAAAGGAAAATAAGCAAAAATAATGTATGCTAATCATCTATTAGTGAGGTCTGACTGCTATTTCTTTCTTTCCATTCCTCCTGTCTGCCTGATTGCCTGACTTTTTTCATCTGTTTCTAGAACTGTCCTTCTTCTTAAGCCTGCACACGTCCCTCATTCTCTGCCTTCATCTCTGTTTCCTCATTGCTCCCTTTCTTCTTTTTCACATGTGTTTGTGCTTGGGTATACAGGACATGTAAATCACAGTGCAAAAATACAATATGTAGGACTCTGAAGGGGTAGGAAAGGGACTAGCTGAGCCAGATGAAACAGGTTGATCAGTGGAGAAGAGGAAAGATTATTCAGAAATAGATAAGCAGATTCTGTTCAAGCTACAGCATTATTACAATGGTGCAGGTGAGACATGAAACTGGGAATGCAGAAGAAAGACATAAGAAATATGATTAAATTGACTTTTGGCAATCAAATATGTCATAAACATATTTATCAACCAGAGAGTATAATGAATGCTTCTTTTCCTGTATTTGTTTCATATATATACATGTGTGTGTACATATATACATATATCTACAGAAAATAATGCAGTATAAAGAGGTTGTCCTCATTAGATTTAGTCCATCAAAGCAATTAATTTGATATAAATTATGAATACATAACACTTCTTGGATCAAACTTTAAATTTTTAATAAGGGAAAAGATTATGCTTACATTATATTTTAATACACCCATTATCTAAAATAATTGCCTCCATTTATTTAGCCAACTAATATTTTCTAGAGATTTTAACCAATAAAAATTCTTGACCTTAGTTGGCAAAATTCCAGCCTGCAAATGTAAATAGATAAATAGACAGATGCACACAAAATTATACCCTAGTTTTATTAATAGTTTTGATTTTTGGTTAGTTGTGTTTTCCTAAACACGCTATTTCTTTTTTTTTTTCTTTTTTTTTTTTGGTACCAGGGATTGAACTCAGGGGTACTCGACCACTGAGCCACATCCCCAGTCCTATTTTGTGTTTTAATTAGAGACAGGGTCTCACTGAGTTGCTTAGTGCCTCGCTATTGCTGAGGCTGGCTTTGAACTCGCGATTCTACTGTCTCAGCCTCCTTAAGTGCTGGGATTACAAGCCTGAGCCACGACGCCTGGCTAACATGCTATTTCTTTAAACTTTATTGAGAGGTAAATCTCAATACATTTTACCTATTCTAATGTATAATTCATTGAGCTCAATTGAGAAATTATGACAATAATCAGCTGCGTAATATTTCATTTACTCTATAATAAACTGCAATAGCAGTGCTACCCTTTTTCCTGAATCTAGGAAAACACTAGTTTATTTTACTTTTTCTGGATTTGCCTATTCTGGGACATTTCATATCATTATAATTATAAAATTTGTGATCTTTTGTTTCTGATTCCCTTCACTTCACAGAACTTACCAGAACTCTAGGTTTTTTTTTAATGTGAATTCAAAATACTGTCTTTCTTCTCTAAATTTCAGTCTGAATAACTTGCTTTAGTTTTTCTCTTAAGACAATCCGTTTCCAAAAAATCCTCTCTCTCTTTTTTTAATCTGAGAATGTCCCAACAAATCTTTTCAAATCCTTTCATTGTTTTTTGAGAATGCTTGGTCTTTGATTTGGAAAGACAGTTTTGCTGGATATAAGGTTCTTGGTTAAGCAGTGAGTTTTTTGATTTCTTTCTTTCTTCTTTCTTCTGGAACAAAGCACCCTGCTGCCTTCTGGCTCTATTGCTACAGACAGGCATCAGCTCTGAATCTGTTTTTATCTATTTTGTTTTTCACCACTGTGATAAAAAGACCTGAAAAGAGTAATTTTAGCAGAGGAAAAACTTACTTGGTGTTCACAGTTTCAGAGATCTCAGCCCACAGAGAAAAAACTCCATTGCTCAGGGCCTGAGGTAAGGAAGAACATCATGGTGGAAGGGTATGGTGGAGGAAAACAGCTCAGGACATGGCCACCAAGAAGCATATTCAATGAGTTCTTCTCTCCAGAGATGAAATATATATAGCAAGGCACAGCTCCCTGTGATTTAACTCCTCCAGCTACATTCCATCTGTTTACAGTTACCACCGCCTTAACCCATTGAAGTGGATTAAATGCACTGATTACGTTAAGACTCCCGTAACCCAATCATTTCACTCTAAACATTATTGCCTCTCCCACATATGAGCTTTTAGGGCACACCTCACATCTACACTATAGCATAGTCATATTGGGTTTCCCTTGTGTGAGAACAGAAACTTTCTCTTGCTGATTTTAAGCTTTTCATTTTATCCCTGGGCTTCAACGTCATTACTATGATGTGTCTGGTATGAATCTTTTTTTTTTTATTTGTTCTAATTAGATATACATGACAGTAGAATGCATTTTGATTCATTGTACACAAATGGAGAACAACTTTTAATTTCTCTGGTTGTACATGATGTAGCATTGCACCATATGTTCAGTCATACATGTACCCAGGGTAACTAAGCTGCTATGAACATTGATGTGGTTGCATTATTACTATAGTATGCTGATTTTAATTCCTTTGTGTATAGACCAAGAAGTGGGATAACTGGGCCAAATGGTGATTCCATTCCAATTTTTCTAAGAAATCTCCATACCGCTTTCCAGTTTAGTTGAACCAATTTGAAGTGTCACCAACAATGTATGAGTGTACCTTTTTCCCCACATCCTAGCCAACACTTATCATTGCTTATATTCTTGGTAATTGCTATTCAGACTGGAGTGAGATAAAATCTTAGAATAGTTTTGATTTGCATTTCTCTAATTACTAGAGAAGTTGAACATTTTTTCATATATTTGTTGATTGATTACATATCTTCTTCTAAGAAGTGTCTGTTCAGTTCCTTAGCCCATTTATTGATTGAGTTATTTATTTTTTGGTTTTAAGTTTTTTGAGTTCTTTATATATCCTGGAGATTAGTGCTCTATCTGATGTGCATGTAGTAAAGATGCTCTCCCACTCTGTCAGCTCTCTCTTCATGTTTCTTTTGTTGAGAAGAAGCTTTTTAGTTTGAATTTGTCCGATTTATTAATTCTTGATATTACTTCTTGTGCTTTAGGAGTTTGATTACGGAAATCAGGACCTAATCCGACATGATGAAGATTTAGGCCTACATTTTCTTCTATTAGGTGCATGGTCTCTTATCTACTTCCTAAGGTCCTTGATCCATTTTGAGTTGAGTTTTGTTCATAGTGAGAGATAGTGGTTTAATTTCATTTTGCTGCATAGGATTTCCAGTTCTCCCAGCACCATTTGTTGAAGAGGATATCTTTTCGCCAATGTATATTTTTGGCACCTTTGTCTAATATGAGATAACTGTATTTATGTGGGTTTGTCTCTATGTCTTCTATGTAACCATGTAACATTGGTCAATGTAACATTGGTCTACATGTCTATTTTGGTGCCAATATCATGCCGTTTTTGTTACTATAGCTCTGTAGTATAGTTTAAGGTCTGGTATTGGTGATACCTCCTATTTTACTCTTCTTGCTAAGGATTGCTTTGGCTATTCTGGGTTTTTTATTTTTCCAAATAAATTTTATGATTGCTTTTCCTATTTCTATGAGAAATGACTTTGGGATTTTGATTGGCATTGCATTGAATCTGTATAACACTTTCAGTAGTATGGCCATTTTGACAATATTAATTTTTCCTATTCAAGAACATGGGAGATTTTTCCATCTTCTAAGGTCTTGTTCAATTTCTTTGTTTAGTGTTCTATAGTTTTTATTATATAGGTCTTTTACCTCTTTTTTTAATTGATATTCAAGTGTTTTATTCATTCATTTATTTATTTATTTTTTGAGGTTATTTGAATGAGGTAGTTCTCCTAATTTCTCTTTCAGAAGGTTTATCACTAATGTATAAAAATGCATTTGGATTATGGGTATTGATTTTTATATCCTGCTGCTTTGTTGAATTTATTAATTCTAGAAGTTTTTGGGTGGAGTTTTTCAGATTCTCTAGGTATAGAATAATGTCAGCAAAAAGTGACAGTTTGAGTTTCTCTTTTCAAATTTGTATCCCTTTAATTTCTTTCATCTAATTGCTCTGGCTAGAGTTTCAAGGACTATGTTTAATAAGAGTGATGAGAGAGGACACCCCTGTCTTGTTCCAGTTCTTAGAGAAAATGCTTCCAATTTTCCTCCATGAATAATGATGTTGGCCTTGGGCTCAGTATAAACAGCTTTTACAATGTTGAGGTATGCTCTGACTATCCCTAATTTTTCTAGTGTGTTGAACATGAAAGAATGTTGTGTTTTATCAAATGCTTTTTCTGAATCTACTGAGATGATCCTATGATTTTTATCTTTAAGGCAATTGATATGATGAATTAAGTTTATTGATTTGCATATGTTGAACCAACCGTGCATCCCTGGATGAACCCCACTTGATCATGGTGTACTATATTTTTAATATGTTTTTGTATATGATTTGCTAGAATTTTATTGAGAATGTTTGCATCTATGTTCATCAGGGATATTTGTCTGAGGTTTTCTTTCCTTGATGTGTCTGTCTGGCTTAGGTATCAGGGTGATATTAGCCTCATAGAATGAGTTTGGAAGGGTTCTCTCCTTTCCTATTTCATGGAATAATTTGAGGAGTATTTGAATTGTTTCTTCTTTGAAGGTCTTATAGAAGTTGGCTGAGAATTCTTCTGGGTCCTGGGCTTTTCCTGGTTGGTAGGCTTTTGATAGCATCTTCTATTTCATTGCTTGAAATTGATCTGTTTAAATTTTATATGACCATTTGATTCAGTTTGGACAGATCATATTTTTCTAGAAATTTGTTGGTGTGATCACTATTTTCTATTTTTTTTTTTGAAGTATAAGTTTTCAAGATAGTTTCTAATTATCTTCTGTATGTCAGTGGTCTCTTGTGATATTTCCTTTTTCATCATGAATTTTAGTAATTTGTGTTTTTTTCTCTCCTTTTCATTAAGGTGGCTACTCTAAGAGTTTATCAATTTTATTTATTTTTTCAAAGAACCAGCTTTTTGTTTTGTCAATTTTTTCAATTGTTTCTTTTGTTTCAGTTTCATTGATTTTTGCCCTGATTTTAATTATTTCCTGTCTTCTACTACTTTTGGTTTTGATTTGTTCTTTTTCTAGGGCTTTGAGATGTAATGTCAGGCCATTTATTTGTTGACTTTTTCTTCTTGTAATGAATGAGCTTAATGCTATGAACATTCCTCTTAGTACTGCCTTCAGAGTGTCCCAGAGATTTGGGTATGTTGTATTGGAGTTTTCATTTATCTCTAAGAACATTTTTAATCTCCTCCCTGAAGTCTTCTACTATCTATGTGCCATTCAATAGCATATTATTTGTTCTCCAGGTGTTGGAGTAGCTTGTATTTTTTTATTTTCTCATTTTTTTTCTAATTTTATTCCATTATGGTCCATTATGGTCATAATTCCATTCCATTATGAATGCAGGATAGTATATATATATTTTTGTATTTGCTAAGAATTTATTTGTGGTATAACATATGGTTTATTTTAGAGAAGGATCAATGTGCAGCTGAGAAGGAAGTGTATTCAGTCCTTGATGTATAAAATATTCTATACATGTCTGTTAAGTTTAAATTATAAATTGTATTCATTAGTTGTGTAGCTTCTTTATTTAGTTTTTGTTTTGAACTCCTTCTCTGGCAATTCATCTACTGTGCTTCAATGGATTCTATTATTGTATCACCTTGATTTGTTTGGGGCACTTTCTTCCCTGTCTTTTCATGCTTTTCATGTGTCTTCCCTCTCCCTGTGCAGATTCCAGGTATTCCAGTTTCTACTCTATAATCTTATACTGTCTCTGCAGGTTTCCAATGTTTTGCCTTTAAGGGGGGGGGATCAATATTAACAGCACCCAATGCAAATAGTTCAGGTTTAGACGATTACAGTTTTGTCACAATAAACAAAAATGATGTGTTCAATTATTATCTGCAATATAAACAGATTCTAATAGTGGAGAAAGAGAGAAATGGGGCAGGGCGTAGCATGTGATGTTTGTGAGGTTAGAGGTTAGAATACAGAGGTACTAGCTTATAAGAAGAATGAAAATAAATCAAAAGAAATTGGTTGTTAAAGGAGAAAAGAGAGAAAGAGGCAACCCTGTACAAGGCTCTCTCCTGCCTCTGCAACAGACATTAGCTATGTCAATATAAGTTCAAGTTCAATGATTCTTCTGTCACCTTTAATCTGCTCTTGACCTCCTCTAGAGAAATTTGAGTTTCAGAGATTTTACTTCCCATTTAATTTTTATACTTTCTCCGTGTTATATTATTTGTTTCATAAGAGATTGTCATTATGTTTCCCCTTACTTGTTTGAGGACACTTTCTTTTAGCTCTTTAAAGCATTTATAGTAGAGCCTTTGCAGTCCTTGCTTTTAAATCCAACATTTGGGTCTCATCCTAGGCAATTTCCTGTGGCTGATTTTTTTTCCCTCCTGTTTGAGTGTCCCACTTTTCCCTGTCTGTGCATGTCTTAAATTTTTTGTGTGTTTGGAAAAGTGGACATTTTAGGTAATACATCATAGCAGCTCTGGCTAGTAACTCCCCCTCAGGGCCTGTTTACTTGTGTGGCTGTTTTAATGAAGTGTATTTCTCCTGCAGTCTGCGGGCTCTGCAGCAGAGAGCTCGTTGCCCTGGGAATACACTCAAGGATGACAGTGGTTTTATCAGGGCTCGCTTAAAGTGTCCCTTTCCACAGTCTTTCTTTTAGCAGGCTGCCTCTGCTGGTGTTACCCCAGGGCTTTTAGCCTCCACTGGTTGCTGGCTGATTATTTTTCACTTTTCAAAACTGACCCAGGGCATAAATTAATCCAGTTTAATCTAGTTCAATTCTGCCCTCAGTGCCAGGGTGGTCTGGAGGCAAGTCTTTGAGGTTTATTCTGACTTCAAGACTATTCTTTCAGCAATCCTATCCCTATGTCACTCTGGTCAACTAACTGGTCTAATCTTTAGCTTACTGCTGTCATGGAGCCCTAACCCTCCCTCTATTGTTCCCAAGATTGACTGAGACTTGTGCTTTCCCACACTGTATTCAAAATAATGTCAGCACTCGGGGGCGAGATACAGAGGTCTCTCTTTTTGATCACTCCTTCCATCTCTCTGCAAACCCTGTGTCATTGCTTCAGAATGGGGAGTAGTAATTGTTACCCATTTCTCTAACAATGGTAACCTGTTTTATGGGCAGAGTACACTGGGGGAACCCTCTCATCTTGTTGGCTAGCCTCTCTGGCATAAAACTTTGACCTTATAAGTCAGTGGGTCAAGATTAGCCCAGATCCCGTTCCTTTTCCTGAGAGCTTCAGCTTTATTCATGGTGGATGAGGAGAGGGAGAGAGCTCCCAACATCTCAAACATACTTGGGGAAATCCAAACTCTGCTACACAGATCATAGAGGAACGAGAAATTCTGGGGAGATTACCGAGCCCTGGAATGGACACTGTGGGGAATAGAAGAAGCCCTGTTGTCTTGGCAATGCCACCCAGAATAGATCTTCCAGAATTCAGAGCTGGTGGTGGGTAGCAAGTGGATCTTTGTCCATGTGCCACAGACATTTTGTTCTTACTGGGATTTAGTAAACTATCCTCAGTATTTCTTCCTTTGCTGCATGCTGTTAAAGAGTGCCTAGGATTTTTAATATCTTAAAAACTATATCTTGCTATTCTGGTTTCTTACTGGGGAGAGAGCACTGTTCCTCATGTCACCAATCCAGAAGTCACTTAGCATTTTTTTTTTTTAAATTTTCAAATACATGCATTTTACAAAAGTATAAACATGGATGTTTCTTCTCAATTCCTATACATACGTTTGAAGGTAAAACTTAACTTAGGAAAAATGTGTTATTCTACTTTGTAACTTCACTTGGCATTTCATAACAGAAATTGGAAAAAAACATAAATTATGAAATAAGAGAGCCCTACGTAAAAGCAATGAAGAAAATAACAGATTCAACTACCAATATGGACACAGAAAATCAACAGATTAACTATATTAAATTTGATGTGAAAATATGTTCAATATGGTCAACATGTGAGTCTCCACTCTGCCAAACCTGATAGAAGGTAACATGGAGACTCTTGGGAATGCACAGTGATACATTTTCACAGAAGGTTTGCTCTATGTTTCTATATTTTAACTTTCAATTCTATGTGTGTTATTTGTTTTCCTCACTTTCCTCTCAGATTAGCTCTCCATGTTGTTGATAAGAAGTTGGTGAGTTAAATTAGAATATCAGGAATTAACTCAGAGTTAGTAAGATTATCTAAGATTATACAAATCCTGCTTGTTCTTTAAGTAGTTTTCTAAATAAATCATAGTTCAAGCAAAGTAAAATAAAAGATATTTATTTAAAAGAAAATAATGAACATTAGACACCAGGAGGTATATTCAAAATAGCAATTTTTTGAGTTCCAGAGGGTTTTTTATTTCCAAATTGTTACCATCCCCATGAGGCATTGGTAGAAAATGAGGCCCTGAGAACTGACATAGAATGTGCTCCTAGATTTTGCTATTTTGATAAATATTTTAGTCTACTTATTGATTCTTGTTTATTCAATTTTTTCATAATATTTGCCTTATAAAACTTTAATGTTCTCATTTTCTCTGACCTACCAAACTAACCTTGTGCTTACTGTATTGCAGTATGGCACTGTGTTTCTTGAGTTCTCTATTGTGTTCAATTTGAACTACATTTATTGTTCTATTTTTTTTTAGGATGATTTAAAAAAAAATTTCCTAGCCCCCTGAGTAGCATATACTGTATCACCCAACTAATCTACATAGTCCTCACTTTGCTCCTCATATTTTCTCACAGTGGAGTGCAAACAGAAAATCTCTTTTATTCCTGGAGGGTATGTGAAGTTTTCATTCTCCTATTTCTTAAATCTCTTCCTCAAGACGATTTTTTCATTGGAAAACATGCATTTGAGAAACGGCTGTACTTGATACTAAGTACTGCATATGTGGCTTGCAATACAATCAAATAAAGTTATTTTAGCAATTTGGTTACAAAACAAACAACAAATAAAAGCTATATTTTAAAACACTCTAAATTGATATTCCAGCCCTAATTAGTCAGTTACTTGCAAAAATATTTTTTTCTTTAAAACAGCTTGAAATAAAATCCAATAAGTATGTTTATAACTTTATAAATACCTACTGTATTATAAAGTTTCATCTTGAGATTAGTCTATATTTTGTGTCAAACTTTTATTGAGTGGTTCATTTGTCAAATGTAGTGCAAAAGACTCTGTGCATATTAACTAAATAATTTTGTTAGCAACTTTATAAGGTTTTATTTTGAAACAAATAACTCCAAGTACAGAGTGTAAGGTACCAAGGTCAGATGAGTTAGCAAGAGGAGGGTCATGAGTTATTCCAAGTTGATGACTACCAATTCAACATGTTAACAATCACATTAAATTTCAACAACACTTAGCAAACATTTAAATAACAGCTATCAATTAAATCCTTTATTGAAAAACAAGTTTGCCATTGTTAAATGTATATAAAACACAAATTTAAACTGCAAACAAATTTTCAAGAACTCTGTATCAAGAATCAAAAGGGTCTTTAAAAGACTGAGAGTACCCTGAGTTGCGAGCAGGATTAGTAATCCAAGGTAAAGTCTGGAAACCCACATGGCGTGTCACTTTAATATCTCAAATGAGATTTCTTGCCTCCTCTAGAAGGAAATCTTCCTATGGCACAGGTGGTCCACGCTTTATTGTATGGAGTAGGACTCTTAAGATCTGCTCTCTCAATGCAGTATTGAAAAAAACAATGCAATATTTTTAATGAAAGTCAGAAATACTACACATTAAAATCCACTTATTTATTCATCTCATAACTAAAATTTCCCTCCCTTAGACCACCCTCCTCCCAATCTCCCCACATCCCTGTCCTTGGCAACTTTCTGCCTGCACGAGCTTGACTTTTATATATTACACATATAAAATCACACAATACTTCCCTTTCTGCACTTAGTTTGATAACCTCCAGGTTCATCTATGTTGTATGATAAGGCAAAATGTCATTGCACACACACACACACAGGCACGCACATTCCCCATTTTCCCTATCCACTTATTTATTGGTGGACATTTAAGGTGATTATGTATCTTGGCTATTCTGAATAATGCTACATTGAAAATGGGATGTCTTCATGATATTGATTTAAAATTCTTTGGCAATACACCCCAAAGTGAGAGAGCTGCATTGCATGCTAGGTCTATATTTAATTTTTGAAAAACTTTATTCTGTTTTCCATAATAATGGCCATGCTAATTTGCATTCCTCAAAACAGTTGTACACGGGTTTCTTTTTCTCCACAGTCATCCTAACAAATGTGAGATCATGTCATTGTGGTTTTCATTAGCATATAATTAATAATGCTTACCACCTATGGGCCATTCGTATGTCTTTTTTTGGAAAAAAAAAAAAAGGTCCATTTAGGATCTTTGTACAAATTTTAATCAGATAAGTTGGTATCTTGAAAATCAGCTTCATGATTTCCTTAGATATTTCTCATACTAGACCCTTATCAGATATATGTCATGTATTTTCTCCCAACCCACAGGTTGCCTTTTCATTTTCTTTTTTAAAAAACATAATTCTCATTTCAGAAAAGCACTATTCAGTACTTTAAAATTTTACTGAGATGATGCAGCAACCTAAATATATATTTGTGATTTTATGTAGAAAATAACCAAAATAATATGGCATTTGTGTTTCATTCATATACTCGAAGACCAAAGATACCCTATTAGTATAATGCTGGTGTTGAAATGGGGACATTCTCTCCAATTGACCTTGTTCTATGACATAATCTTTGATATGTTCACATTATCTTTTCTTGTTCTTATTCCAAGTGTCCAATGCTGTAACTCATAGAGAACTTGGATGCTCCAGCCTGCATGCCAAAAGACTTTTGCGGAGAGGCCACAACAAATGTTCAATATTTTCCTGCCTAATACTACAAGGCACAGATTTTGTTCTACTCTTTGAATGCGCATACATATATGCATGTTGTGTTTTCTCAGCAAGGGAAGAAGGGGATCACTTCAATATTTTGTGAAATATTTCTGATAGCTCTTCTTAATCGTAATTCTTACCAATATTAATTAATTTCATACTGGGGATTGAACCCAGGGGGTATCTACCACTGAGCCATATCCTTCATCCTTTTTTATTTTGAGATATAATCTTGCTAAGTTGCATAGGCTGGCCTCTAACTTGTGATCCTCCTGCCTCAGCCTCCTGAACCACTAGCATGATAGGTGTGCACCAATATGCCTGGTCTGATAGTCTTTATGACCAGAAAATACATATTTTTCATGTCTTTCCTAGAGATTAAGGAAACAAAATCAGAACAAAGAAACACACATAAGGCTTTTAGTGTTTCAAATTGTGAGAAAGGGGAGAGGTTTAGATTTTGTCACAGTTATTCATCTTTTCCAAAAAGGAAAACAAAATAACCAGGATTAAGCCTGGTAGTATTTTTCAAGCCAAAATTCATTGAGTTGAGTCCTGGCCCACTTCTCATGGAGGATGTTTTGATATTTGGAAAGCAATCAAAAGCCTCAGTACTGCAGTCTTGGCATATTAATGAATATAGCATCTGCTTATTGCATGATTTGAGAAAAACATGATAATTTATAGTAGAATTTATATTTATAGTAGAATTTATATTTATTTTGAGTTCTGTTTGCTGGAATTTTTTTAAAATATTTTTATTTTAGTTATAGGTGTACATAATACCTTTATTTTTATGTGGTGCTGAGGATCGAACCCAGTGCCTCACACATGCTAGGCAAACGCTCTACCGCTGAGCCACGACTCCATGTTTGCTGGAATTTTTTGTCTTCTTGCTTTTACAACTGGTCAAATAACTACTTGGAGAATAGCAGAAGGCAGTTGGTTTGTATTTTTTGAAAGATCCTAAAACACCAGTGCTGTAGGAGAACAAATTTAAGTTAGTGTCTCTTTATCATACCAGCCAGTACCCAGGAACCCATGTATGAATTTAGTTCTCAGTTTTCTAGTTTTTTGTTTTTTGTTTTGGCAGGTAAAATAATTCTACACATACTGTGTTACTGTAAAGGCAATAGAAAATGGACTCAATCATTAGAATCCCAGTGCTTCAAGGGTTCAATTCTAAGGAGGAGGGAAAATAGGAAGAATAAAGTCCTCTGCAATTGTGATAAATTAACATTTTAATTTTTACTTAGTAAGCACTATATCAACCTTCTTCGTAAAATTCTGAAACACAGAAAGTTGTGAACAATTAAAAAGAATTGGTTTTTCTTTTTCATTTTTTTTGTACCAGAGATGGAATCCAGGGCTGTTTAACTACTGAGCCATATCCTTAGTCCTTTTTTTAAAAAAAATATGTTTTATTTAGAGACAGATTCTCACTGAGCTGTTTATGGCTTTCATAAATTGCTGAGGCTGGCTTTGAACTTGGAACTTGGAACCCTCCTCCCAACTGACTATTTGAATGAAAATACAAAGATTATGCTAACAAAATTATAGAGATACAGAATTAGAAATTGCAGTTAAAATAAGAAAATCAAAACACTATTATCAAAAAGTTCAATGAGGTAGGGACTAAAATAAAAGCTATTAAAACAATAGAGATAATTTTACAACTCTGAAATTAGGTCTAACCACTAAAAAATTATTATGACGAATAGATGTGGAAAACTGAATTGGCAAGTATTCAAGTTGAAAGAAAAGATGTTCTCTGAACACTTCACAGTGTGAGGAGTCAGATGGGTACCAAGTAATAAATACATCCACACACTATATTAATGAAAACATGTAATGCTGAGAGCAAACTATGTAAGCTGCCAAGGTATGTGGCCAGCCCAAGCTAGATTGTGCTGTGTTTCCCTTTAGATTGATGCTTTAGTAGTTAAATAGCCAAAGTATGTTTAAAAATAAAAATAAAACCCTTAACATCAACTTCTGTGGCCCAAAATCAAAATACTATCAAACTATCAAAAATAACCCTCAATTGTCATTTGAACCTAGATATGGGAAGATCAACTAAGGAATATCATTATGCTACTTAATTATTAAAAGGCTAGCTAGACCTATGCAAAAAACGTATACTTTTTTTTTCAGTGAGATAAATAGAATCATGTGCAAAGTGTTAAAATTTCATGGTGTTCTTTTTTCATAGTTTTTTTTTTTCTTCTTTTCCCTTTTTTTTTTTTTGTTAAAATGCTTGGAGACAAAGGAAATACACAGATATAAAAATAATTTTTGTTAATGCAATATTTTTTAACTTTTATTTTCCCCTAATTTTTTATTGTAATAATAAGCTATGAAAATAGATTTAGTCTAGGTATATCAGTTCTGGAAAATTGACTAATTAATAAGAATATATGGGATAATATAATTGATCTGCATTAAGATGTATTTATTAATACTAGTTATATGGGGGTTTGATAAATATTACATTATGTTAAAATATTGTTCTAATAAAAGGGAAAATTCTAATACCTAATGTGACTCAACTATGAAAAGTGCTAGCTTGTAAATATTAAGATTCCAACAATTGGAAGTTCAGCCTGAGCATGCAAAATCATTCATGAACATGCTTTTGAAGAGATTTATATGAGGCCAGAATTTCTAAAGCAACTTCAGTATTAAGCTTTTCTGATTATTTAATTTTCTAAAGCAACTTCAGTATTAAGCTTTTGTGATTATTTAATTTTTGCTCTAATTCCTTTTATCCGTCCCTATACTTGACGGTAAATACTATCTCAATACCCTTCTCCCCAACTACACCTATGAATTCAGCAACAAGTCAACACTTGCTTGGTGTACATATTACTGTTCTCTTGTATAAAATAAAAATGGTTACTTCCTGGATATGAGCATGCCTTAAAAAGAATCTCAGTTGCTACATTGTCCAAATCCAAAAATAATAATGATAGGATTATACAAGAAAGGAGTTACCCCCCCCCAAAAAAAATCACAGAAAGCCTAATTATAGTTTAGTAAAATAACACATTCAAAGCCTATAGAAAATTGGATTTAGAAAGAAAAATCTATTTCTTTTGTGAATGTTTTTATCAGTGCTCTTCATATTAATACATTTTAAATTATGTCTGAGACACAGAAGGACCTACTTTTAGATAATGCTCCTTTTATTGTTTGACACTGAAGGTTAAATGGAAGATTTCTACCCTTGTTTTATACTTAGAAAAGTTCTGAATCATCCATGGTGAAGTAAAAATAAAATTGTAAATAGGTTATCTTCATTTGACTTGCAAAGCATGTTCTTTTATCTTAAAACATGCTGGAATTCTATGACCCACCCCTTATCATCTTAGAAAGAGTGCCTTGGGGGCAGTGCCAGGCTTCACAATTAAAGACAGTTGCTTGGTCTCAAAAAATCCTCTGGCAAAATATTCTACCTGCGTAGACTCTGTAAACATGCTTTAAACTATCTCCAGGAAATAATAAGAAGAAATAGCACATTACTTAGAAACTAAACATTCTATAAATTATGGCATATTTGAAGATAATATTTAAAATGTACAATGCAAGATACATGAATTAAGCAACTAATATACTTTAGACTTTCAAAATTCTTGCATACCATTGACTAGACAAGCCAATGCCAAACAGTGTTATTTAGGTGAAATTATTGTAAATCCATCAAGGAAGGGATTTCAAGGCTTTGTTTCATGGAATTTTCTTTCCCTATGTGATGATTTACTATGGAAATATATTTTCTGATTTTGAATGTGAGTTTTATAATCTTAGGGATATACCTCTCTATATTATGGTATTATATCAGGTACATATCTTTCCATTGAATACAGAAATGGAAATTTCCAGAAATTATGTGTACCTGATATTTCCTTTATTGAGTGTATGTTAATCTGTGATCCACACATAAATAATTCTATCTGTACAGGCCAAAAAAGGTGAATGCAAGGAGCTGTAAGTTAGAAATTCTAGAAAAAATAGATTCTGAATTAGGCATGACAAGAAACGATCAGTACTTGAAACACACACAGCAAACTGGCAGAACATAGTCCAGTTCTGCATACCTTAAGAGCAGAACTACTGAGGTTCCTTCTCCTTACTCCCATGAATAAAGTCTCTTAAGGGTCTTACATACAGTAAAAGACTCAAAGACGATGAAGGAGACATAAATTATGAAACTTGTCTCCTCCCTTGAAAACCCATGACTGATGTGGCAGTAGTCAGAACTGTTGTCCTGGGAAAGAAAGTGAAGTTGGAGGAGAGAAGAGCCCCTGAGGGTTGCCATGCCCGTAGGACAAGCAACTTCATCACTAATCATCTGTCACAGTGCAACTGGTTTCTGACTCACAGACGAGCAAATGACTCTTCTAGTTCAGACACAGAATGATTCCTGAAGTGGTTGGTTGCCCTGGTGTTGGGTGATTTAAAAAAAAAATCACCAGTTTGGGTCCATTGGAAAACTACATCTGGCACTCCTAATGTGGTTCATTTTAATAAATTGGCTGGCAAAAGATTTCTAGAAGATGTTTACATAAGAGAAGGTTCAAAGCTGATTACTGAGGCAAGACCTAGTTGTATTCTCATTTATGGATAATGACATTGCTGGAAAATCGTCACCGACTAAAAATACATTTTTGCAATTTTGCTGTACAATTTATCACAAGTGAGAGTGTTTTGAATATTGAATATGCTTTATATCAATATAAGGAAAGACTCAAACTATATTTTAATGAAATACTTGACAAGTTTTCTTTGGGGCATATTTGTCTATGTATACTTATTGCACTTATATTCATAAGCATACATACATATTCACACATGCATTTGCAAAATATATATATAAGGAATGACATAACCATTTAATGCTTGTATAATCCACACCCAAATTCTGAAAGTCATTTTGTAATATTCAAATCATGAAGTCCATTAACCTGTCCGTTAACAAGTCCATTAAGTTGTATTTTGATTAAACTGTCAGCATTGACTTCTATCCTCTGTATCTATAAAAGGTTCCCAAACTCTATTGCTGCTCTGATAAGTTATTTTATTTTTCTGCTTACATATAAACTCAGTGAGAAAAATATTGGCATTGCTATTAGAAGCTCTTAACATGTATTGATACCAGTGTTAATAATGAATGGGTGCAAATGATTCATCTGGAGATGCAGACATGAACTTATTGAAATGAAATGCTTTTCAGTTATTTGAGTGGAATTGTCTTTGACATTTAATGACTAGATTTGTGCAATTTTATTATGAATTCTATAACCTTCTTAAAAATGTTTTCTAGTATAGCAGACCCAGATTTAAGACCAAACTATCTATAAAGACATGATTACTCTTGCTATTGTACATAAATATGGAAGGAATTTTTTTCCAAGAATGAAAGGAGTAGAATTTATTCAAGTGAGAAGATACAGATCTCTCTCACAGGATGAGAGGGGACCAGATATCAGGTTGCTGTGGAAAGAATTTTGACGGACACACTCCACTATTATGCTGTTTTTTAAAGGTACAATTTCAAAATGTATTTGATTATCTTCACTCTTCCCCACATACCCATATTCCCAATTTGAAATACATATCTATATGTTAGCCAGATATTCAAGAAAAGTGAAAACAGATAATTGGAATATAATGATGAGACAATGCATCCTAACATGTAGTTTTCATGAATTAAACATTGTTATGAGAGATCAAAGTCAGGAGTATATATGCATTTGCTCACACATACACACACACAGACATACAAGCATAAGGACAAATAGAAAAATATGCTCTTTAATCAGCATGGGTAGCATTTTAAAGAGTAAAAGAGGGAGCTTCACTAGAAACATCTTCTAGGGGAAAATTTGAGAAAATATTGCACCTCTCTTTTATCAATTGTTTCATAACAAACCAGTCCATATTTTATTGGCTTGAAGCAAAAATGTATTATGATTTCTTATGAGTTTCACATTGACTTGGACCAGCTTCATAGTCTTTCTGCTTTATATGATGTTGTCTTGGACTGTGTCCCACTGGACTGGGACTCAAGCATTGGAGAAGCTGACCCATGTGGCTAGCAGTAGTTGCTGGCTCTGGGCTGGGGCTCAGCTGGACTGGAAAGCATGTTTCTGCTCCTCTCTTAGGGTGTTTTCTCTAGTTCTTTTGGTTTTTTTTATAACATGGTGGTTCCAGAATAATACATCAAGACTTAAAGGTACCACCTATAGATATTTTAAGACTCTCCCTCAGAAATTACATAGCATTTCTTCTGTTGCACTTTATTATTCAAAACCAATCACAGGACCACTCAGATCTGAAAGAATCTGGGGAAGTCTTTATTTTTCAATAGATGAGATGACAGAGAATTTGTAGCCATTTTTAATCTACCATGGGAATTATCAGTAGAATGAAAGGATAAATTGTTTATAAAATTGATTAGAAGAAATAAAGAGAAAAAATATTTAAATAAAGCAATGGAAGGAAAGAAATAAGAATAGATTACACAAATGCATTTTATAGGTTTCTATCCATTCATTTTTTAATAATTTTGTCAAATTATCCATGGGCTTTTGCTTTGAGATTTTAAATGCTATTGATGAAATATCATATCTAATATTTTAATGTATTGCTCAGTTTAATAGTGTTTGCTTAGTTATGGGTCTGGTTTGGAGTTGTTGGTAAGATTAACAAGTACTCAACTGAGTATGAAAACAAAATTCAGGCACTGTACATGACTTCAAAACCTCAAATTTAAAGAATATTGACTTATTATAAATATAAAAATATAGAAATACAAAGCACCTTGAGAGTATTTACAGGTCATGAAGACAGACTTTTTCTTTGTAAATCCTAAGATAAATCCTAGCTCTAGATAACCATATTCCTCATTTTTAGATCAAACACACAAGTATTCAGCCCTTCCCTCAGACAAAGAATGTTCAACACATTGGAGAGCTCTCTGTGCATAATTTATTATGTTTTTTATTCTACTGTATTATGATTATTTGTTAGTTGTTTTATCTGTCATCTTAAACAATCATCCTAAGATCAACAAAAAAAAATTCCTAACCCAAACTTTGCTGAAAGTTTAGCAAATAGGCTTAGACATTAATTAAGAAAACACTTACAGGTTCTATCTCACAGTTTGCATACATGTTTTTCATTTAGAATAAAGACTTTCTAATTATTTTATTTATACTTAATTATATGGCAACAGAATTAGTAGACACATTCATAGTTTTAGAAAGGAAAATTCTAACTCTTTATGTATCTCATTTCAGGGATGCATCATAAATAATTCCATTCATAACTTTGATGATAATGTCAACTCCATGATAACAGGAACTGTCTCAGGATTTACCCCACAGAACATGTTTAAAATATTAAAATCCAAAGCACAAACATTGTGTTTACACTTCAGTGCTGAGTTAGTTTTACTGTTTTATTATGCTTGGCATTGACTTCAAATATTTGGTATCTATTTTAGTTCTATCTGCGCAGTTAAAAATTCAACAATTTCCTTCCCTGGGTTGTCTCAGGATTCTACTGAGCTTGGAATCTATAAAAATGAATAAGACATGATTCCTGATATCAGAAAACTATCCTTAGCCAATCAACCAATGAACAAATCTGCCTACAATGGTATAAATTATTTTGTTATATATTAGGGAGGAATTATATATCATTAAAATATTTACAGTAGTGACAAAAACCAGCAGTGACCATCTACCAAGTGACGTGTTTAACTCTCTTCACCAAATGCTTCATGCAGATTGGAATGAATCTGTGAAGTAGATTCTGTTTTTTTCTGTTTATAGAAACTCAAACACTGTGTAGTAGAGGGCTAAAGTAAATTAACTAAAAAGTGATAATTAAGAGAAGACTCCTGCATTTTAACCAAGAAGTTATTCCATAATCCAGATAAGACTTACCATGTTAATCATAGCATATATAAAGATTTTGAACTAATTGCAAGTATGTGCCAGAAAGAAGAGTCCCTCAAGGGCTGGTTAGTTTTAAAAGTTATGAGACTATTTTAATTATGTAACACATACTAGATAAATATCAAAAGTCATTGAAAAAATAATTGAAAATAATCAGTCTTTTTTATAATTGCATTGGATTTGGTCATAGGAACTCACAAAAATCCCCAATATCAGTCAAAGATGGATGTTGAGAACATTCAAAGCATGGAATAATGATAGCTTTTTCCCTGTAAGTCCCCCAAATAGGGATAGTCTTTTTCCCTGTACTCTTAAAGATATTAATCTTGTGTCTTAATCTGCAAATACAGACATGTATTGTACCATAGTCTACAGAGACTATTGTAGACTATGCATGATGGAAAGATAACTAATCAGACAAAAGGTCAGTGCATAGTATAAATATAGAATGTATAAACATCACAGTAATAACTTTAGGTCATTCAGTAGGCACAAAGATATTTCAACAGATTAGAACTATAGAATATCACATATTAACAAAATCCTCCTTTTTCCTAAAAATTGAAAAGAAATGTGTATGGAGCTCCTACATCCATTTATATAAATGCCCACTAAATTGTTGTCATTACTTTCTTCTCTACATAGCCTAGCAACATAATTTAGAGAATACAATTTCACATTTTAACTAGTATTTGAGATTTACTACTTCTCTTCTACCTGTTTTATGGGATATTTTTGATATTTTTCATGTTTTAGAGTTATATTTTTCCAAGATTGTACAGCAAAGTTCATAAATTACCTCCTAGATTTTTCACACCACGTTTGCAATAGAATTCTAAAATAAGACGTGATGTGTTTTTCATGTTCTTGCCTAGGGAGTGAAACTTGTACTACAACCAACCTCATATCTTAAATATTATTGAAACTTTACTTATTTGACAGATAGTCCCTCTTGCTTATGCATTGCTCTCTCATGAAATGATATTTGGAAAATGAACAGAGCAATATTAAAAATTTACTGTCCTCATTATGCTAGAATTCCAACTATAACAATTATCCAACAAAAGGGACTGAAAGCTGCATGGGAATATTGACTAGTAGATGACAAAGTAAATATTCAGATAATGCCACACTGATGTATGTTACAATCATAAGAGCATGAAAAGATCCCAAGATCACAGACCTATCCTTAGTGTTCCAGCATGTCAATTACACATCTGCACAACAGTGGGTATCAGCACTTCATTAAGTTGTTCAATACATATCTGTTGAATATATGGTGAAATATGGAGAGACATCATATGTACCACTAAGAAATGCTCTTGCTTTAATGGATTTATGAGCTTTCCTTGTGAACATTATCAGTATAAGGGAAGTAAGTATGCATTATATACTAAATTTTTAGGTAATTAAAACTAACTCCTTCCAACTTTATTTAACATAATAATGTTTTGAATTGAATTTTTAACTTTTCTATGTTAGTTATAGCATTTTAATTTGCTTACTACTCAGAATTACTAATTACAGTTTAATATCAGTCACTATGATGTTCTTATTTTCCATTGCAAAGTTTATGTTTATACCCTGTTCATGTTAAATTTCTACATTTATATATATTAACTCATACTGTATACATAGAGATAGGTATATCAATCAATTAAAAGTATATTAGTATAATAAAACTATTTCTTATCTGTCATTCTAATTTTAATGTGAGAATCATGAAAATGATTAAAGTTATAATTATGAATATTCTGTGATGATAAAGACTATTATGTGTTACAATATACACTTTGTATTATTTTATTTTAATTAAAAAGAAAAATACAATCCTATTATATAAGAAAATTGGACTTTTCATTCCAATATCAAACTATTAACATTAAAGTTCCTATATAAGTTTCTTGAGTTTTCCTTTATATTTGCATAATATTCTATTGTATTAGTTTATCATATATGATTTGATTATCACTTAAAATTGCAGCCATCAAGAGCATGGAAAAACAACCATTCTCCCATTAAGATATTTTTTCTAGGACCAAATGCATTGCTAGTAATATTTTTTGTTGTCTATATGGTTTAGTTTACAATTTATTTTTAACCTATCCCTCTTTGTCTTTAAATATTTTATCTAAAAAAATCTTCACTGAGATACAATTTAAATAAAGCAAAATTCATTGAATTGAACCATAGTTTTCAACAAAGTATATTTACAGGGTTGTTGGACTCTCATCCCAATCCAGTGTTAGTTCATTTTACTCACCTTAAAGAAAGATGTTCCCACTTAGCCTCTCCACTCCTGTCTCCAAAGCAATATGTTTCTTAGGGGTACCTTTAGGGTGAATTGCTTTGCTATACATTATGAATATCTCTGCCTTATCATTAAAGTGTTCAGTCACTTTATATTTAATCTAATAATTGGCATGTCAGTTTTAACTGTTTTGCTGGTTATTTTATGAATACATTTATAATTTATTAATGTAAATGAATTAAAATTTGAAGTCTTCCTTACAAAGAAAATTTACAGAAAAATATTTCTACTAATTTGTGTCAAATAATCACAGGATAAAAAATAGAGAACTTTAGTACTTTAGAACTGTATTTTATAGTATTGTATATTAACAAAATCCTCCTTTTCCCTAAAAATTCCAAAGAAATATGTATGGAGATCCTACATCAATTTATATAAATGCCCACTAAATTGTTGTCATTAATTCCTTCTCTACATAGCCTAGCAACATTATTTAGAGTATGAAGAAAAGAAACACATCAACACTAGTATCATGAGCTTGACGTTCTTCTGATACTAAAAGATGGAAAGGATAATTTCAAAAATTACATAGACTCATATTCCTCATGATCACAGATTCAAAAATAACAAAGGAGAAAACAATTTGTAAAAATACAATTAAGGTATGACATCAGACATAACATATCAAGGCTAAATAGAGCTTACCCTGGGAATTTAAAGTTGGTTTAACATTAGAAAAATCAGTCCATCTAAAAATGCAACATTAACAGAATAAAGGAGAAAAATCATTTTGAATTCTCAACAAATTAAGAAAAATAAGTATTAAAAGTATTAAACAAAATTCAATATGGCTTTATGCGATATATTGCATCATACAAGAAACTGAAGGAAATCAGATATCTAGTCAATCTGACTAAGAGTGTTGACAGAAAAAGCCAACAGCTAGCATCATACAAAATGGTAGAACATTGAATGTTTCACCCTAGGATTTGACATAATTCAAATGTTACCTGCTTACACTTATTATATTCATCACAACAGTGAGACATGCAGACAGTGTAATAATTCAAACAAAGAGGACATAAAATTAAAATTAAAAATTAGAATATATTTATAAAAAATATGAATGGTTTTAAAAAACATTAAAAATATACCAGAGTTCTTCCAGAACTAAAATGTTTAACAATGTAAATTATTTTAAGTTCAAAATTTAGAAGCCAATTGTTCCTCTACATATAAAAGCATAATTTCAAAAAAAATTTAGGAATAAATCTAGGGAAAAAATGTGCCAAATCTCTTTACCAAGCATTGAAAAGAAAAAATCAAGAAAGAAAGAAGGTACTAAATAAGAAAATATTCCTTTAGTTACCTTGAAAAACAATATTGATAAAGACTTAATTCTACCCAACTTATTTTACTAGTTCAACACAATTACTATGAAAGTTCTAGTACCCTTTCTAGAACTAAGATACAATTTAAATAAAGCAAAAAAGCATATTTTCAGGGTTGTTGGACTCTCATCCAAATCTCTTTCTAGAGATTGAGCAATATTCTGTAAAATTTGTGTAGAAATGCATAGTATCACCAACTTTGGTAATGAATTTAACTGGAATATTTTTCTTAAATAATGTACTTAGATGCAAGAAATGTGCTACTGTTGTACTAATCAAGATGTTATGATTTCGAATTTGGTTCTTACTCATTTATAATTTATCAGTGATAGTCATTGCTGTGCATCTGTATAGATGAAGGAAATTCCAAACTATCCTAACTGTACATATAAAAATTAACTTAATAAAAAATCATAGATCTAAAACTTTATGAAACAAAAGCTTTATGAAACAAGATTAGAGAAAATATCATTATTATTCTGGTGTAGACAAAAATTTATTACACTGTGTATGAAAAGCAAAAATATTCAAATATATATGATCTTTCACCAAACTCAAAATTTTCAAATCATCAAATGAAGAATAAGTGTGTTACGGTCATGGAAAAAATTATTCTCATTGACATCACCATGACAAAACACTTGTATCTGGAAAATAAAAATAACTCCTATAAAGTAAGAAAAAATATTAAATAATAAAATCAAGGGAGCCAACTCAAATAGCATATACAGAAGGTAGAAAAACTACAAGCAATTTAATATTCTTTAACCTTTACCAAAAACATCTACATTAAGTTCACATTAATTCCCAGTTTACAAATTTTTTAATGTGGCTAACATTTATAAAAAAAAAATGGTAGAGGCTGCTAGTACAAAAATACATTATTGATTGGAATGTAAAGTAATACAATCCTTTGGAAAGCAGTCACATGTCTTCTTTTGAAGCTAATTGTTAGATTATTGTAAGTATGTATGAGCTAACTTGTGGAAATTCATGAATTTATAATTGAACAAATTAATGATTTATACCCTAATGTTATAGTGGTCTTGTTTATTACAGACCAAGTGTGAACACCCCACTGTCCATCAACAGGAAAGCTAGTAAATGCTTTATGCTAGCATAACACAGGACAACATGGATCAAACTCACAAATATAATTCTGGAGGCAGGCCCAGGACAGGACCTCCAACACTCCCAGAGCCCAAGCAGGCCCTGGACAGGCCTGCTAACCTACATGTAGCCCAGGCCCAGGCCCAGGACTGCCTCCTCTGACCCATCAAACCTGCAAAGCCCAGGAAGGCCCAGGACCACCTGTGACCTGTGAGGAGCCCAGGCACAAGCACAGGCACAGGACTTCCCACCACACTGAGGACCATGCCCACAAACTACAGCACTGCATCCCCAAACAGGCTGCCCAAAGCCATTATTGGGCCTGCTCTTTCAGCCTCATCTCTAAAAGTATTCACCATCATCTTGGGACACTTTCAACATATCTCAGGTTACCTCTGCTTCTTCCTCTACCATCTTTTGTTGTGACAGTGTATATCTTAGGGGGATAGAAGTATAACACCAAGGTATTTACAAGTTTGATGCTACTCTTCCACCAAATAGGGATGTGAAGGCTTCCATTTAGGGACAACAACTAGGACATGGAAGACCATCACAATGGT
The DNA here is from genome assembly GCA_004024805.1 of Geosciurus inauris. Lineage (NCBI taxonomy): Eukaryota > Metazoa > Chordata > Mammalia > Rodentia > Sciuridae > Geosciurus > Geosciurus inauris. The sequence goes on from PVHX01000940.1 coordinate 181,396, forward strand.
ACCTGTAGGCTTGATTACAAAGGTATCCCTGCTGGATGTGCTAATAGTCAGCATCCTGTTGCAGAGGCAAGAAAGAGCCTTGCATGAGGTTACCTGTTAATAGCCAACTTCTTTTGATCTATCTTTCACTCTTTCTGTGACCTAATACCTCTATATTCTTACCTCCTACCTCATAAACATCACATGCTACAACCCACCACATTTCATTCTCCAACATTAGAATCTGTAGACCCTTTAGCAAACTTACTGTTTATATTGCAGATGACAATTGAACTCATCATTTCTGTTTATTGTGACAAAATTGTAATTGTCTAAATAGGGACTCTTTGGTTTAAGGCTGTATATCATTTGCATTGGGTGCTATTACTATTGATCTCCCCTTCAAAGGTGAAACATTGGTAACCTGCAAGGACACTGTAATATTTTAAGGTAGAAGCTATATTACCTCAAATCTGCACAGTGAGAGGGGAAGACACATGGCAAGCATGAAAATACAAGGAAAGAAAGTGCCCCAAACAAACTAAGATACTACAATAATAGAATACATTGACAGCACAGTTGATAAAATGTCAGAGAAGAGGTTCAGAATGTACATAATTAAAATGATCTGCAAATCAAACAATGACATAAGAGAGCAAGCACAGGCAACAATTGATCACTCCAACAAAGAGATAAAAGGGCAAATACAAGTAGCAAAAGATTACTTCAAGAAAGAGATAGAGATTCCAAAAAACAAACAAACAAACAAACAGACATCCTTGAAATGAAGAAAACAAAAAAAACAAATAAAAAATTCAATATAAAGCATCACCAATAGACTAGATCACTTGGAAGACAGAACCTTAGACAATGAAGAGAAAATATACAATCTTGAAAATAAAGTTGATCACATTGTAAAGATGGTAAGAATTCATGAACAGAACATCCAAGAATTATGTGGTAATATCAAAAGACCAAATCTAAAATTTATCAGGATAGAGGAAGACACAGAGATACAAACAAAAAGAAAGAACAATATCTTCAATGGAATAATATCAGAAAATTTCCCAAACATGAAGAATGAATTGGAAAATCAAATATAAGAGGCTTACAGGGCACTAAATGTATAAAATTACACAGATCTACACCAAGGCACATTATAATGAAAATGCCTAGCATACAGAATAAGGATAAAATTTTAAAAGCCACAAGAGAAAAGTTTTAGATTACAAATAGGAGGTGACCAATCCAGATATCAGCAGATTTCTAAACCCAGACCCTCAAAGCTAGAAGATCCTGGAACAACATATACCAAGCTCTGAAAGAAAATTGATGCCAACCAAGAATCTTATATCCAGAAAAATTAAGCTTCAGATTTGAAGATGAAATAAAAAACTTCCAGGATAAAAAAAAGTTAAGAAAATTACAATGTGAAAGCCTACACTACAGAATATTCTTGACAAAATAGCCCATGAAGAGGAAATGAAAAACAATAATGAAAATCAGCAAAGGGAGGAACTACACTAGAGGAAAAACCAATCAAAGGAGAATTGAAGCCAATTAGAAAGCCAAAACAAGCCAATACAAACCATGTTTCAATAATAACCCTGCATGTTCATGCCCTAAACTCATCAATTAAAAGAAATACACTGGCAGATTGGGTTTATAAAAAACAGATTGAACAATATGCTGCCTTCAAGAGACTCATCTTATTGGAAAAGTCATCCACAGACTAAAGGTGGAAGGGTGGGAAACAATATACCACAAGCATGGACCACATAAACAAGCAGGGTTTCTATTCTCATATCAAATAAAGTGGACTTCAAACAAAAGTTATTCAGAAGAGATAAAGAAGGACATTTCATATTGTTTAAGGGAATCATACAGCAACAAGACATAACAATCATGAATATTTATGGCCCAAACAATGGAGCATCTACATATATATATTTAAAAAAAAAACTTCTAAATTTCAAGAATCAAGTAGACCAAAACATAATAATACTGGCTAAATTTAACACACTTCTCTCATCATTGCATAGACCTTTGAAACAAAAACTAAAAAAGAAACTAAATAATACAGTCAATAATTTATATTTAACAGACATACATAAAATAGTTCATCAATCAACAGGGGAATATACTTTTTTCTCAGTACCACATGGACCTTCTCTAAAATAGATCATATGTTATGCCACAAAGCAAGTATTAGCAAATATAAAAAAATAGAGACAGTGCCCTGCATTCTATCAGACCATAATGGAATAAAATTAGCAATCAATGAGAAAATAAACAATATAAAATACTCCAACACCTGGAGACTAAATAATATGCTATTGAATAACAGATGGATAGCAGAAGACATCAGGGAAGAGAAAAAATAATTCATAGAGGTAAATGAGAACTCCAATAAAACATATCAAAACATCTGGGACACTGTGAAGGCAGTGCTAAGAGAAAAATTGCATTGAGCTCATTCATTAAAAGAAAAATAGTCAAGAAATAAATGGCCTGATATTACATCTCAAATTGCTTGAAAAGAACAAATCAACACCAAAAGTAGAAGACAGGAAACAATTAAAATCAGGGATAAAATCAATAAAATTGAAATAAAAGAAACAATTCAAAAAATTGACAAAACAAGCTGATTCTTTGAAAAAATAAATAAAATTGGTAAACTCTTATCTACTCTAATAAAAAAATAAGAGAAAAAACAGAAATTACTAAAATTCATGATGAAAAAGGAAATATAACAACAGATACCACTGAAATACAGAAGATAATTAGAAACTATCTTGAAAATTTATACTGCAATAAAATAGAAAATATCTATCACACTGACAAATTTCTGAGACATACAATATGCCCAAACTGAATCGAGTGATCATACACAATTTAAACAGACCAATTTCAAGGAATGAAATAGAAGACACCATCTAAAGCCTATCAAACAAGAAAAGCCTATTACCAGACTGATTCTCAGCCAAATTCTACAACACATTCAAAGAATTAATACTAATACTCCTCAAATTATTTCATGAAATATAAAAGGAGAGAACCCTTCCAAACTCATTCTATGAGGCTAATATCACCCTGCAAGACAAAGACACATCAAGGAAAGAAAAGTTCAGACCAATATCCTTGATGACCATAGATGCAAAAATTCTCAATTAACTTCTAACAAATCATGTAAAAAAAATTTTTAAAGATATTGTGCAACATGATCATGTGGGGTTTATCCCTGTTTTGCAAGGTTGATTCAACATACAAAAATCAATGTGTGTAATTCATCCTATTAATAGACTTAAAGATAAAAAATCATATGATCTTCTCAATAGATGCAGAAAAAACATTTGATAAAACACAATATCCTTTTATGTTCAGAACACTAGAAACACTGGGGATAGTAGGAGTATACCTCAACATTGTAAAAGCTATCTATGCTTAAGCCCAAGGCCAACATTATTCTAAATGGAAAAAAATTGGAATCATTTTCTCTAAGAACTGGATCAAAACATGGATGTCCTCTCTCACCACTCCTATTCAACATAGTCCTTCAAACTCTAGCCAGAAAAATTAGGCAGGTGAAAGAATTAAAGAAATATAAATAGAAAAATGACTTCAACTATCACTATTTGCTGACACCATAATTATATGCTTAGAGGATACCAAAATGCACCACCAGAAAATTTCTCAAATTAATAAATGAATTCAGCAAAATTCATTTATTAATTTGATAATTTATTAATTATATAAAATAAACACCCATAAAAATGCATTTCTATACATCAATGATAAACCCTTTGAAAGAGAAATCAGGAAAACCACCCCCTTCACAATAGTCTTAAGAAAAATAAAATACTTGGGAATCAATTTAACAAAAGAGGTGAATGACTTATACAATAAAAACTAAGAACACTAAAGAAAGACATTAAAGAAGACCTTAAAAGATGGAAAGATCTTGCATGTTCTTGGATAGGAAGAATTAATATTCCCAAAATGGCCATACTATACAAAGCACTATCTAGACTCAATGTGATTCCAATTAAAATCCTAATGTCATTCCTTGTAAAATAGAAAAGGCAATCATGAAATTCATTTGGAAGAATAAGAGACCCAGAGTAGCCAAAGCAATCCTTAGCAATAAGAGTAAAGCAGAACACATCACAATACCAGACCTTAAACTATACTACAGAGCTATAGGAACAAAAACAGTCTAGTATTGACACCAAAATAGACATATAGACCAATGTTACAGAATAGAAGACACAGAGACAAACCCACATAAGTACAGTTATCTCGTACTAGACAAAGGCCTCAAAACATGCATTGGCAAAAAGATAGCCTCTTCAACAAATGGTACTAAGAGAACTGGAAATCCATATGCAGCAAAAGGAAATTAAACCACTATCTCTCATTATGCACAAAACTCAACTCAAAGTGGATAAAGAACGTAGGAATTACATCAGAGATGCTGCACCTAATAGAAGAGAAAGCAAGCCCAAATTTTTATCATGTCATATTAGGTCCTGACTTCCTTAACCAGATTCTTGAAACCCAAGAAATAAAACAGAGAATCAATAAATGGGATGGATTCAAGCCTAAAATCTTCTCCCTTGCAAAGGAAGCTAATCAATAACATGAAGAAACAGCCCACAGTGGGAGAACATCTTTACTACATGCACATCAGATAGAGCACTAATCTCCAGGATATTATAAACTTAACACCAAAAAATCAAAACAAAAGGAAACAAAACAAACAAATAAATAACCCCCCAATAAATAGGCTAAGGAACTGAACAGATATTTCTCAGAAAAAGATATACAATCAATCAACAAATATATGAAAAAATATTCAACTTCTCTAGTAATCAGAGAAATGTAAATTAAAGCTACTCTAAGATTTTATCTTACTCTAGTCAGAATGGCAATTATCAAGAATATAAGCAATAATAAGTGTTGGTGAGGGTGTGCAAAAAAAGGTACACTCAAACATTGCTGGTTGCACTGTAAATTGGTGCAACAATTCTGACAAAAGTGGTATGGAGATTCCTTAGAAATCTTGGAATGGAACCACCATTTGACCCAGCTATCCCACTCCTCCATCTATACCCAAAGGACTTAAAATCAGCATACTACAGTGATGCAGCTACATCAATGTTCACAGCAGCTCAATTCACGATAGCAAAACTGTGGAAGCAGCCTAGATGCCCTTCAATAGACGAAAGGATAAAGTAACTTTGATATATATACACAGCAGAATACTACTCAGCATTATAAGAGAATAAAATTATGGCCTTTGCAGGTAAATAGATGGAGTTGAAGAATATCATGGTAAGTGAAGTAAGTCAATCCCCAAAAAGCAAAGGTTAAATGTTCTCTCTGATAAATGGATGCTGATCCATAATGGGGGGAGGGGGTTGTGAGAAGAATGGAGGAACTTTGATTGGGCAAAGGGGAGGGGGAATGGAGGCAGGAAAGATGGTGGAATGAGATGGAAATCATTACCCTAGGTACATGTAGGACAGCACATATAGTGTTCTATATCGTGTACAACCAGAGAAATGAATACTTGTGCTCCATTTACATTCAATGTATCAAAATGCATTCTGCTGTCATGTGTAACTAATTAGAGGAAATAAAAAATTTAAAATATAAAAATAACAGTGGCTTAGTACCTTATAAAGAAAAAAAAGGAATTGATCAGATTAGGGTGGTAGTTAAATTAGGTGAGCTTACTTCCATAGCTAAAGAAAAAAGTATAATCTATTTGTATAAGCATGAGATGAACAAAGTTTTATGCAATGATTTTTCTTTATCCTACTTTGTTGATCCCTTAAGTGTGTTATAATAAACTGCAGATGTTATAATAAACTCTATGTCACTTAGTCACTCAAGATTGAGATCATATCAAAGTAGTCAACATAGAAACAAAGTTGTTGCTTCAGGTTGAAGTTAGTGGAAATTTGAAAATACATAAAATGAATTATTAAAAAATATATAATCTGAGAGAAATAAATGGATATTTTATGGACCAAATTCCTTAAAGTTAAAAAACAAATTAATCTATAATATCTAAATCACAAACTAGTTGCCTTTGCAAGTGGGGAAAGTAAGTATAAAATCTCAAGAAGGGACTTTCTAGGGAGAAATGGACATATGATCACACATATGCACACACATCTACTCTTATTGAATAAACACAATATTGATGTGTTTTAGTATATATAAATGTTTTAGGCAGATTTTTCACTGCTGAGACTAAAAACCCAACTAGAACAATTTTAGGGGAGGAAAAGTTTATTTGGGGGCTCACGGCTTCAGAGGTCTTAGTCCTTGGACAGTCGGCTCCATTCCTCGGGGCTCGAGGTGAGGCGGGAAATCATGGTGGAAGAGCATGGCAGAGGGAGGCAGCTCACATGGTGATCAGGGAGCAGAGAGAGATCTTCACGTGCCACAAATATATACCTCATAGGAAAACGTCCAGTGAACAACTTCCTTCAAGCCCACCCCCCACCTGCCTCTAGTGAACACTCAGTTAATTCTATCAGGGAGCAATTCACTGATTAGGTTAAGGCTATAACCTGATCATTTATCCTCCAAACCTTCTTGCCTTATCTCACATGTGAGCTTTAGGGGACCACCACGTCTAAACCATAACAGTAAGTCATACTGTAATTTAAAAATTATGTCTGTTTTGAGACAAATTTTGATAGTTGCTTTCTCTACTAGATTTCATTTTGAGCACTCTACTTTCAGGTACAGAAGTCTAACTCATCCATGCTGATGCCTGAAGATAATCTTAGGAAATGAGAACCACAGCAAAAATCAATGAGTTGAAGGCTGGGATTTAGCTCAGTGGTTAAGCGCTTGCAACAAAAATGACAACAAAAATAAAAGCACAATTAGCAAAACTATAACTATGAGGGATAACAAATATGTATGCGTGAATAAGAAGGAAAAGTACCCATATACATGTGTGTGCTTATATAGGTGTATTATCCGGCTCCCATCCCTTGCCATATACATACTTAATAATTAATCTATAAATTAGAAATAATACATTGACATCTGATACTCCTCATGTTAACAATGGCTATGTTTTGAATGCTACTGCAGTCTATAATATGATTCATGAAGCTCTATGGCCCTTATATATTTATCATGAAGTGAAGTTGTTAACAATGCAGTATGATCCTTTCTGCCCTGTTGCATGATTTCTCAGGTACTCAAGGGACAAGGGAAGTCAAACAATGTCAGCTTCTCTGACATCGAGACACTTGGCTCCTTTTTGACTAATTAGGTAGTTGACAAATATTGATTTAATACTAATAAGCCTTAACACGTAGGGCTCTGATTTCAGCCCCTGGGTATTTCAGCTGAAGGATTGACTTTTAAAGTCCTTCACTTAATCTGAATTAGGCAATTTAGAAGACTTAAGCACTTGAGAATTTGGGACACTCTGAATCCATCAATAATATAAAATATTCTACCATAGAAGTGTCTGCCCTTCCAGGCTCTAGAAAGGTGATGCACATTTATACTGTGATGCTCAAGGACACATGAATGGCCTCACCCTGCCAACTGGTACAAACTAGTTAGAAAGATTTAGTCAATGAATAAAGGAACGAAAGCAGTCAAAAATATATATATACATACATATAATTTTACAGAATAATATATATATATATATGCACAAACAAATGGGATAAAGAATGTGTAATATATTCAAATGGAAAATTGATTGAGTTTTCATTTAATTTCTAATGTGGACATGCATATAGACTTTTCTTTTCATGGGGGGAGCATTTTGGGGATTGAACTCAGGGGTACTTGACCACTGAGCCACATCCCCAGCCCTATTTTGTGTTTTATGTTGAGACAGGGTCTCACTGAGTTGCTTAGCGCCTCGCCGTTGCTGAGGCTGGCTTTGAACTTGCGATCCTTCTGCCTCAGCCTCTGCCTCCTGAGCTGCTGGGATTACAGGTGTGCACCACCACACCAGGCCTCATATAGCTTTTTTAAACAGTATCTGAATGTTCATTTCAGTTCCCACATTGTTTTAAAATACAACTGAATTTAGTTATAATTTAAATAGCTTTACTCTCAGAATTTAAGACTGCTAGGATCACTTCACTTTTTAGGACAAATAAAAATCGCAATAATACAAAAAATTATTATTGTTATTTGTGCATGTGGTGCTGGGGCTCAGACTCAGGGACTCACACACTAGGCAAGCACTCTACCACTGAGTTACATCTCTAGCCCTTCTTTTAATTCTTTGAAAATGTAAATGTTCCTGGGAATTCTTTAAGTTATGTTATTTTATCTACTTTCAGCAACTACCCTTTCCATATTTGCACAACATGGCACAAACACCATTGTTGTTCTGTCATGATATGGAAGCATAATAAAGACAAGTGATATAATTTTGTTTTATATGTATAAAGAGAAAAAAGTTACGTTAGTCAACATTTTATTTTTGTAATATTTCTGTTTCATGAGTTATCCATGTTAATTTATTTGAAAGAATAATATGTAATGAAGCAGACATTAGTAGTAGCTCATGTGAAAACTCTCTGATGTCATTGGTGCCATTCAATGAAATGTTTAATAAATCCCAGATATCACAAGGATGATAGAAGTTGCCATCAAAAAAGAAAGAATGAAACTTAGTAGATTTAATCCTCTGATAGTTTCTGATTTACTCTGAGTTAAGATGATGGGAATGATAATAATATTGTAAAAAATGCTAACTGAAATTTGGAAAAACCATATAGTTTTATATATACATATAACACACATGTGAATATATATGGATATATGTATACATATATATACACAAACATATATACATATATACACACATATATGTTTACATATATATACACATGTATATACATATACATATATACACAAACATATATACATATATACACACATATATGTTTACATATATATACACATGTATATACATATACATATATACACACATATATATGGATATATGTATACATATATATACACTTTCATATTATCTTTCCATGTTTATAGTCTGTGTTAAATATTTAGCATATAAAATACAAGGAACAGAGCTGGACAAGTCCTCTGCTTTCATGGAGATTACACTATAATGAGGTAATGAGAATACTGAATCAAGTATAAGTAAATATTAAGGAAATCCAGAATAAATACTGTCAAGTAAGGGAAAATGATAGTATAAAAAATTGTAACTGTAAAATCAGTTTTATTCAGAAATGTTCCAAGAGAAGACCTAGTTACTAGGTTTTCAGGGCTTGTACATGCACGTGCACACACACACGCACACACACACATGCAAATACCCCAAAAGGTCACGTGCAATCATTATACTTGTATATTTATCATATTCAACAAACAATATGCTTGTATATTCATCTTTCTCAGAAGCATTATTCACAATAGCCAAAAAGATATAAAAAGCCATAAATATCGCTGATGGATGAATAGATAAATGTTATATATATAAATGAGATATGTTGCCTCAAAAACAAGACGTTCTGATACATGCTAGGTGATAAGTCCATGTTACTATAATAAAATATCTGAGATAATTAAAATATGAATACAAAGGCTTATTTTGGCTCACTGTCTTAGAAGCCCCAGTCCATGGACAGGGGGACTTATTGCCCTGGGCCATTGAGAAGGGTGGGACATCATGGTGGGAACATTTGATAGAACAAAAGCAATCTCATGACCAGGAATCAAAGAATAAATAGGAAGAATAAGATACCAGGATTCCACAGCCCACTTGAGATCATGCCCCCAATGACCTAAGAACCTCTCAGTAGGTCCAACCTCTTACAGGTTCCACCACCTCCCAATAACATCACTCTTGGGACCAATCCCTTACCATATAGTCCCTCAGGAAACATTTAATATCCAAGCTATATCATTCTGCAAAACAGCTGGAACTTGAAAACAGTACTTCAAGAGAAATAAACTATGCACAGAAGGTCAAATACTGTATGGTTTTAATTACAGATACCTAGTGTGGTCAAATTCACAGAAACAAAGCAGAAAGTTGCCAGAAGCTGGGAAGGAAGGATCATGAGAAATGAGGGGGAAACTATGCAGAGTTTTAGTTGGGGATGCAGGAACTGTTCCATAGATGAATGGAAGTGTTACACAGCAATGGCAAAACACCTAATGCCACTGAATGGAACACTTAGAAAGTGTTAAAATGGTCATGTTTGTGTCATGTTTACTTTCCTACAATGGTAATAAACTGAATGGATCACACATTTTGAGGCAGAACTGAGACTAAATAGCACGCTTACAGACCATGTTGAAATTCTCCCATAATGATTCCTTAGAAGCAATCTTTGGACTATTAATTTAAAAGTTACCATTAATGTAAGCATTTAAAACCTAAATAACATTTTAGATACATAATTAGATATGTAATTAGACCTGTCAACTTACTAATGTTTGTAATTATAAGAGTAATGCTTCAATAAAAGACATTTCAGTGCTAAACCTAATTCTAAATAACATGAACACTTCTGACTGCATCTAAATCAAAAGTCAGGATTCTAAGGAGAGTACAAATAAATACAGAAACTATGTAGACCACATATCCAATGGCATTACGTGCTTGTGTTTGATCTGAATGATTTTGTATTTGGAAGAAAATAGGTGATCTAATTTAGTTATCTGCTGGGATAGCAAGTGTTAATTATATTGTGTCACTAAAAATTAATCTGCATATTTAACATCAAGGAAAAAGAATTAGAAAGAAAAATAATCATTTCATTCTACAACATTTTCAGTCCTGGCAAGTTTATTTTCCCAAATATATTTTATATAATAGTTTTTGGTAAATATCGGCTTCAATATAACTTACATTGTTAAAAGTTTTAACTAACCCACCAATAGTCAAACTTTTCTAAGATTCTTTTGTCTCTACCACTGCATTTTTCATTTTAAAACATAGCAATTTAAGTTTTCAGTGAGAGGTTCTCATTTTTTTTTTTTTTTTTGGTTTCTGGAATTTTACTATTTCAAGAATTTTTTTTCCGATAAGTGTTGGCAAGGATATAGGGGAAAAGGCACACTTATACATCGCTAGTGTCACTGAATATTGGTGCAACCAATCTTGAAAGCAGTATGGAGATTTCTTAGAAAACTTGGAATGGAACCACCATTTGACCTAGCTATCCCACTTCTTGGTCTATACACAAAGGATTTAAAAACAGCACACTATGGTGACTCAGCCACTTCAATGTTTATAGCAGCTCAATTCACAATAGCTAAACAGGAACCAACCTAGAAGCCCATCAACAGATGAATGGATAAAGAAACTGGTATATATACACAATGGAATATTACTCAGAATTAAAAAGAACAAAATTATGGCATTTACAGGTAAATGGAAGGAGTTGGAGAATATCATGCTAACTGAAATAAGCAAATTCCCAAAACACCAGGGGCCAAATGTTTTCTCTGAGAAGTGGATGCTAATTTATAATGGGGGGGGGCATGGGATGAGTGGAGGAAATTGGATGGGGCAAAGGGGAGGGGGAAGAGATATGGGGGTAGGAAAGATGATGAGATGAGACAGACATCACTACCTCAGGTACATTTATGACTGCATGAGTGGTGTGACTCTACTTCATGTACAACCAGACAAGTGAAAAACTCTGTTCCATTTGTGTACAATAAATCAAAAAGCTTTCTGCTGTCATGCATAACTGATTAGAACAAATAAAAAAATAGATGACATGAAAAAAAGAATTTTTTTCTATGTCCCAAGACCAGCAGAAAATACCTTAGAGTTTAATTGTTAAATATTTATTTCATTCTATAACTACAAATTCTTACTAATAGAAGCTGTATGTCCTATACATATTCTCAAACCTTAGAAAAAGATTAGATGAGATCATCTAATTTACTATTCTACACTGATGTTCGCACATGGGCTTTATGTCACAGAAACTATAAAAATCAACTGTGCGAAGATATCATCACCAACACACATGTACAATCTAACGTTAAAGCCATGGCTTATCCTGAGCTCCTGGTTCACTCAGTGCATGACGAATGTCCAGAATTTTCCTCTTTCCTACAAACATTTGAATTACCCTTGGCATTTCTGTGGGTTCATTCCAGTATCCTGAGGCACTCCACTGCACAGTTTGCAAACTGTGATTTTTGACATTTCCTTTGAAATCTTTATGTGGCAAGATTTTTGAAAACATTAAAGAACTATCCTCGGTCTCCAAGGCAACCATGGAGTGAATATTTAATTTTCACAAATACCTGCTCTTTATTTAAAAATCTAAAACCACAAATTCTACTCTTAAAACAATATTTCTACCTCATAATAAATGTCACACCTGTCTTACACCAGGGTGAAGTTTGCAGAAGCAGAGCTGATCTTTGTTTTCTGTCATTTTCCCTTGATCACCACTGGCAAAGAGCTTGTCATCTGCCTATTCCCAATCATGCATACCGGTAAAATTAATGACTTTTATAAAATATTGTTTACATTAATAAAAGATTCAGAAGAGGGTTGCCTCATAATTATTTATATAGATTCAAATAATAAAGATCAAATATCTTTTCCCCTAAATCACCTAGCTATCCATATGGAATTGTCATGCTGAATTACTTTTTCATTATTTTTCAGAATTTCTGGAGCCTCTGCTCTATTATGTGAACAATAAGATGAGAGAAGAAAAAAAAAAGGAAATGAAATAACTTCCCTAAATTGCTTTCTCTGTCAAATTTCCCATCATTTCAGAATACAGAAGTTGTCTAAATCATAACATTTTATTTTGAACATTTTTCTTCTGATGTTAGTATAAGCTAATATACCCTTTGATTTTAGCCTTAAATACTTCTTGAAATTAGAATCATTAATTTTTGCTTTCACCTCTGAAATTTAAAAGCTTGGATGTTGTGATATCTGTCCTTAGGTTGACAAGAAAAAAAGGTAGAACTAAAAGCCAAGAAATATCTTTAAGAGAACTTAAAATGCAAGTGATATCACAGCTCCAAAATCTGCAGAGACAGGCAAACCCATAGAGTCCAGATAGTTACATCTACAGACCTACAGTAGAAGCCACTGGAGGGAACACTTAAATGTTAGTTTTGACAAATTTCTGGAGACTGAGTGTAGGCAGGCATGAAAAAGAAACATATCTGAATGCATAGTCTTCAAGACTCCCCCATACTTTTATGAATTTTACCTGCAGAGAAATCCTACCATGTCTTTGTGATGCAGATCTGGTGAGGATGGCCTGCTGCCTCTGGCAGAGGAATGGAAAGAGAAATCACTGTGAAATAAACCCAGATAGTTTCCCATAACAAAGTGCTACTTTATGGGGAAAACCATTTTACCAGAGCCTATTCCACATTGGAAAAGGGAATTAATTCCTCATGTTCCAGCCTTCTGGTCTCACCTAAGGTGGATGACATTTTCCACAGTGTCATATGATTGGAATCATACACAGCATTGTCTTTTCAGACTGACTTCTGAACTTTGCAAAATGCATTTAAGGTCCATCCATGTCTCTCTGTTTCTTGATTGACAGTTCATTTTTTTTTATTGTTGAATAACAATGCATTGCATGGGTACACCACAAGTTGTTTTTCTATTCAGTATTGGAGGATAATTTGGTGGATTACAGTTTTGTATGATAATGGATAAAACTGCTATAAGCATGCACATGCAGGTTTTTGTGTGCACATATTTTCAATTGGATGTATAAATAACTAGGGCATGACTTTTGAATTATACAATAAGAAGGTATTTAGCTTTGTCAGAGAGTGGATATATGACTGCAATCCTACAAACAATAAATTAGTGTTCTTATTGCTCCTCATCCACACCATTTGATTTGTCAGTGATTTATATTTTAGCCATTCTAAGAGATGTGAAGCTGCATCCAATTACTTTAATTTTAAATTCACCAATGAAAAACAATGCCCCTTTTCAGATGATTACTTGCCATTTAAATACCTTTTTTGGAGAAAGATTTTTAAATAGATTATTTACTTATTTTTTAAAATTGGGTTGTTTTGTGCTATTGAGTTTAAATGTACAATACCACTAGGTATTTTGGTCACATGTAAAAACTGTTCTGTAAATAATTTCTCCCAGTCTGTTTCTTCTCTTGTCATTTCCTTAATAGTACTCATTGTGAAATGGTAGTTTCTTAATTTTAATAAAGTTCAATTTATATTTTGTTTTTCATAACTCATGCTTTTAGTGCTGTATTTAAAAACATCACCAAATACAAACAAGCTCACAGATTTTTCTTTGTCTGAAATTAATATAACTACTGTTGTTTTATTAAGGTTTAAGGATTTTCCATTGATTTGACAGGCATTTATTTCTTCACTTCTTTGATTTAAATGTATGCCTTTACATTAAAAAGGATTTTTATATATAATATATAATTGGATTTTCTTTATTTTTTCATTCATTTATATTATACAATTGTATCTTCTCTTACCAAATCAATTATACTTTTTAAAGAAATATTTTAGCTATTGCCCTATAAGGGCCAATATACATTTTAACTAATCTAAGTCTTCCTTTCAACACTCATACTTCTTCGTAGTGCAGGAGACTTCTAACTGTGTGGTCCCAAGGGCTTCCTTCTGTCCCTTATAGTATTCCAGTCATTCATTTCACCTTATCCACATGTTATGCTCACCCAATAGCAGCTTCTTCTTCTTCTTCTTCTTCTTCTTCTTCTTCTTCTTCTTCTTCTTCTTATTATTATTATTATTATTATTATTATTATTATATGAGTACTTTTTACATCAATTAAGAATGATAAAAATATTTTATTTTGGTACTGGGGATTGAACCCAGGGAGGCTTTGCCACCAAGTATATACATTATTATTTTGAGATAGTTTTTCATTATTGATTTTGAGATAGTTTCTCACGAAGTTGCTGAAGCTGGCCTTGAACTTCTGATCTTCCTACCTCAGCCTCCCACATCACAGGGATTACAGGCATGTGCCACTGTGCCCAGTTGAAAAAAATATTTTATTTTGCCTTTATTTGTTAACTTTTCTTATGGCTTTCATTTATTATATAGGGTCAATTTCTGATTTATATCATTTTATTTTTCTGTGAGGATCTTCTTCAAACATTTTTCTGAGCAGATGTGCAGCTAAAGAAATTTTTTAGTTTTTACTTGCCTGATGAAGTGTTTATTTCTCTTTATCTTTTGAAGGAGAATTTTGATGGATATGAAATTCTCTACTGGTGGGTCCTGTTTTTCAACCAATTAAATATTTTACTTCATTCTCTTCTTGCTTACATGGTTTCTGACGATAAGCCCACTATAGTTATTAAGTTCCCTCTATATTGTTATTCTTTATTATTTCCAGATTTTCTCATGATTTTTGTTTCTCTACATTTTGATGTGCTACACTTACATTTGGTATTTTTAGTATTTTTCCTGTATGGTCTTATAAGAGCCTCCAAGTCTATTGTTTTGTGTATATTGTTAAGGTCTTCATCTTGGCTACAATGACTGTAAACATTGCTTCTGCAATATTATATTATTAAAATATTAAATATTCTGCAATATTTTGCAAATAGTAATTTCTTCTCCTTTTTTATTCCTAAGGTGCACATCTACATGTTTTGAAACTACCCCTGGCTCACAGACGGCCTCCCCCTCTCCTCTTCTTCCTGCTTTCTGCATGTGAATTTTCTGGTGATCTGCATTCAAGTTTATACCTCAGCCATTTCCAGTCTGCTGATGAAGACCACCAACAGCATTCTTTATTTCCCTTAGAGTGCTGTTGATTGCTAGTATTTCCCGGTGATTCATTCTCAGTTGCTATCGTTCTGCTACATTTTCTTGTGGTCTATTTTTCCCTAAATGTGTTTTATGTGTACACCTTTTCCATTAGAGCCCTTAATTTTGTCAATAATGGCTATTTGTAATTCCCACATTTTTGTCATATCAGAGTGTGGTTCTGATGCTTAAAACCACTTTTTGTTATTTACTTTTTGTTTTGATTTTGCTTACGTCTGCCTTTGATACATCTTACAATATTTGTTGAAAGCTGGGCATTTGTCAGGTAGTAAGAGCTGAGAAAAACAATTCTTTAGTGTTTGGATGTACGTGATTAAGATAGTTGTAGGTACCTGGTGATTAAGATTTATTTCTCTTGTGTGCTTATTTTGTCTTCCTTCCTGACTTCCTATTGACTTGGCTCCAAGGATACTAATATGAAAAGAGACAAAGAAAAGTAACTTTGCAGTGCAGAAACCTGACAAAACTCTCAGGCTGATGATCAAGGTTACCATTAACATTAATGTGTATTCTTGATATAGTCTGACGGAAAGGTCACTTTTCCTCTCCAAGCTTCTGCCCATAAGCTAATAAACCTAGACTGATCATGATTAGCAGGTAAGAAAAATCTCACTAGAGGTACAGTCTATAAATAACTGATCAGTACTGCTTAAGACTTTTAAGGACATACCACACCAAGAAAGTCTGAGACTTTTATCATCTCAGCTAAAAAGTACCTAAAAACAGGATTATTAGATATAATATGATATCATGGACTGGTTTATAGGACAAAAAAAGTTCTTTAGGTAAAAATTAAGTAAATATGAATGAAGTATGGACTTTTGATAGTAAATAGCATTTATTATTGGCTCATTAATTTAAGAAATATATTATACTACTGTAGGGTGTTAGCATATAGTACCTTTTTGTACAATTTTTGCAATGCTTTGTAAATTAAAACTATTCTAAATCAAATGCTTACTTTAAATAATATTTTTGTGATCTGAATTTAATATCATTAATATTTTTTGAATGAGTAGCAGATAGCTACAGAAGATAATATATGTTAATGGGGTTTTCTTCTTTAGCTGAATCAAAGACAATGTAAGTGAGTAAACAGAAAGTACATTGCTACCACCATACAAGTATATTGTGTCAACACTGAACTTTGGGAAATATTGTTTTTAATGGCAAGAATTAATACCAAAATTCTAACTAGGCAAATTTTTCCTCAGGTTCATGTTTTCCAATCTATTCTGTGTACATAGCAATAACTATGAAATAAAATATTGTTCCTAGTGACCATAATGAGTTAATTCCAAATGGATCAAAACTGCAATTGGAAAGCAGATTAAGCTTCAGTCATAATACATTTCTAAATGGATTTTTATATTGTGGTTCAGAGGATGAACAGAAGCTACTCATATAATTGTCTCCTACATATCAGCAGAAAAAATAATGAAAATAAGTTCCAGTAACAGCATTCATTTTTCATAGCCTGAGAGAACCTGAGCATATAAATAATAAGATATTCCCAAAGGTTATATCCAAAAGGTCATTAAGATGAAGCTCTTTAAAATATGCCCTTGAACTTGAATTCTCTATTAATTAGAAGTGTCTGAACATGCATACTTTTAAAACAGCATCAATGTAGTGACTATATATAGCAAATAATTATGAAATTTTCCTTAAAAAGAGAATGGAATGAGATGTTATCTCCACGAAGTTAAGTGTTTTAATGATGGTACATATAATGCTAGACTCTAATGTGACGAAGTGACAGAATCCCTGCTCTGCTCTATGTATGTTTACTTCTACAGTGAATGATTAAATCAGATTTACTTTTACAGCATATTATTAAATCAGTTTTACTTTTACAGTGTATAATTAAATTATTTGGTCACATAGCCATGGAATCCATTAGCTGTTTATTGCTTTTAGTTTATAAACACTCAGTCTGACTCTACTGCTTTCTTTCATTCTCAGTATTATTCTGATGCCTTCAGGATCCTAGAGCTGGGTTGGCCATTCATATGTAATTCCAGTTGGTGGGATCTTGGTCTCCCTTTCACGGTTCTTCATAAATATGGCAACAGCAGATAGTCAAGCAGTGAAAGCCAGTGTCAAATTATTTTCTTGTTTGCTTATTTTTCTATTTGAGTTTAGTATGTTGGGTCTGGGGAATGGTCTGTATAGGAAGATGCAGGAAGTAAGAACTTTAAAAATCATTATCATCAGGGATCATGATCTGATAACAAATTGCTACTCAAATTATGTACCTGTTCTACTGAATCTACTTTTGTTCAATGAAACCAAATTTTTAAAATGCTATTGTATGTTAAAGTCTGATGTGAAAGATAACTATGGGGGAGAAATAATAGAGAAGAGGTATAATTTTGCCTTTTTTCTTCTTATAACCTCAGTAACTAGGAATATTACTCGATTTCTATAAACCAGATTTAGTTCATCTTGAAAATGAAGCCCACCACTGTGATTATCCTATAATCATATTCGTGAATATTAATTAGAAAATAAATGAGATAGCAACTTGCATTATATCTAGCAAAAAATAAATAAATAAATTTTCACCCTTAATGGCCTTTGATCCAGATGTATACACTACCAAAATTAAAATCATTCTTCAGAATGTCAGTTGTTTGTGGATATTATTTTCAAGTCGAACTTCTCAAATTCACTCTCGTACAGATTTTGCTTGCATGGAATTATAACACTGTTGAGCACTTGGTCATCATTAGGGAGTGTGTAATGTGTTCTCTCACAGATTGTTTTAATTTAATCTTCACAAAACCCTAGAAGTTATGTTTCTTGATCTTTTCTAAGGATGAAGATTCTGATCCTTAGAGAGGTATAGCCAATTTTCTAAGCTTTTACAATTCATATGTTGAGAATGCAAGATTGGTTTCCTGGAGATATCTGTTCCCAAGTCCCATCCATTTTCTAATGAAGCCTATTGTCCTCCTCTCCATCCAACATATTAAAGGATGCATTGTGAATAAGCAAATATGACTGCATGGACCACGGTTAGAGAAATGTTTAGAAATATAAGATGTGAGGACTGGCAAAGATGGCAGCCTAGAAGAAGGCTGCCTTCCTTATTCCTCCATTACCTGGGATTTCAGCAGTAGGAATATTGTTTCTCTGTGAGTTATTAGAGGACCCCAACAGCTGCTTTGGCACAAGAATCCTGGCCATGTGCCAGAGTGGATCTCCTGGCCCCAGTGTTTGGGCAGGACCAGGGCCACTGGCTCATATAGGACCTACTCCCATGCAGGACCCCCAGCATCTGTGCCCACACACCACTCAGGATCTATGGCTGCCATTCCCATGGAAGACCCCCAGCAGCTGTTCCTGAGCAGGACCCCTGGCTGCCGCTCCTATGTGAATCCCCATCTACCAGAGTGGGGCCACCCTGTCACTGCCTCCATCTTGGAACACTGCAATGGCTGCTGGAGTCCCCTTCATGCAGTAGCCTGTCTCTGAGGACACTGGAGAGGATCTAGAGGTAGTCACTCACCACAACACTGCACACCACAAAGCTGCATCTGCAAATGTGTTGCCCAATGCCATTGCCTGTCTTGACTGACACACCATCTGTGAAAGCAGCTGCCTCCATCTTGGGGAACTTTTGGTGCCATCTTGGATTATCCTTGCTACTGCCATCACCATATTTAGTTGGGGCAACTCCCAGCTTGGAACACCTGCTGGGGCCCAGAAACAATATCAAGCCAACTTTTTTTCATTCCTCTTTTATGCTTTCTAAGATGTATTAACTCTATATTCTCACTTCCTATCTTCTTAACCTCTCTTCCTATGCCCCACTCCAGGTTCTCTCTTTGTCCACAACCAAACATTGTAAACCCTTTTGCAAACCAACTATATTGTAGATAATAATTGAAATCATAATTTCTGTATATTGTGAAAAAACCATAAGCATCTTATTAGGAGCTATTTGGTTTAAGGCTGTATATTGTTTGTATTGGGATCTGTTATTATTGATCTCCCCCTTAAAGGAGAGGTATAGAAACCCTGCAGGGAAACTATAAGCCTATAGGATAAAAACTGTAACTCCTCAGATCTGCAGAGCTAGAAGGGAAGACACATGAACAACATGAAAAAACAAGGAAAGAAAGTGCTCCACACAAACCAAGATATTTCATTATTAGAATCCATGGCCAGCACTGCAAAGGAAATGTCAGAGAAGGCATTCAGGATGTACATAATTAAAGTATTCTGTGAATTAAAAGATGATATAAGAGAGCAAACACAGGAAGCAAAAGATCATTTTGAATAAAAAACTACATAGGAAAATACAGGAAGCAAAACATTATTTAATAAGGAGACAGAGATTCTAAAAACATAAAAACAAGAAAAAGCAAACAGAATCTCTTGAAATGAAAAAAAACCAATAAACCAAATTAAAAACTCAACAAAAATCATCACCAACAGATTAGATCACTTAGAAGACAGAACTTCAGAAAATGAACACAAAATATATAATCTTGAAAATAGTGTTGACCACACAGTGAAGATGGTAACAAACCATGATCAGAACATCCAAAGCATCCCATTTTATGGGATAAAATGCAAAGACCAAATTTAAGAATTATTGGGATAGAAGAAGGCATAGAGTTACAAACCAAGGTAATAAAAAATCTATTCAATGAAATAATATCAGAAAATTTCCCAAACATAAAGAATAAAATTGAAAATCAAATACAACAGGCCTTCAGAAGACCAAATGTACAAAATCACAACAGCTCTACACCAAGGCACATTATAATGAAAATGCCTAGCATACAGAATAAGGAGAGAATTTTGAAAGCCACAAGAGAAAGAAATCAGATTACATATAGGAGGAAATCAATTAGGATCTCAGCAGATTTTGGAACCCAGATTCTCAAAGCTAGAACAGCCTAAAATAACATGTACCAAGCTCTGAAAGACAATGGATGCCAACCAAGAATCTTATATTTGGAAGAATTAATCTTCAGATTTGATGATGAAATAAAAAAATTCCACGATAAACAAAGTTAAAAGAATTTACAGCAAGAAAACCTGCATTACAGAATATTCTTGGCAAAACACTCCATGAGGAGAAAATAAAACAACAACGAAAATCAGCAAAAGGAGAAACAACACTAAAGGAAAGGCCAAGAAAAGGAGAAACCAGGTCAAGGTAAAAGCCAATAATAAACCAAAATGACTGGGATTACAAATAATATTTCAATAATAACCCTAAATATGAATGGCCTAAGTTCAATTAAAAGACAGACTGACAGATTGGATTAACAAAAAAGATCCAACAATATGCTGCCTTCAAGAGACTCATCTCACAGGAAAAGACATCCACAGACTGAAGGTGAAAGGTGAGGAAAAATGTATCACTCACATGGATTAGGTAAACAAGCAGGGGTTTTCATTCTCCTATCAGATAAAGTGAACTTCAAACCAAAGTTAGTGAAAAAGATAAAGAAGGTCATTTCATACTTCTTAAGGGAATTATACACCATCAAGACACAACAATTGTAAATATCTATGCCCCAAACAACTGGGCATCTATGTATATCAAGCAAACTCTACTCAATTTCAAGAATCAAATAAACCACAGCATAATAATATTGAGCGGTTTTCACACATCTCCATCACTGGATAGATCTTCCAAACAAGAACTAAACAAAGAAACGATGGAACTCAAAAAAAAAAAAAACATCAATAATTTAGATTTAACAGACATATACAGAATATTCCACCCATCAAAAAATGAATATACTTTTTTCTCAGCAGCACATGGATTCTTCTCCAAAATAGATCGTACATTATGACACAAAGCAAGCCTTAGCAAATACAAAAAAATAGAGATATTACCCTACATTCTATCAGACCATAAGGGAATGAAATTAGAAATCAATGACAAATTGAAAAATAGAAGCTACTCCAACACCTGAATACTAAATAATATGCTATTGAATGATGCACAGATAATAGAAGACATCAGGAAGGACATAAAAAAAAATTCCTAGAGGTAAATAAGAACTCCAATACAACATACCAATATCTCTGGGACTCTTAAGAAGGCAGTACTAAGAGGAAAGTATATTTCATTAAGCATATTCATTAAAATAATAAAAAATCAACAAATAAATGAAATGGCATTGCAACACAAAGCCCTAGAAAAACAGAAACAAACCAACACCAAAAAAAGCAGAAGATATGAAATAATTAAAATTTGAGCTGAAATCAATGAAAGTAAAACAAAAGAAACAATTGAAAAATTGACAAAACAAAAAGCTGGTTCTATGAAAAAAATAAATAAAATCAACAAAACTTTAGCCATTCTCACAAAAAGAAGAAGAGAAAACCTCAAATTACTAAAATTTGTGATGAAA
Source organism: Geosciurus inauris (assembly GCA_004024805.1). Taxonomy (NCBI): domain Eukaryota; kingdom Metazoa; phylum Chordata; class Mammalia; order Rodentia; family Sciuridae; genus Geosciurus; species Geosciurus inauris. Next base: position 203,590 of record PVHX01000940.1, read on the forward strand.
AAGGAAATATCAAGATAGACACTAGTGAAATACAGAAGATAATTAGATACTATCATAAAAATTTATTCTACAGTAAAATAGAAAACACTAACAAATGTAGAAGACACTAACAAATGTCTTGAGAATTATGACGTACCCAAATTTAACCAGGAGGACATGTACGACAAAAACAGATCAATTTCAAAGTAATCATAAAATTTGGTTGGAAAAATAAGAGATCGAGAATAGCCAAAGCAATTCTTAGCAAGAAGAGTGGAGCAGGAGGCATCACAATACCAGACCTTAAACTGTACTATAAAGCTATAGTAACAAAAGCAGCATATTACTGGCTCCAAAATGGACAGGTAGACCAATGGTACAGAATAGAAGACACAGAGACAAACCCACTTAAATACAGATATCTTATACTAGACAAAGGTGCCAAACACGTGCATTAGAGAAAAGATAGCCTCTTCAACAAATGATGCTGGGAAAATTAGAAATCCATATACAGCAAAATGAAACTAACCCCCTATCTCTCTCCATGCACAAAACTCAACTGAAAGTGAATCAAAGACCTAGGAATTAGACGAAAAGCCCTACGCCTAGTAGAAGAAAAAGTAGTCCCGAATCTTCACCATGTTGGATTAGATCCTGACAACCTTAACAAGACTCCTAAAGCACAAGAAATAAAATCAAGAATTGATAAATGGGATGAATTCAAACTAAAAAGCTTCTCAGCAGAAGAAACAAAAAATGAGGTGAACAGACAGCCTACATTCTGGGAGCAAATTTTTGCAACATGTACATCAGATAGAGCACTGATCTCCAGGATATATAAGAACACAAAAAACTTAACACCAGAAAAACAAACAACCCAATTAATAAATGGGCTCAGGAGCTGAACAGACACTTCCCAGAAGAAGATATACAATCAATGAACAGACATATGAAAACATGTTCAACATCTGTAGTAATTAGAGAAATGCAAATCAAAACTACTCTAAGATTTTATATGACACCAGAGAATGGCAGTTACAAGAATACAAGTACAATAAGTGTTGGCAAGGATGTGGTGGAAAAGGCACACTCAAACATTGCTGGTAGGACTGTGAATTGGTGCAACCAATCTGGAAAGCAGAATGGAGATTCCTCAGAAAACTTGCATTTTACTGAGCTGTCCCACTGCCCACTCTATACCCGAGACTTAAAAACAGCATACTACAGTAATGCAGCCACTTCAAAGTTGAGAGCACCACGATTCACAATTGCTAAACTGTGGAACCAACCTAGATGACTTTTAATAGATTAATGGATAAAGAAACTGTAGTATATATACACAATGGAATATTACTTAGTATACAAAGAGAATAAAATCATATATTCAGGTAAATGGATGAAGTTAGAGAATATTATGCTAAGCAAAGTAAGCCAATCCCAAAAAACTAAAGGCTGAATGTTCTGTCTGATAAATGGAATCTGATCCATAATCAGGGTGGGGGTGGGGAGCATGGGAGAAATGGAGGAGCTTTGGATTGGGCAAAAGGGAGAGAGAGAAAGGGAGGGGGTATGGGGGTAGGAAACATGGAGGAATGAGATAGACCCTAGGTACATGTATAAAGACACAAGTGGTGTGACTCTACCTTGTGTAAACCAAAGAAATGAAGAATTGTGCTGTATAAGTGTACCGTGAATTGAAATGTATTCTGCCGTTTAAAATTTAAAAAAAATTAAAACCCAATAAAACAACAACAACAAAAGAAATATAAGATGCTCTCGAATTATTACTGTTTAGGATTCATTATTATATGTGGGGATGCAATATACCCTTTTGTCCTTTAAAAGTAACTCCATGTTTGATCTGACAGATTGAAGGGGGCTAGAATTTTCAGCATTTCTGAATGATTGAAGGAACACAAGATTAACAATAAGAAAAATTATGTTGTTGAGAAATACATCTAGGTTTTGGGTATGACATGAAAAATATGGTCAACTCTTTGGTATTTTAAATGTTATAGGTATTTATTAAAAGCTTAGTAGATTATATATTTGAAAGTTAATGGACCTAGAACTCATTAATATGTTTTCTTATGTATTAATAGAGCAGAATATTAATAATGATCCCCTCTACACATGGAGGGAGATATAACACATTTCTTCACACCTGGAGTTGACAATGATCAAGTTATTATTATAGATGTCCACAGGCCTCCTTGATATGTGAATAAAAATGTTGTCATACTCATACCAAGCTAACAAGTTACAGTGACTCAGAATCCCTGTTCAGCTCACCAACAGAATTCCAACTGTTACTTGTTTTGTTTGCTCCAAAGCACCCAGAAACTCTTCAAATTAATCAGTTCTGTTCCAGCAGCTCTGTCCTGGGAGAGTTAGTGCTACCCCAGAACTTTTTAAACCAGCCAGTTTCTGTCCCCTTGCAGTGCTAATAGGTTTGTTTCTTCAATAGTTTTCCTATTTCTTTCTCCTTACTCTTCTGTGACATGACACTGGGTGATGTCCTCACTGTTTTGTCATGGCACAACTCCAGTGACCCCAGTTGCTAAAGCCCTAGCAAGTTGCTTGACCCTAGCAAGTGTGATTTCCTAGAGATGGCAGTAGTGAGGACATACAGGGTGCTGAATTCCGGTATTCTCAAGGGCTATTAACACAAATATACACACACATACCTCTCATCTCTACATGCTTAACTGGGATTTTGGTAAGGCTATTTCCTTCCTAACTTAAATGACTTATTTTCTGTCATTGACAGTACATATCTTCTAGGTACAAAGAACTTCTGATGTGAACTACTTGCCATACAGAATCATCTCTGCTTTATGATGTTCCATCACTGAAGCAGAGCATATTTTACTAGTCAGAACAATTCAGTCTATGTTTTGAGGTTCTTCTGGGGTACCTCCCATTCCCCATGTCATGCCACAGTAAAATCAGTGGGTCATTGTTGTAGTGATAATGGTATAAACTCTTGTTCATTTGGTTACAAATAAAAATCATTTGTGTTTGTGTGTGTATATATGTGTGTGTGTGTGTGTGAGAGAGAGAGAGAGCACGAAGTAAAGAGAGAGAGAGAGATGGGAACCAAGGCAGGAGTGTTGGACCTCTCCTCACATTTACACTGTAAAGTACATAGTTCTAGTGGAGGAAAGAAAACTGAGTCCAGTCCATTCACAAAATTAAGATTATGTTGTCTCTATATGCAAATATATAGACTGTTGCCATAAACAAAATCTTACTTTATAAATTGAAAGATTGGTGATATTTTATAATAATTTGAGTAGCCATCACTTTTTTAAAAATTATTTTTTCAGATTGAAAAGTTGAAATTTTAGTATTACTCTCTCTAGAATAAATATCAAACAAATGCCATTCGATTCTTTTGATATGTCATTGAGTTTATTGGTATTATTATTATTTTTTAATTTATTTAATCTACTTAGGTATACATGATAGCAGAATGCATTTTGATTCATTGTACACAGATGGAACACAACTTTTCATTTCTCTGGTTGTACATGATGTACAACATCATATATCTATCACATCATATATGCAATATACATGAAGCTAGAGCTATGTTGTCCATCTCATTCTACCAACTTTACTGCCCCCATGATCCTTTGCCTCCCTCCCCTTTGACCAATGTTCCTCCATTCTTTCTATGTCCCCTCCCTCATTATGGATCAGTATTCACTTATCAGAGAGAACATTTGACATTTCGATTTTGGGGATTGGCTTACTTTGCTTAGCATGATATTCTTCAACTCCATCCATTTACCTGCAAATGCCATAATTTTATTCTCTTTTATTGCTGACTAATATTCGATTGTGTATATACAGCACAGTTTCTTTATCCATTTATCTACTGAAAGGCACCTAGGTTGGTTCCACAGTTTAGCTATTGTGAATTGAGCGGCTATAAACTTTCAAGTGGCTGTGTCACTGTAGTATGCTATTTTTAAGTCCTTTGGGTATAGACCAATGAGAGCTGATCTATAATGGGATAGCTGAGTCAAATGGTGGTTCCATTCCAAGTTTTCTAAGGAATCTCCATACTGTTTTCCAGATTGATTGTACCAATTTGCAGTCCCACCAGCAATGTATGAGCATTCCTTTTCCCCCACATCCTCACCAAAACTTATTGTAGTTTGTATTCTTGATAATTGCCATTCTGACTGGCATGGGATAAAGTCTTAGAATAGTTTTGATTTGCATTTCTCTGATTGTTAAAGATGTTGAACACTCATATGTCTGTTCATTGATTGTGTATCTTCTTCTGAGAAGTATCTGTACAGCTCCTTAGCCCATTTAATGATTGAGTTGTTTATTCATTTATATTTTTGGTGTTAAGTTTTGTGAATTCTTTATATATCCTGGAGATTAGTGCTCTATCTGATATGCATGTGGCAAAAATTTGTTCCCAGAATGTATGCTCTCTGTTCAATGTTTCTTTTGCTAAGAAGCTTTGTAGTTTGAATCCACCCCATTTGTTGATTCTTGATTTTACTTCTTGTGCTATAGAAGTCTTGTTAAGGAAGTAATGTCCTAAGCCAACATGATGAAGATTTTGGCCTACTTTTTTTTTCTATTAGGCATAGCTTCTCTGGTCTAATTCCCAAGCCATTAATCCACTTTGAGTTGAATTTTGTGCATGGTGAGAGATAGGGGTTTAGTTTTATTGTGCTACATATGGATTTCCAGTTTTTGCAGCACCATTTGTTGAAGAGGCTATCTTTTCTCCAGTGTACATGTGTGGCTCCTTTGTCTAGTATAAGATAACTGTATTTAAGTGGGTTTGTCTCTGTGTCTTCTATTCTGTTCCATTGGTCCACATGTCTATTTTGGTGCCAATACCATGCCTTTTTTGTTACTATAGCTTTGTAGTATAGTTTAAGTTCTGGTATTGTGAAGCCTCCTGCTTCACTCTTCTTGCTAAAGATTGCTTTAGCTATTCAGGGTGTCTTATTCTTCCAAATGAATTTCATATTGCCTTTTCTCTTTCTATAGGGAATGATGTTGGGATTTCAATTGGAATCATATTGAATCTATATAGTGCTTTGGGTAGTATGGCCATTTTGAAAATATTGATTCTGCCTATCCAAGAGCATGGGAGAAGTTTCCATTGTCTAAGATCTTCTTGTTCAATTCCTTTCTTTAGTGTCCTTTAGTTTTCATTGTAGAGGTCTTTCATCTCTTTTGTTAAATTGATTTCCAAGTTGTTTTTTTTTTTGAGCCTATTGTGAATGGGGTAATTTTCCTAATTTCTCTTTCAGAGGATTCATCACTGATGTATAGAAATGCAATTGATTTATGGATGTTGATTTTATAATTTGCTACTTTGCTGAATTAATTTATTAATTCTAGAAGTTTTTTGGTAGAATTTTTTGAATCCTCTAAGTATAGAAACACGTCACCAGCAAATAATGATAGTTTGAGTTCTTCTTTCCTATTTGTATCCCTTTAATTTCTTTCATCTCTCCAATTACTCTGGCTAATGTTTCATGGAATATGTTGAATAGCAGTGGTGAAAGGGGACATCTCTGTCCTTTTCCCGTTTTTAGAGGGAATGCTTCCAATTTTTCTCCCTTTAGGATGATGTTGGCCTTGTGTGTAGCATAGATAGCTTTTACAAAGTTGAGGTATGTTTCTACAAAGTTGAGGTATGTTTCTACTATGCCTAGTTTTTCTAGTGTTTTGAACATGAAATGGTGCTATATTTTGTCAAATGCTTTCTCTGCATCAATTGATAAAAATCATATGATTTTTTATCTTTAATCTATGGATGTGATGGATTACATCTATTGATTTCTGTATGTTGAACCAACCTTGCATCCCTGGAAAGAAACCCACTTGATCATGGTGCATTATTTTTTAAATATTTTTATGCATTTTGCCAAAATTGTATTGAGAATTTTTGCATGTATATTCATCAGGGATATTGGTCTGAGATTTTTTTTTATGTGTCTCTGTCTGGTTTTGGAATCAGGGTGATACTCACCTCATAGAATAAATTTGAAAGGTTTCCCTCCTTTTCTATGTCATGAAATAGTTTGAGGAGTATTGGTATTAAGTCTTCTTTGTAGGTCTTGTAGAACTCAGTTAAGAATTCATCTGGTTCTTGGCTTTTCTTGGTTTGCAGGCTTTTGATGGCATCTACTATTTCCTTGCTTGAAATGGATCTGTTTCTGTTGTCTATGACCTGCTAATTCAGTTTGGGTAGGTCATATGCCTCTAGAAATTTGTTGGTGTCTTCAGGGTTTTCTATTTTACTGGAGTATAAATTTTCAAAATAGTTCATATTTATCCTCTGTATTTCCGTAGTGTCTGTTTTGGTATTTTCTTTTTCATCACAAATTTTAGTAGTTTGGGTTTTCTCTTTCCTTTTTTTCATTAGAGTGGCTAAGGGTTTATTAATTTTATTTGTTTTTTTCAAAGAACCAGCTTTCTGTTTTGTTAATTTTTTGGATTGTTTCTTTTGTTTCAATTTTATTGTTTTCAGTCCTGATTTTAATTATTTCCTGTCTTCTACTTCTTTTGGTGTTGGTTTGTTCTTTTTTTCCTAGGGCTTTGAGATGTAGAGTCAAGTCATTTACGTGTTGACTTTTTCTTCTTTTAATGAATGAATTTAATGCAATAAATTTTCCTCTTAGCACTGCCTTCATGGGGTCCCAGAGATTTTGATACGTTCTGTTGAAGATTTCATTTACATCTAAGAATTTTTTTTCTCTTCCCTGATGTCTTCTCTTGCCCATGAGTCATTCAATAGCATATAATTTAGTGTCCAGGTGTTGGAGTAATTTTTATTTTTTAATCTGTCATTAATTGCTAATTTTATTCCATTATGGTCAGATAGAATGCAGGGTAGTATCTCTATTTTTTTGTATTTGCTAAATCTTGCTTTGTGGCACAACATACGATCTATTTTAGAGTAGCATCCATGTGCTGCTGAGAAAAAAGTGTATTCACTCACTGATAGATGGAACACTCTATATATGTCTGTTAAGTCTAAATTATTGATGATTTTATTGAGTTCTATATTTTATTTGCTTAGTTTTAGTTTAGAAGATCTATCCAGGGGTGAGAAAACTGTATTAAAGTCACTGAGTATTATTGTGTATGGTCTCTTTGATTCTCGTATTTGGGAAGAATTTGTTTGATATACCTAGAGGCCCCATTTTGGAGGGAATAGATATTTATGATTGTTATGGTTTGTTGATGTTTGATTCCCTTAAGAAGTATGAAATGTCCTTCTTTATCCCTTTTCATTAATTTTCATTTGAAGTCCACTTTATCTGATATGAGGATGGAAACCCCTGCTGGTTTATGCAGTCCATGTGAGTGTTTCACTTTCAGTCTGTGCATGTCTTTTCCTATGAGATTAGTCTCTTGAAGACAGCATATTGTTGGGTCTTTTTTGTTAATCAAGTCTGTCAGTCTATTTCTTTTAATTGTTGAGTTTAGGCCATTCACATTTAGGGTTATTATTGAAATATGATTTGTAATCCTGGTCATTTTCTTTGTTTTTTGGTTTTTACCTTGACTTGGTTTCTCTTTTGACTGGTCTTTCCTTTAGTGTAGTTTCTCTCTTTGTATATCTTCATTATTGATTAGCATTTTCTCCTCATGGAATATTTTGCCCAGAATGCTGTGTAGTGCAGGCTTTCTTGCTGTAAATTCTTTTAGCTTTTGTCTATCATGGAAGGATTTTATTTCATCATCAAATCTGAAGCTTAATTTTGCTGGATATAAGATTTTTGGTTGGCATCATTTTCTTTCAGAGTTTGGAATATGTTGTTCCATGATCTCATGGCTTTTAGGGTCTGGGTTGAAAAATCTGCTGATATCCAAATTGGTCTCCTCTTATATGTAATCTAGTTCCTCTCTCTTGCGGCCTTTAAAATTCTATCCTTATTCTGTATGTTGGGCATTTTCATTATAATGTGCCTTTGTGTAGATCTATTGAAATTTTGTACATTTGGTGTGTCCTGTAAGCCTTTTGTATTTGATTTTCCAATTCACTTTTGGGAAATTTTCTGATATAATTTCATTGAAGAGATTGTGCATTCCTTTGGTTTGAAATTCTGTGCCTTCTTCTGGCCTATTAAATCTTAGATAATTCTTGTATACTCTGTTCATGGTTTCTTACCATCTTCACTGTATGGTCAACTTTATTTTCAAGATTGAAGATTTTGTCTTCATTATCTGAGGTTCTGTATTCCAAGTGATCTAGTCTGCTGGTGATGCTTTCTATTGAGTTTTTTATTTGGTTTATTGTTTCCTTTATTTCAATAATTTCTGATTGTTTTTATTTTCACAATCTCTATCTCTTTCTTGGAGTAATATTTTGCTACCTGTATTTGCTCCCTTATATCTTTGTTGGTGTAATGTATTGTTGCCTTTATTTGCTCTCTCATGTCTTTATTGAAGTGACATTGATTGCCTTTATTTTCTCTCTTATTTCTTTGTTGGAGTGATCAATTTTTGCTTGTATTTCCTCACTTAAGTCATTACTTAATTTGAAGATCATTTTAATTATGTACATTCTGAATTCTTTCTCTGGCATTTCATCAACTGTCCTGTCAATGGATTCTATTATTATAGTATTTTGGTTTATTTGGGGCACTTTCTTCCCTTGTTTTTTCATGTTGATTATGTATCTCCCTTTCTCATAATGCTGATCTGAGGTATTGTGGTTTTTATCCTATAATCTTGGATACAAGTTACCTGTATCTCACCTTGGAATTCACTTCCAGTCCCCAGGAGGTGTCCTCAGATGGACAACACTGCCACTAACGGTGGTGGTGGCAGCAGTGGATGTAACTCAAGTTGGCAGAGGGAGTGGCCCAAGATGGATGCAAACACTTACAGAGATGGAGCTAAAAGGTGGGACTTACAGTGGCTTTGGGCTGATTGAATGGAGATGCAGAGCTTTGGAGGTCCGCTGCCTCCAGGCCTTGTCTGTTGACCCAAGGTAGAGGCTAGTACATGGGAAGAACTAAGGGGATGGCTTCAGTGTACAAGATGGATACAGAAAGGGAGCAACAGTGTGGATCCCCATTATATGCAGGGGCGGTCCTAGGCCTGGGCTCTTACACAGACCTGTGAGGGCATCCTAGGCTTAATCTTGGCCTGGAGTCCTTCAAGGATTCCAGGTGGTGGGTCTTGCCCTGGGCCTGGGCTCCCATGGATCAGCAGGGGCTATGGGGCTGAACTGTGGGTGGTCCCAGGCCTCAGCCACAGAGGTTCCCAGAGGGATTCCTTTGCCTAGGTCTGGGTTCCCCAGTGGGTCGGTGGATTGGTGGGTAGCAATCTCTGGCATGACCTTGACTGGGCTCCCGTGGAGGTCCCTGAAGGTTGTCCTGGGTCTTGGCCTGTGCTCCTGTTTGTTAGCAGGGGCTCTGGCATGGAACTGAGAGTGGTCCCGGGCCTCACTTGGGCCAAGACTCCTGAAAGGGTCCCCAGAGGCAGTTTTTTGACTGGGTCTGGGTTTCCCTATGATTGATGGGTAGTAGTCTCGGCTCTGCCCTTGGCTGGGCTCTCACAGTGGTCCCTAAAGGTGGTCCCAAGCCTTGGCCTATGCTTCCACTTGTTGGCAGGGGCTCTGGCCCCATTTGATTTTTTGCATGAAAATTTAGAAGGCAGCATAACAGATCAGAAACTCACACAACTTTTGATGGTTTCTACATTCTTGAGTAAATTCAATTTAAAATAAATTCTTGGAGCCTTATAGTATTTATTCCAAAAATAAATACTACTCATTATTGCTGCTATCAGTTGTAAAATTAGCATGAAATATCATAATTTAGATTAAATGCCTATGAAAAATAGCTTTTTATTACAAACTATAAACATATTTATTATAATATGATAGAAAGCCCACAGAACTTAGGTTATTTTTCTAGTTTACAAAAATAAAATTTTATTAGAGATTAGATAGGAACTCAACCTTTTATATAGGATGTATTTCTTTATAGAATATTATTGGTCCACAGACAGCTTAATGCAGTAGATGATAAACATTACAGATATTTTCAAATTTAGATATTTCTAAGCAAAGACAAAAAAATATGTAATCTCAGAGCTCCAATACATTTATATTAAACATGAGCTCTAGTAATGTCAAAATTCAAGTCCCTTAATCTTGGTCACAGGGCAAATTGTATGCAGCTACAACCCAAGTCACTGTTTTTTAAATTCTGTTAATTTTCTACTGTGCCAGGTACCTGCAACATTTGTGCTGCTAACACAAAGATGCAACAAATAGACAAACTAACAGTAAACCCCCACAATATACTCTACAGATATTTACTTGTGACTGCTTCTCCAGAAGTTCCTACAACTTCAAATTATCCTAGTTTGAAGTAAGTCTCAGGAACAGGTGGTTTAAGCCACAGGGAGATATTTGGCAATGTGTAGTGGTATTTTTCATTGTTTTAAGTTCTTGAAAAGTGGGAGAGGGTCGATGCTGCAGCTACTGGATGCTAAACATTTTACAATCCAGAAAAGAGCACTCCAACACAGAATTATCATGCCTCAAATATCAACAAAGCCAACACTGAGATATCTGGCCACAAGTTTCTCTGGACTTCAATTCTCAGGTGTCAAAATAGCAGTTCCCATCTCCTTAGCCAACTTCATTTACTCAATAATAAGAAATTTACTCAGGTGGCCCTCTGTTGAAGACAAAGATGTCATGGAAATGTTAAGTCAGCTCACAAAAAGGAAATGTCCTTCCTGTGCTATGGATTTTCACTGTGAGTAGTAACTTTTAAAAATTTTTATTGCTGTTTTGTAATGAAGTTAGATTTTCAGCATTTGCCATTTTTTAAAAAACTTTTATCCTTAATTCACCCACCAGAGATTCTTTTATGTGATATTGGATTTTGAATTAGCATTAATTTATCTAGTGGCATATGTAGCTTTAAGTCTGGTGCACAGAAATAATCTAAAGCATTTTTATAAAATTCTCATTGATGAAGAATGAGCTTTCTTTCTTTCAAATGTTCTTCTAATCTCTTGTGGACTGACACTTTAAAAAAATTAAATTGAATATGGAAAGAAGAGATTATAAACAATATATGTAGTGCTCTATATTTTAAAATTATTAGATTTACCATACTTAAAATCACTCTGTAAAATTGTAATGATAGTCCCCAAATATATACTCTTAATTATTGTATTTATTTCAGTGAAACTGTGTAACAAACAAAGAATGTACTTTGAGACCATAGACTATTTTTTTTAAATATACCTTTATTTTTCATTCAACAAACATTCACTTCAGTTCTCATGGGATCATACACTGTATTAAGTTCTGGGAATCTGGAAATAAAAGGCAATCTTTTTTTAAGCTCATAAACAATATATTCTAATATGTATCAAAGTTTCAAGCAAATAATTTTGAATCTTAAATGAGAAATCACAATATTCAGAATTAATTAAAAAGTAGAAAGAAGGTTTTAGTCCAAAGTGAAAACACAGAAAACATTTTTTTTGGTGGATCTGTATTGATGCCTTATTTACTTATTGAAGAGTCAATTCTGTGGAGTATCCAGAAGTCCAATATTTTTTATACTTTAGTTAATTTTAACTGATACATAAAATGTTAAAAATTGTGTATATTAATGGAATTCCTTATAATGTTTTTGTACATGGTATACATTGTATAATGTTTAAATCAAGGTAAATATATCTATGGCCTCAAATATTTATGATTTTTATGTTTATAGTTTTATTAGCATATTATAGTTACACATAATCGTTGGGCCAATTTTGAAGTAATCATACATCTGTAGAATTTAATTTTCTTCATTTCGCTACCCCCTTTTTCTTCCCATTTTCTTCCTCTCCCATCCCACTTCCTTTCCTTGACCACTGGTCTTCCTTTCACTCATTTACTTATTTTAAATTAGTGCTATACATATGTACACACACACACATATGTATAGCACAATTTTTAAAATTCATATTACATTTTCTCCTCTTTCCTGTCCCTCTTCCTTCCCCCACAATCTCTTTTTCCTAGTCCACTGGTCTCTCATCTATCTTTACAATATCTGGTCCCCATGGTTTCTCCCCTTACTTTGTTCTAGCTTCTTCATATGAGAGAAAACATTTGACCCTTGATTTTCTCAGTCTGACTTCTTTGACTTGGTATGATGTTCTCCAGTTCCATCCATTTATCAGCAAAGCCATAATTTCCCTTTTAATTTTAATGGCTGAGTAAAACTCCATTGTGCAGATATATTGCATTTTCTTAATTCACTTAACAACTGACAGGCATGTGGGGTTGGTTCCATAACTTGGCTACTGTAAATTGCTGCTATAAACATTGGTGTGCCTGCACACTATCTCATTTTAGTTCCTTTGGATAAATACCAAGGAGTGGGAAAACTGGGTGAATATGAAGTTTCCATTCCTAGTTTTTTTGAGGAATCTTCATACTGCTTTTCAGAGTGGTTGTACTAATTTGCAGTTCTGCCAACAATGTAAGAGTGTACTTTTTTCCTCCATATTCTCCCCAGCATTTATTTTTATGTGTGTTCCTGATAATTGCCATTCTGACTGGAGTGAGATGAAATCTCACTCTAGTGTTGATATGCATTTCCCTGATTACTAGGGATGTTGAACATTTCCCACTCCCTGTATTTGTATTTGTATTTGTTGAACATTTCCCACTCCCTGTATTTGTGTTTCTTCTCTTGAGAAATGTCTGTTTAGTTCTTTTGCCCATTTATCGATTTATTTAATTATTTTGGGTTTCCATTTATTTATTTATTTATTGATTGATGTTAAACTTTTTGGATTCTTTATATATTCTGAATATTAATCCCCTGTCAAAGGATTGGCTGGCAAAGATTTTTTTCCCATTCTGTAGGTTTACTCGTCACACTCAATCATTTCCTTTGCTGTGCAGAAGCTTTTTAATTTGATTATCTCCCACTTAATGATTCTTGTTTTTATTTTGTGAGCCTTAGGATTCTTTCTGATGATATTGGTTCATCTACCTATGTGATGGAATACTGATCATACATTTCTCAAGAGAAGAAACACAAATGGTCAACAAATACAGGGGGTGGGAAATGTTCAACATGCCTAGCAATCAGGGAAATGCATATCAACACTAGAGTGAGATTTCATCTCACTCCAGTCAGAATGGCAATTATCAGGAACACACATTTGTTTGCAAGGTGTCTGGTATAATTCTTCAGTCTTTGGTACATTTTGACTTGACATTTCTGCTTGGTAAGAGGAATCTACTTTTGTTCTTCTACATATGGATATCCAGGTTTTCCAACACCATTTGTTATGAAGACTATTTTTTATTTTAAATAGATAGATAGGTACATTTGGCACGTGGTAAGTATTAGATCACTGGTTAAGTGGGTTTATCTCAGTGTCTTCTATACTTAATGGTAAAATATTCAAAATCCTTTCCTCTAGCTTTATGAAATGTAGTGTGTTATTATTTTTAGCTGCTCCACTGTATAATAGCACAGGCGAACTACTTACTACTATCTAACTATGATTTAGTACCTATTATTCTCCCTGAATGGATCTGCAACTTCTTGCCACAGTGTGAGGAGTGCCCAGTCCTTCCAACTCAGTCCCCACTGATTCTATTTGAACTTTAGTGAAAGCATGTACACTGAATATACTAAAGAAAATCCTTTGAGGCTCTACAGCTGGCCATTGTTTTTGGCATGCCATTTCAACGTGTTCCTTTTCAAACTCACTCGGGGACCCCATCCTCTTGGCCAACATGTGTGGTCAACACCAGGTTCCAGCTGCTGCCACCACGTTGTCTAACAAAAACCAAGTTGTCAGTATTGTCTTACTATTCAGTGCAGAATGATCTTTGCATGTGCCTAACAAACCTGCATTTTTTTTTTTTTTCTGTCTCACCACTGCAATTTTTGGCTACTTTTGTGATTTTTCCTGTAGTCTATGTTTCATTAAGACAAAATGTTGTATGTACCTCCCTAAGGTCACACACCTTTGGTCACATGTGAATACCCAAATTGACCCTCCATTGGACTTTACATGATTCTTTTGAGAGAAATGATGTTATTGTTTGTTTCTTGTAACTCTTGATAGAAAAAGTCAATTATCATTATTTGCATAATTGGTCTATCTTTTTGTACATGTGCCCCTACTATAGTGGACTCTGCTACAAGCTGGGCAAGTGGCCTCATGACATGCTGCCTAAACAATGCTAAAACCCCTTGCATGCTCAGGATATATCATGGAAGCAGAAACACATGGGATTGTAAGATCCAGTTATGAAATAACCATAGCAACCTTGGGAGGTATCCATGATGACTGCACATGAACAACTTGGTCTATTTTGTCCATATAGTTTCCTAGCACACTAGGGATAACCAAACACATCAGAGTGGTATGTGATGCATTTTAAGCACATCTTGGCACCATCAGCACCAGGAATGTGCCTGATATGCCCAATATTCTTTTAGGATATCTTAGGTACATTCCATCTTGGATGAAGTCACTTGGATTGTCATCACTCTATAAGCCCACTGAATCTGACTAAATCATTGGTATCCACCTGATCTTTCTGCCACCAGGCCCATGCTTTTGCTAGTAAGTTCCCAGCAAATTGCATTTTGTGTAATTTTCCATCTGTCTGACTCTTTCATTGGTCTCACATCACTTTAGGGACAGTTCTTATACACTGGGACCAGATTGTTCTGAAACACCAAGCCAGACTCTTAAAATGGCATTTTTCTGGAGCTATTATAAAAATGACAATCCAGGTATTTTTAAAAGCTTATTATCTTTCTTAAAATGTAGTTTATTTTTCATTTCTCTACTGATTTAATGCAGATAGCTAGGGAGAAATGTATGTTCCTTTCTTGTTTTCAATTACTTCTGTTCCTTATCTTTAATAGCTATGTTCTCTATTCATCGTTTTGATGACTTATAATTTCAATGGCTAAGCAGTAGCACTTAGACACATTTTCCTTGTGACATCAGTTGGATTTAAATTACTCATGTCTGTATGAGACTGAATAACCTTTACAATGTTTACCAGAGTTAGGTTTTCACAGGATTAATGCAGTTGAGATCTTGCCACCCTCTAATTATGAAGCAAATGCTTTTGTTTCAGTACAATAGATTAATTGAACTATAGTTTTGATGTGATATTTCAGTTAATAGGTTTAGAAAATTTAGAGTAGAACTATTACTTCTAAAAAATGGTAGGCTGTTCCTATTTTTATTCTCATTGCTTTTTACTATATAACACCAAAAGAAAATAATATTACATTTCAGGGGTGCATGCCTGTTATTTGATTTGTGTTGATGAGTGATTACAGAAATAATAGTTCATTTCTTTCTAATGCTAGAGCAATGGAATAAAAATAATGTGCACAATGGAAATGATAATATAATTCAGAGAAGGGTAGTCATCTGAAAATTTGAATTTAGAAAGCTGAAAATTGCATATTTTGTTGCTTTGTTTATCTAAATTTTGCTATGATTCTGCAGAATTATGAATAGGTAAATTTAAAAGATAGAGTATGTGTTTACATTCAGTAGACTATGGCATAACATGAACTAGTTCTCATAAACTGTGTGGCTGGGCAAGTGGCTTCTATCTTCCTAGACTTTGTGACTCAAGCTCTTAGTGACAGTCCCACAAGGGGGAAATTAGAAGCCAGGTGGCAGTAAATCTCAAAGCTATGTATTATTAGATACAGATACACTGCCATTCTTATTTGATATTGAACATTTGTCCTGATATTCCACTAAGATATGTTTTGTCTTCCTGGAATGATGAGGAATGAAGTTCTGACTTTATACTTTAGGGTTCATAGTAAGACTTTACCTGCTACTGCAGGCTGCAAGATTTCTGTAGGAACTCCACTTCTCAAACAATGTTACCCCCTGCTCAGCCATTTCCCCTTTTGAGGGTGGCTAGACCAACTACTTGCCCTCATGTCTCCTTTCTATACACACAGGCTACATCTTGGAATGCTGATTGTGGTCCTGACCTTGCGCAGTGGATCTTGTCATCACTGGCACCCATAGGGCAAAGGAGATACAAAAGTGAAGGAACCTCACCCAATGCTAATGCACTGATTCCTATTATTAGTATTTATCAAAGCTATTCTCTTATGGATACAACATTTTTTAAAAAAAGGTATCCTAAAATTTTTATCGTATTTAAGTCACAAAATGGTAAAAAATAATTCACACTTTTCACATACCCTTCACTAACCTCTCTCCTTGATAAAATCTAATTATATAGCTATAGTACATTGTCACATCAGGGCATTAATTATTAGCAAGTACTAACTCAGTTATAGATCTTGTTCAGATTTCATTAGATTTGCCTTCATTGTTTGGATGTTTCATCCCATGAATATTCATCAGGAGTGCACATTTGAGTAGCCAAAACCATAATCTGTATGCAAACTTCTTGTACCACCTTTGACAAACTCCTTCAGATAACCACTTAAAGCCATCCCTTGCCATGAATAACCTGGCAAGCAATGGTCTTTTCATTATGATAATGCTGTCACTTCAAGAGTGTCATATAAGCAGAACTGTGGAATTTATGATCCTTGGAGATTGATATATTTCATTCAGTGTAATGCCTCTGAATTCCACCCAAGTTGGAACTCAAGAAATATTAAAGGTAGTGTCAATAGACTATTCCTCATTATTGTAAGTTAGTATTCCATGGTATAAATATAAAATAGTTTACCCCTTCAGCTATTGAAGGACATAAGTTGCTTCCAATGAGCATACATTACAATTAAAATGGCTACAAATATTCATATTATAAGTCTTTGTATGAAAATATTTGCCCAGAATAAATGCTAAGGGGAACAATAACTAACTTTTGCAGTAGGCATAGAGTGAACTTCATTAGACAAACACCGTTTCCCAAGCTGTAGTACCATTTTGCTATTTCTCATTAGCATCATATGAGGAATCTAGCCATTTTACAACCCCACCAGATTTTAGGGTGGTCAGTATGTTTTACTTTAGCCATTTTAGTGTTTAATAATTTGCCACTACACCTTTAATTTGTGTGTCTTAGCGGTTAATAACATTGAAGTCCTCTGGTACATATTTTCCATCAATTGACTCTGTTTTGGGAAATGACTTCTCAAATCTCTTGCCCAACTTCTCATTGGATATGTTTCTCACTATTGAGTTTTGAGTTCTTTTTGTATTCTGAATACAAAAAGATATGTGGTATGCAAGATTTGTGTCCTAAGCTTTGGCTCGTTGTCTACTTTATTTTTTCTTTCATAGATTGTGTTGTTGGTGACATATCTAAGAACACTACTTGCAATCATTAATCACAAACATTATTTCCTGTATGTACTTCTAAAAGTTTTATTGCTATAAGTTTTACTTTCATAGGTCTATCACATTTTGAGAATTGCTAGATCTGCAGAAACTTGATTATTTCTAAGCACATTTAAAATATATGTTATAAAGGAACAGGAACTTCTTAGGAATGGAAGTAAAGTCAAGTTTTATTTAGCATTGCCAAAACAAACACATTTCAATTCAAACTTGATAATCCTGTGGTTTTTTTCTCTATGAATTGTCAGTGTAGAATTTAAGTTATTGTTAAGTCAACATTTTTTAAGATTACAGACTACCTGTATAACTAACTACATAGCTTGAAATATGTGGTTAAACATATATAGGAGAATTATGACATGTTGTGTTCATGAATTCTATGATAATACAACTATATAATTATAGATTTGCCTCTGCAGATTTAATTTGCTTCCTGCACTAAGGGAAATTTAAAACTTAAAAGAAGAATATAGTTTGCTTATCAAATGCAATTTAAATCTTAATTGAATTGAGTTTTTTCTTACTTCTAGTATCTTACAAAATTATCATCTACTACCACTGACTGAAAAGGTTAAAGGATTTAACTACTTGCCAAAATTACAAAAAAAATATATAAATTAATCACACTTTTCTGTATTTCCTCATTCTATTTATGATTTAAACTGGATTATTTAATATTTACTTTACAATTTTATTGGCCAGTGATAAAAATGGAACTAAAATTACTGAGTTTTGTTGTTTATTTATTTTTGATATCAGGGATTGAACCCAGGAGCACTTAATCATTGAGCCAAATCCCCAGTCTTTTCTTTTTTTTATTAGTTTATTTAATTGCATTTCAAGTTATAGCACATATATAGAGCTCAGTTTTTCCATTTCTCTGGTTGCAAACCAGATAAAGTTACACCAATTGTGTTTTCATACATGCACCAAGGGTAGTGATGACCATCTCAATCAACCATCTTTACTATACCCATTCCCCTTTCCTGCCCCCCACCTCCCCCATGTCCCGTTCAGTTTTCCTCTATTTCTCTTATGTTTCCCATT
>PVHX01000940.1:222076-240704 GCA_004024805.1 Geosciurus inauris
TAGCAGCACAATTCACAATTGCAAAACTGTGGAAGCAACCCAGATGTCCTTCAATAGATGAATGGATAAAGAAACTGTGGTACATATACACAATGGAATATTATTCAGCAATAAAAGAGAATAAAATTATGGCATTTGCAGGCAAATGGATGGAATTGGAAAGCATTATGCTAAGTGAAGTAAGCCAATCCCAAAAAACTAAATGCCGAATGGTCTCTCTGATTAGTGGATGCTGATGAATAAGGGAGTCTTTTTTTTTTAATTTAACTTTTAATTTGTTTTATTTTGAGACAGAGCCTTGCAAAATTGCCAAGTCTGGCTTTCATCTTGTGATCATCCTGCCTCAGCCTCCCAAGCAGCTGGGATTACAGGAATGCACCACCATGCTCTGGCCTGAGTGTTTATTATGCAAAAGAACTGAAGCTCTCCCTAAATTCCCTTCACACAGAGACCCAATGACTTTTAATCTTTAAAATGGCCTCAAAGTTTGGACATACTTTTTTAAATGAGGCAATTAATTTCCTGAGAAATTGAACAAATTACTAAAGAGTGTCAGTTAGCAGTATCACCAATGTTTTAAACAAGTTTTGTGGTAATCTTGGATCATTCTTTATTTAAAATATTAGATCATTTCAGAATTCCAGTTGAGGTAGTAGATTGAAATGATAATGTTTCTATTTATGCTAAATTATTTAAGAAAATGCAAGGTGAATAATTTTTTTCTGCTGGTAACTTTGTTCTCCCTTCTTTATTTCAGTAGCTACTGAAAATCAGTTGAGAATTGGTGTTTTATTATATGAAAAAATAATTCCTAAACAAATAATCAACACAGAACACAAAAACAGTTGAAAAATTTCTGCTAGGAGGGGTGGCACATGCCTGTAACCCCAGTGGCTCAGGTGGCTGAGGCCAGAAGATCACAAGTTCAAAGCCATCATCAACAATTTAGCATGACTTTAAGCATTTTAATAAGTCACTGCCTCAAAATTTTAAAGAAATATACAAATAAAAACTGGCTGGGGAATGTGGCCCAGTGATTAAGCTCTCCTGGATTCAATACCTGGTCCAAAAAAAAAAAAAAAAAAAAAAAAAACTGAGCAAATACTCATAACAGTAATACAAAATGAGTAAGCACATGAAAGATGTTTAACACTATTGGTCATTAAGAAAATGGCAGTTAAAACCACCATGAGGTAGTGCTACATGCTTTCTACAAAATCTTAGATTATAAAGTTGACGAAAACAAGTGTTCATGAAATGTGGAACTAGAACTTTCATGTTTTACTGGGGAGAACATTAATCTTGACAACCACTGTGGAAAATGATTTGGCAAATTATTACAGAATTAACACTATGTGAACAAGCAATTACACTAATAATGAAACATAAAACCATACATCCATATAAAGCCTTATTTGCCAGTTCCATGAGTTTTATTCATTATAATCCAGAACTGCCAACCATCTACATACCCATCAACGGCAGAATGGATAAGCACAGTTTGGCATATGCATACAATGAAATAATACTAAACAATGAAAAAGAGCAAAGGAATACTTACTAAATGTGGGTCCTGGAAGAAGGGACTAGCCTCTCTTTAATTCATTGAGGTTTTACAAATTAAATTAAAAAATAAAAACTGAGGATCTAAGAACATGCTATATAGCGCCCTCTACTGATCAAATCTACAAATCTTTGAGCGTTGTGTCTGAGCTCTTTGAACCTAAAAGTATTGTAGAATATAAGACATTTTCACTATACTAATGAGGAAAGTAATCACGGTGTTAACAAATATTAAATTATTTGGATGATATTTTTTAACAAAATATAATGAAATTATGTTTTATAATTTCTAAACCACACACTAATATTAATAAACACTAAAAATTCAAAAACTATAAAACATATTTGAAGAAGTGTAATAATTACGTCAATATTTACCTAAATCAAATGGAAAATTATCTTTTATTCATACTACAAATATTATTAATGATATAGAGTAAAGTACAAGTATTTGCAAGTATAGAATATTAAAAATCTCACAAATTGTGGATGATGATATTAAGAAAACAAATTATTTTCCTAAATATTATTCCATTTTATTATGGCCCTCAATTTTCACTGATAAGAAGTATAAGCTAGGAAAAAATGAGAAAGTAAAAGAATAATGTAAAACATGAAGAGAAAGACTATCTATGCAAATAAAAAATGAGTTGAACAACCAACAACTAAACAGAAACACAAGAAAACCAGCAGTATGCAAGCTGTGTTGAAGTAAGTCACACTGAATAAAAAAGTATTCTTTAAATGCAAACAATTGTCAGACAACTCATCTCTCTGTTGAAGGTGAGGGTAGTGGAGAACCGGAGCAAGAGAAACGGGTAGAGGAAGAGGGAAATGGAGTTTTTTAAACAGGGAATAGGAAAAAAAATGAGAGTTAGAAATGCAAGTCTGGCAGAGAGGATTGAAATATCTGGAGTTCTACAACAAATGCTATGAAAATAGAGGTGGATCCACTAGTAAGTTCTCAAGGAAAAAAAAGAGCAATATCATCAAATGTGTTGCCATCAAGCCTGAGAAGACAGAGTGACATGAAAAGGTATCTCACAGGGAGGGTAGGAGACAGATGGAGTAGATAAAAGATTTGAAACTTGGCTTGCTGAGAAAAGTTTTTTTTTTTCTTTTTTCTTGATAAAAGTTGAATACTATTTCAAAAATATTCTGAATGCAGACTTTCAGGGAACTTGGAGGAAAAACCTGCTGAGGAAATAAAGCTGTCAAGAACAGAAAAAAGATGATCCATGTAATAAACATTTCATGGCTTATAACAGAGAGTGGGAGAACAGCACACAAAGCCACAAAGCCTCCTGTCTCTAAAGCCACACTTAATAAACATCCTTCAAAATGTCAACAAATCAAGTCACATACGGTTGTAATCACACATGGAGCAAGAGGCGGGACAGTGCACTGACCAGATTCTCTTGTCTTCTGATTCCTACTCCATGGGAAATGTTGTCTTGAATTCTCAAAACTTATTTGGATCTCAAGAGTCTTCCAATGCTTTGCTCTCTCTATTCTGTAAATCCAACAATTAATGGAAGGTAGTTGTGAACAACTCTTGGAACAGGTGCCATAATTGTTGGAAGAACAGGTTAGTTGAAAAATAGGCTAAACCAATCATTATAAATATTTCCTTGAATAAACACTTCCGTTCCATTGGTACATTTAATCAATGCTTTTGTTATGAGTGTACACAAGTCTTACATCTTTACCAATCACCTTCTTCTGGATTCCTCACTCTGGAGTCTACTTTTCTACCTTCTCCTGACAGATGAGCAGCCACAGAGTCCAAAGATCTGAAGGGAGCATCCACTGTGGCCTATGGCAGTAGAACCAGGTAAGATCAGATAAGTAGGAAAGGGTCCTTATATATGAACGGTTTCATGTCATTCTTTTAATTTTTGAAGACTTGTATGGTTATTCTCCAATTAATGTAAGCATCTATTTAATGGGTAGTTATATTTCCTACCATATATTGCCTATTTTAAATCATGATTCAAAAACATGTTCATACACAGTTCTTTGTATGCATTTGTGATTATGTCTCCAAAATATTTAGTTGTAGAAATATTTTTAACCTCTTGCAAATGTCATTTAACTTCCAAATGCTATACATATTTCATGTCTGCCACAGAGTACATGAGCAAATTATACTCCACCCTTTCCAATGCTACAATATACGATATTTGCACTTTTTTTTTGTTTTAATGTTTGTCCTCCTGTCCATTACTTAGACAAAGCATCAGCATCTCTTATTTCCAGAACTCTTTTATGTCTTCTGAAAAAAAAAAAAAGAAAACCTTTGTACATTGTATGGGCCATGAACATTTGTCCCACTCTATAATTTGTGTTAATTTTTATAGTCTATTTCATTGCACACGAAGTCATTCTGGGGCAAAGGAAAGGAAATTCTGCTTTATTAGCTTTACTTTTATGCAATTTACTTCTATAAAAAATGTTTCTGTTTCTATTTTTTTAAAAATTTTTATTTTAGTTTAAAAGGTTGAAGCATTAAAAAGTACTGGAGGTACTTCTCTTAGATATACTTTTCCTTGTGTTGTGGATTTATCAGAAAATAAGAAGAGAGGGGCTAGGGATAAAGCTCAATTGGTAGAGTGCTTGCCTTGCATGCACAAGGCATGGGTTCAATCCCCAGCACCACAAAAAAAAAAAAAAAAAAAAAAAAAAAAAAAAAAAAAAAAAAAAAAAAAAAAAAAAAAAAAAAAAAAAAAAAAAAGAAAGAAAAGAAAAAAGAAAGAAAGAAAAAAAGAAAGAAAGAAAAAGAAAATAAGAAGAGTGTTTTAAATCTATGCATTTGCATAGTGTGGCAGGTTAATAGTGGACTACCAAAGATGGATATGTACTGTTCCCAGGAACCCGTGACTTTTTTTCCATATATACAAAAGAGGTTTTGCACAAGTGATAAAATAAATGCTCTTGACAATCAGAGATTATGCTGGATTATCCAGATGGGTACAGTGTGGTCCCAAAAATCTTAATTGAAAGAGCAAGAAAGAGCCGGACATGGTGGTGCACGTCTGTAATCCCAGCACTTCGGGAGGCAGAGACAGGAAAATCTCAAGTTCAAAGCCAGCCTCAGCAACAGTGAGGCACTAAGCAACTCAGTGAAATCCTGCCTCTAAATTTAAAAAAACACAAAGTAGAGCTGAGGATGTGGCTCAGTGGTAGAGTAACCCTGAGTTCAATCCCTGATACCAAAGTAAAAGAAAAGAAAAGAAAGGGGAAAAGAAAGTGAAAAGTAGAGAAGGAAATGTGAAGATGTGGCTGTGAAAGATGTTGAAGGGATAGGATTGTTGGTTTAGAAGATGGAAAGGTGTCATGAGCCCAGGAATGCTGACTATCCTAGAATCTGGAAAATTAATGAAGCAAAATCTCCCATGGAGCCTGCAGAAGGAATCTAGCCCAGGTGATAGTACTATCATAGTGAGGCCTATTCATATTGCTGAACTTCTAACTTGTCAGTAAACAAACTATGTTGTTTTAACTCCCAATTTTGTGATGGTGTGTTAAGCCTTGACTTTCTGATAATGTGTATTGCAATGTCCTTGACAATTGTAGTATTAGCTTAGTAATATAATTTACAGGTTACACGAATAGAAAACAATGCCCATACAAATAGGAAACAAATACAATGAGAAATGAATAAGAAACTAATATGTGTACTAAAATAGGAAGGCAAATAAATACTTAATATGTATGTGCACAAGAAGAGGAAAACCATGGGTAACATAACATGGCGGGCTATCAACAAAGTGGTTAGTGGGAATATGCTCATGCGAGAAAGGAGCAGGGACTTTTGTGGATCACTAGAGGCTTCCACAGTAGCAATTTTAATGTTATTTTAACTCTTCAGTACAGTAGAGTACTGTGATCAAGAAAGATCAAAGGCAAAAAGCAAAAAAATAAGAGAAAGATTAACATCAAACTAGGAAACTTTGTGTTCCACTAGGAGCTTAAAATGATTCTGAATATTTGAGAATGTAACAATCTGATTTCCTTTGAAAACAGAAGCATAAAAAATACATAAACAGCTGACAAATTCAATGCATTTGTGTGATCAAGGATGTCATAAACAAAAATAACAGTGACAGACTGAAGAAAAATTTTCACAATATATACTACAGTTAAAACATTTTGATGCTGGAGCCCAGACCCAGGCTCAGGACTGCCCCTGCAGACCTGCATGAGCCCAGGCCCAGGTCAGACCCCAGACTGCCCCTACTGACCTGTGTGAGAGCCCAGGCCCAGGACTGCCCCCACTCAGAGTGGAGGACCATGATGTGGCTGCCCATTTACCGACATGTTGCGTGTCACTCTTCTGGCCTGCCTCTATTTTGGGACACTGCAACCATCACCATAGCCCTCACCGGGTACTATCCTCCACCTTGGAACAACAGACAGGGCTTAGAGGCAGCAGCCTGCTGCACCACAGCATGCCACAGTGTTGCATCTCCAAAAAGGCAACCCAAAGCCATTATAAGTCCCACCCCCATTTCTGAAAGTGGTTGCATCCATCTTGTGACACGACCACTGCCATCTTGAGCTACCTCCACTACCACCGCCACCATCTTTAGTTGCAGTAGCGTCCATCTTGGGACAACAGCTAAAGACTGGAAGCCCAACACCAAGGTGATGTACGGGTAATCTGCAGGAACACTACAAGATTATAGGGTGGAAACTGCAATACTTCAGATCTGCACTGCCAGGAAGGAAGACACATAGTCAACATGACAAAATAAGGAAATAAAGTGCCCCAAACAAACCAAGATACTACAATAATAAAATACATTGACAGCACAGTTGATAAAATGTCATAGAAGAGGTTCAGAATGTACATAATTAAAATGATCTGCAAATCAGCAATGACATAAAAGAGCAAATGCAGACAACTATTGATCACACCAACAAAGAGATAAGAGAGCAAATACACATAACAAAAGATTACTTCAAGAAAGAGAGAGAGATTCTGAAGAAAAAAAAAAACAAATTATTGAAAGAAACAAACAAATAGAAAACAAATAAAAAAACCTCAATAGAAACATCACCAACAGACTAGACTGCTTGGAAGACAGAACCTCAGATAATGAAGATAAAATATACAATCTTGAAAATAAAGTTGACCACACAGTGAAAATGGTAAGAAATCATGAACAGAACATCCAAGAATTATGAGATAGCATCAAAAGACAAAATCTAAGATTTATTGGGATAGAGGAAGGCAAAGATAACAAACAGAAGGAAAGCACAATCCTTTCAATGAAATAATATTAGAAAATTCCCCCAAATGAAGAATTAATTGGAAAATAAAATACAAGAGACTTAGAGAACACCAAACATATAAAAATACAACAGATCTACACCAAGTAATATTATAATAAAAATGCTTAGCATACAGAATAAGGATAGAATTTTAAATGTCACAAGAGAGAGGAATCAGATTATATATAGAGGGAGACCAATTCAGATCTTAGCAGATTTTTCAATGCAGACCCTAAAAGCCAGCAGATCCTGGAGCAAGATATGCAAAGTTCTGAAAGAAAATAGATGCCAACCAAGAATCTTATATTCAGCAAAATTAAACCTCAGATTTGATGATGAAGTAACAACTCTTTATGATAAATTAAAGTTCAAAGAATTTACATCTAGGAAGCCTGCATTACAGAGTATTCTCAGCAAAATATTCCATGAGGAGGAAATGAAAAGCAACACTGAAAACCAGCAAAGGGAGGAACTACACTAAAGGAAAGGCCAACTAAAGGATAATTCAAGTCAAGTTAAAAAACCAAAATAAACCAAATGTGTGAGTACAAACCATGTCTCAATAATAACTCTGAATGTGAATGGCCTAAGTTCCTCAATTAAAAGACAGAGACTGATGGATTAGATTAAAAAAAAAATAACCAAAAATATGCTGCTTTCAAGAGACTCATCTCACAGGAACAAAACATCCACAGACTGAAGGTGAAAGGGTGGGAAAAACATATCACTCCCATGGACTGCATAAACAAGCAGGGGTTTCCATTCTCATATCAGATAGAGTGAGCTTCAAACCAAAATTAATGAAAAGGGAAAAAGAAAGACATTTCCCACTTCTTTTTTTTTTTTAAATATTTATTTTTTAGTTGTAGGTGGACACAATATCCTTATTTTATTTTTATGTGGTGCTGAGGATCGAACCCAGTGCCCCCCGCACGCCAGGCGAGCACGCTACCACTGCGCCATAACCCCGACATTTCCCACTTCTTAAGGGAATCATACATCAAAAAGATATAACAATCATAAAAATCTATGCCTCAAACAATGAGTCATTTATGTATGTCAAACAAACTTTCTCAAACGTAAAAGTCAAATAGACCACAACACAATAATACTGGGTGACTTTAACACAACTCTCTCACCACTGGATAGATCTTTCAAACAAAAACTAAACAAAGAAACTATAGAACTCAATAAAACAGTCAATAATTTACACTTAACAGACATATATAGAATATTCCATCCATTAATGAGTGAATACACTTTTTTTTCAGCAGCACATGTATCCTTCTCCAAAATAGACCATATGTTATGCCACAAAATAAGTCTTAGTAGATACAAAGAAAGAGAGATACTATCCTGAATTCTATCAGATCATCATGGAATGAAATTAGAAATCAATGATAAAATAAAAATAGAAGCTACTCCAACACCTGGAGACTAAATAATATGCTATTGAATGATGCATGGATAACAGAAGATATCAGGGAGGAGATTAAAAAAAAATTCTTAGAGGTAAATGAAAACTCTTACAGAACATATCAAAATATCTGGGACACTATGAAGGCAGTGCTAAGAGGAAAGTTCATTGCATTAAACTCATTCATTAAAAGAATAAAATGTTAGCCGGGTACGGTGGCTCAAGCTTGTAATCCCAGCATTTAAGGAGGCTTGAGACAGGAGAATCATGAGTTCAAAGCCAGCCTCAGCAAGGGCGAGGCACTAAGCAACTCAGTGAGACCCTGTCTCTACATAAAACACACACACACACACACACACACACACACACACACAAAATAGGGCTGGGGATGTGGTTCAGTGGTTGAGTGCCACTGAGTTCAATCTCTAGTACCAAAAAAAAAAAGTTAACAAATAAATGACCTGACATAACATCTCAAAGCTGTAGAAAAAGAAGGAAAAAACCAACATCAAAAGTAGTAGAAGACATGAAATAATTAAAATCAGGATGGAAATCAATTAAATTGAAACAAAAGAAATAATTTAAAAACTTGATGAAACAAAAAGCTGGTTCTATGAAAAACTAAATAAAATTGACAAACCCTTAGCCACCCTAATGAAAAGGAGAGAAAAATCAAATTATTAAAACTCATGATGAAAAAGGAAATATCATGAAAGATATTACT
The DNA here is from genome assembly GCA_004024805.1 of Geosciurus inauris. Lineage (NCBI taxonomy): Eukaryota > Metazoa > Chordata > Mammalia > Rodentia > Sciuridae > Geosciurus > Geosciurus inauris. The sequence continues at coordinate 231,058 of PVHX01000940.1, forward strand.
GAAATACAAAAATCAATTAGAAACTATTGTTAAAATTTATACTCCAGTAAATTAGAAAACCTAGAAGACACTGACAAATTTCTAGAATCATATCATCAACCCAAACTGAGTCAGGTGGACATACATGATTTAAACACATCAATTTCAAGCAAGTAAATAGAAGACACCATCGAAAGCCTACCAACAAAGAAAAGCTCGAGACCAAATGGATTCATAGTAGAGTTCTACAAAACCTACAAAGAAGAATTAATAACAATACTCTTCAAATTATTCCATAAAATAAAAAAGGAAGAAACCCTTCCAAAATCATTCTATGGGGCTAGTATCATACTGATACAAAAACCAGACAGAGACACATCAAGGAAAGAAAATTTCGGACCAATATCCCTGATAAACATACATGCAAAAATGCTCAATAAAATTCTGGTAAATCACATAAAAATATTAAAAAGAGAGTGCACCATGATCAAGTGGACTTCATTCCAGGGATGTAAGGTTGGTTCAACATAGGGAAATCAATAAATGTAATTCATCACATCAATAGACTTAAAGATAAGATCATGATTATATCAATTGATGCAGAGAAAGCATTTAAAAAAATACAGCACCCTTTCATGTTTAAAACACTGGAAAAACTAGGGATAGTAGGAACATGCCTCAATATTATAAAAGCTATATATGCTAAATCCCAAGACTGACATCATTCTAAACAGAGAAAAATTGGAAGCATTTATTTTAAGAACTGAAACAAGACAGGGATGACCTCTTTCAACACTTCTATTCAACATAGTCCTTGAAACTCTAGCCAGAGCAATTAGATAAAAAAAAAATTTAAAAGATACAAATAGAAAAAGAAGAACTCAAACTATCACTATTTGCCAACAACATTATGCTATACCTAAAGGATCCAAAAAAACTTCACTAGAAAACTTCTAGAATTAATAAATGCATTCAGCAATGTAGCAGGACATAAAATCAGTTCCCATAAATCAGATGCATTCATACACATCAGTGATGAATCCTCTGAAAGAGAAATTAGGAAAACTAACCCATTCACAATAGCCTTAAGAAAAATAAAATACTTTGGTATTAATTTAATGAAAGAGGTGAAAGACCTCTACAATGAAAACTACAGAGCACTACAGAAAGAAATTAGAAAGAACTTAGAAGATGGAAAGCTCTCTCACACACTTACATCTTCAGAATTAATATTATTAAAATGGCCATAGAACCCAAAGTGCTATACAAATTCAATACAATTCCAATTAAAATCCCAATGTTATTTGTCATAGAAATAGAAAAAACAACCATGAAATTCATTTGGAAAAACAAGAGACCAAGAATAGCCAAAGAATCCTTAGCAAGAAGAATGAAGCAGGCGACACTACATTACCAGACCTTAAACTATACTACAAAGCTATAGTAACAAAAACAGCATGGTACTGGCACCCAAATAAATATGTAGACCAAAGGTACAGATTAGAAGATATAGATACAAATCCAAATAAATACAGTTATCTCATACTAGACAAAGATGCCAGAAACATACATTGGAGAAAAGACAGCCTCATGAAGCAGTGGTGCTGGGAATACTGGAAATCCTTATGCAGCAAAATGAAACTAAACCACTATCTCTCATCATGCACAAAACTCAACTCAAAGAGGGTGAAGGGTGTAGGAATTAATCCAGAGACTCTGAGCCTAGTACAATAAAAAGTAGGCCCAATCCTACATCAGGTTGGATAACACTCCGACTTCCTTAATAAGACACCTAAAGCACAAGAAATAAAAACAAGGATTAATAATGAAATGGATTCAAACTAAAAAGCCTCTTTGCAGCAAAAGAAACAATCAAGGAGGTGAAATGAGAGCCTATGTTTTAAGAGCTAATTTTTGCCACACACACATCAGATAGAGCACTAATCTCCTGGATATAAAACACAAAAACCTTAACACCAAAAAGCCAAACAAGCCAATCAATAAATGGGCTAAGGAACTGAACAGACACTTCTCAGAAGATATACATTTGATCAACAAATATATTAAAAGTGTTCAACATCTCCAGCAATTAGAGAAATGCAAATCAAAACTAAGATTTCATCTCACACTAGTCAGAATGGCAGTTATCAAGAATAAAAACAACAATAAGTTTTGGCAAGGGGGAAAAAGCACACTCATACATTGCTGGTGGGACTGCAAATTAGTGCAACCAATCTGGAAAGCAGAATGGAGATTTCTTAGAAAACGTGTAATGGAACCACCAATTGACACAGCTATCCCATTCCTTGGTCTATACCCAAAGGACTTAAAAACAGCATACTAAATTGACGCAGCCACTTTAATGTTTATGGCTGCAAAATTCACAATAGCTACACTGTGGAATTAGCCTAGATGCCCTTCAACAGATGAATGGGTAAAGAAACTGTGGTATATTTATGTACACAATGGAATATTACTCAGCATTAAAAGAGAATAAAATGATGGCATTTGTAGGTGAATAGATGGAGTTGGAGAACATCATGCTAAGTAAAGTTAGCCAATCCCCAAAAATCAAAGGCTGGATTTTGTCTTTGATAAGTGGCTGCTGTTCCATAATGGTGGGGTGGAGGGCATGGAAGTTTTGTGAAGTTTTGGAAGATAAAACTAAGCTAAATTACTTATGGTTTAATAAGTAAATAATACCTAAAATATAATCTTTAGGATTGAATAAAAAGATGAATTTCATGTTTATCAAATTGCTAAGAAATTAGTCTGATCCCAGTAATGTTTTCCTGGCATTTGTAACTTTCTTTTAAAGAGAGTACTAGATGTATATTTGAAAGTTGTTTTATAAACCACATTTAAATTTTACAAATAGATGTTTTCATTGTTGACAATATAAACAATTGAACTCAGTAATGTTGAATTACTGAAAGTCTTTCACTTACTATTTTCTTGAAGATTTTATTCATAATGTATATGTGAATCCTATTTGAAGTATTTTATATCAGAACAGTTTCTTCATAAATGTATGTCAGATCCTTTGCTATTGGAAGGAAAAGAAAGAAGTAAAATCTGAAAACATGCATGCATTACCATATTAGTTCAAGGAATTAAAGGCTCTGAATATGCAGCGCTTAGTATCTAAACCTCTGATAATTTTATTTTTTAAAAAATGTTGAATTCATTTTGCCTTAATATAGAATCTTCATATTAGCACTCAATATTTATTAGAAACTCCTAGTCTATGTTGCTTTGAAATCTTCACCTGGTCACTGGGGAGTCCTGTTATCTTGTCATCTGCCTAAACTTTCAATGTCGTCGTGTTCCTACAGTATGTCTAATCTCATCTCAGAAGCATCCCTTATCTCTTAACCTTAGTGGCTCTTTATTTAACTTGTTTTCTTTTCTGAAGCTGCACCTTGGGTCTAATGCTGACCATTATTTTGCTGTAATCACTTCTATATCATTTTTCTGCATCAGTGCTGCAGAACTAATCAATGGTCCAGTCCCTGTCTCCCAAGACTAATTATCTAACCATTATCTAAATTGAATTAAATTTGCTATCACTTAGCACAACAAACTAAAGAGAAAAATATTGTGAAATCTTCATGATTACCACTGTAAAAGAATTAAAAATGGCGGGGGGACAAATTTCATGAAATTAAATGTGAAATGTGGCATAGATTATACAGAGACAACACTACTAAGTAAATAAATAAAAATACTTAATGATAATGTTTCAGTGGCATTTTTGTGTCTCTTAATGCTTTCTTCCTAAAAAGAAACCTGCAAGGCTAGGCACCATAAATCATTGCCCTGATTTTACACAAAATATTGTTAGAACTATTGATATTGTGTATCTATCACCCTCCTCAGAATACTATGCTGCAAATGTTTGTTGGGAAAACCATCTATCTCTATTTGACCCTCTGCATGTGGAACAGTCCTGTGTTCTCATATGGTCAACTCCATTGACTTAACCTTCCATTCTCAGTTAATAACTGTCAATTTACTATTTATGATTATTGGTGAGGGATCATTTAAGGAATTCGTCTACATTTACTTATCTGGTATTAACACCACACCAATCTTCAAAACCTTAATTCAACAGATGATCTAAAGTGGGGCTTGAGAATATGCACTTGAAAGAATCCCAGGTTGTTTCTCATGTACATTGATATTTGAGAGGCATCGACTCACTTGTCAATTCACTTTAGTAAATAAGAGAGTTGTTTTCAAAGCACAAAATGTTGTAGTAGGTTTCAACACTAGGCCTCCTATTAGGTTCATGGATTTTGTTGTTGTTTGCTTGGCTTGATGTCTTAAACCAAAATAAATAGAACTTAGATGTTTGCGTCATTTAATAAATGTTCTAGGGATAATCTTATAAGATCACATGGTCTCCTAGTTTGTGTGGTATCATTAAAGAAGTGCTAGGCAGCAGAAGGCAGAGCAGTTCTGAGTGACATCTGCTCTTCTTCTCTGAACGGTGCAGTATAAGAAACTCTACATGCATCCAGTTAAGCTGGCTTAAAGATTATGTTCTCTAATCTTAACTGAACCAATGTTTTAAAAGTATAAACTTAACTTTGCATTCCTGCAAAGAAAGTTGTAATAAAATATAATAATAAATATTTCAAGTTATACTACATATGAAAAAAGAAAGAGCAAGGCCAATGTTTCTTATTGGGCAACCATAATGAAGAGCAAATAATAACCCAACAGCAATATTTCAGAAAAATAATGAAATTTCTTCCCATGGTTCTTTGTCTATAATGGAAGACAAAGTCTATATACCATGAAATGTTTTCTCTTACTGAAGCAGTAAAAATAGAGTAGTACACAAAACAAAATAGAAATAAAAATGTGTTCTTTTGTTAGTATGTACTGTCCACAGGTATTGGACTATATTATTGCTGACATAAAACAATAAGTTTAGGAGAATTACACATTTTGGAGGTATAATATACATTTGAATGACAATTGAGAGAGTTTTAATGCCTCTACATTATCTTCCTTTGTTTCCTGAACCAATACATCAAGAAATGATCTGTGTAAGCTAAAAAACAATAACAAAAAAAGAATGCATTGGAAAATTTGTGTCTTTTTAAAGTAAATACTTTTGAAATGTTTAAGAGAAAGGAGAAAAGTTGAATGCTCTTATTTAAGTGTATAAAGATTATACCATGCTTTAGGTTAATTTGTAGTATCCTCATAAAAGCGGTTTTTCATCTCAGAGGCAGAACTAGAAATACACATATTGTATGTGGTGAAATCATGTCAGTAATTGCACAAAAAAGTATCTGTAGAGCAAATAGAAGACTTGACTAATATTTTATATGGAGATGACATAGATAATAGCTGGGAAAATCTGTTTAACCACTGATGAAAGTTGTGCTGGTTGTCTTGTGACAATTTGTTACAAGGTTTGAACTAAAAATATATGGGGCATTTAAAATTTTTTTCTGCATAGCTAAAAGCATCCCATATTTGTTGAATTATTTTTAATCATAAATATCTTTTAAGAGTATGTTACTTAGAAGATACTTTTGAAACCAGAAACAATCTATCGATATCACTGGTAGAAAAGTCATGATTTGAAAATAATGTTTTTTGAAAGAAATTTCTGCTAATGAAAAACATTTTGAGATATGAATATTTCCCACATTTTAACATTTTAATCTCCTAAGATAATTTGTATGACTTAAAGCAATACTTTAAAATATCTGTTTATAATTTTGCACATTTATTATAATTTATTTAAAATATTCAAAAATGAAGTTATAATCAGCTTTGAGGCCATTTGTTATTAATATAAAGCTTACATATATTCAAATTAATTTACAAAGATGTTTATCAAAGAAGATAGAATTTTATACTGTTAATTTTAACAAATTATTCCATACTTATGCATAAAGATTGAGAAAGTAATTCTTTTAAGTTCATTTATGTCAGCATATCTTTGTGTAGGTGTTAATACAACCAAGAGCCAAACTAAATTTGAAAACAAATTTTTCAATTTTATTAGAAATTCATTGTGTTTCCACATGTTAATCCAGAATTTTCAGAAATAATAAAGAAAATACAAGTGAATTGTTAAATAAAATATTAAACTATATAAAATTTTCAGCAAAAACTCAAAGGTTTTATTAATACATAAAAATCATATATTAATTTAAAATGCTACTTATTTTGATCCAGTATTACACATTTTGATTTTACCTTTTAGTACATAATAATTGTATATGTATATGCATGTTTATATGTATATGTGCATATATATATTTGGGATACATATGTACATACATATGGGATGTGTGTATAGATAGATAGATAGATAGATAGATAGATATCTGCATACATATGCATGTATATGTGTGTGTGTGTCTATAATACCCAGATTATAATTAAATTAAAATGCATACATTAGGGTATATACTTTTTCTGACAGATGACTGTTCAAACGATTTGAAATTCACTGACATACCTCACTGTATTAATGAAGAAACCCCTTTTGATGGTCACAATATGCAACCCTGAATTCATGTCTGATCCTCTTTGGAGATAAATGATGCTCTATCAAAGGTCTAAGAACAAGGTAGAATGGGAGAAGTCATTGATTTGTAGATTTTGCAGATTTCCACAAGGAAAATACTACTACAAAGGCTTACTAGCACTGAAAAGTGATGCAATCAATCCCTTGAAGTAGGAGAAAGCTATTCTAATACAGCAGTGTGTCAACTTTTTGTCCGGTTGGCAAGAAATCATTCCAGTTTTTTGTGTATAAGAAATTATGTAGGAAAGTTTAGGTCCAAACTCTTGACCTGAATTTTCATGCTCTTTAATTTTTTTCTTGCAAAAAATATTACTCTGTGCATGTTCAATCAATCCTGGTTTCTAATTCTATTTTAATGTTCACATTCTTAACTCTTATAACCTGATGGACAGACACATATTACCCTAAAGTATATTTGATCAGAAAAGATGGTAGAATATAATGTGAAAAAGAGGAAAGGAATACTTCCACAATAAAGAAGTCTTTCAATATTATGTAAATTTTTTTTCAATAGAATTAACATTTTTATTGAATATGAATCACTGAAAAAACTGAGTTTGGTATGCATGAACTTTTCACCATGATAATTTTTAAATAAGACTTGTAAGCCTAACATATTGCCCTCCTAAACTCCTATTTATCCATGTCCTCAATTAGAAAATAGACATTTAAATGCCTTAAATAAATTCCCTCAGAACTAATCAAAGGCAGAAAGCACTTTGCTGTCGTGTGGACTTATTTCTATTCTAGTGTTTTTCCACTTGGCAGATTATGATTTTTCTTGTCTCATTAAGATTAATTTAGAAAGAGAACAGAGTGTGTGATTGCTGGTGGATCCCTCTTCAGTATCCTGCTCACATACAAGAATCAATTACAGTTGGCTCATCCAATTCTTAAAAACGGTTTTAGATTGCTTTATAGCTCCAATCTGTTTGTCAAATTACTCTGCCATTATCTATGTGTTCGCTAAAGCTAGGGCAAAATTGTGTTTAAACAATGGTTTACTTTAATATCCTGAAGTTCAAAGAAATATAATTGAACAAACACTATGCAAATATGCACTCAGAAATTAACGTCTCTGCTTGCTTACATTACACTAGAATCTAATTCTACTTACATAAAATAATATGTTTTATATGATGGGAATGGGCATAGATTATATTCATTTTTCTCAAATATTTTAAAAGAAAATCCATGGGATCTTCCTTTTACTAACTTAACCTGTTGTCAGCAAAGATAAATTACCATGGCAATCAGATTTGCTTTGCACCAGGAAAAAAGATGGTCACTCCTGAATTATTGCATAAATTTGCTAAGTGACCTGTGCTCCCAAGCTCACATTCCTCTACTTCAACGTCAATATTGCCATCAAGTTACTTTTCCTTTTATATCTATTAATTCACTCCCTTTTTCACGAAGTAAATGCACAGAATTTCTATCAATTAAACTTCATGGTCAGACAGTCAATATCTTCCACCTTATAGGTGGAAATGATCATCCATTTGTCATTCACTCATTCAAACATATTTTTAGCATTATTTACTTTAAATTCTCTCAAATAATTATGAGACAAAGAAAACATACATTCTTTGTACTCATTTTCTCTTCACTGATCCTACCATCTTATTAGTCTGGCTACTTTATTTCTCGGACATGTTTGGCAGTTAACTATCTCTCAACCTTTGTTTATGTACCACTTTATCTACTTAGGACATTCTGTTTTGTTTTTTTCAGATGCATCCTTCAAATCCTAGCTGGATTCTAATTTTCCTTGGGAAATGTTTTCAGAAGTCCCATTGGTAACCAACCTTCATTTACATGACCACAGAATTCTTGAATTTTTTTTCTCTCTAATTTATCTGCCCACTATGATGTGCACTGCTACCAGGTGAGCATCCAGGATTCACTCTTTCATTCAACAAACATTGACTCAATACCACATGTATGCAAGCTACTATGAACTGTGTGCTTATGAATGCACTAATTATATATTTGCCTTTCATTGAGTTTATATGCTAGTGGGGGGTGATAATAATAAAAATAAAATCTAAAGTGAGTTAAGTACCATGATAGAATGCCTTTATTTAAATTTAATTGAAATTTTTTTGTATTTATAGTGTATGATGTGATGTCTACATATGCACACATTTTGAGATGGCTAAATCAAGCTAATTGTGCAATACGTCATATACTTCTTTTTCATGATGACAATGCTTACCATCTACTTTCTTGACTGTTTTCAAGTATGCAATACATACATAGTTTATTAACTATAGTCAACATGTTGTACAATATCTCATAAACTTATTTCCCCTGTCCAGCTGAAATTTTGGATCTCTGACCAACATCCCCCCAATCTCATACCCCAACCCTGCAAGTTCTGGTAGCTACGATTTTGTTCGCTGATTCAATGGATTCAAATTTTAGATTCCATGTACAAGTGAGATCATATGGCATTTGTTCTCCTGTGCCTATTTTTCTTCACTTAACATAATGTTCTCTGGGTTCATCTATTTTGTTGAGAATGCAAAGATAGACTTTGCTTTTAAGACTAAATAATATTACATTTTGTACATGCATTGTACCATCTTTCTTTATCCATTCATTTCTTTTTTTTTTGCCTGAATTTTATTTTATTTTATTTTTTTATCAAATTTCATTTTTTATTATTTTTTATTTTTTATTTTTCTCAAAAGTTGAATTTTAATACATAACAGAAAAAAACAAATTTTCAGAAGCTGTACACACTATTCACTGAAAACATTTGTTGAGGCAAATAGAAGAAAAATTGTTACAATCATAATTTATATATATATATATATTTATATATATATATTTTTTATCAACTATCTTTACTATACCCATTCCCCTTTCCTGCCCCCCGCCTCCCCCATGTCGCGTCCAGTATTTCTCTATTTCTCTTATGTTTCCCATTCCCACCTCCCTTATTCATCAGCATCCACTAATCAGAGAGAACATTCGGCATTTGGTTTTTTGGGATTGGCTTACTTCACTTAGCATAATGCTTTCCAGTTCCATCCATTTGCCTGCAAATGCCATAATTTTGTTCTCTTTTATTGCTGAATAATATTCCATTGTGTATATGTAC
>PVHX01000941.1:0-123745 GCA_004024805.1 Geosciurus inauris
AACCAGGCCTCTTTCAAACTCCAGCCCCACCCACTTCTTTTCTGTTCTGTCACTGCCAAACCTTCCAGTCTCACTCACTGTCCTCTATCCTTCACCTCTCCCCCAGTCCCCGGTCGCGACCCCCCCCAGCCTGGCTTCTCCTACCACTCCTCAGGAGGGAGCTGATCCCAACAAAACCCCCAGGCAGGGTAGACTTCTCTGACTATAAGAAACAGAAAGTCGGCCTTAAAATGGGTCAAGTGATACAGGAGATTTCGGGCTCATTGTCTGGAAAACCAGGGGTAGAGCCGTGGGCCATGACAGTCGACCCAGCTGCCCCGGGTCTGCACCCCCGAGTTAACCAACCAGGTGGAAGATGGCTGCAGCCAAGCCAGGGTTCACTTCAACACAATGGTATCAGAAAATGGGGAGCTGTCACTTCTTACACTTCTTTTGAGAGCATAGAAATGTTCTTAGAAGCTCCCAGAAAGCTTTCTTTGGCATTTTCTTCATGTTAATTATGTGCTTGTGAGCACAGAAATATCCCTCATGTCAGTGGTTCTCTACCTGGGGTGACTCTGCCCCTCTACGGGACTTTTGGCATTGCCCAGAACCATATCTGATTATTACTACTGGCGCTGGAGAAACAGTGACATCCAGTGTCTAGACGCCAGGGATGCTGTCCAACATCCTGCAGTGCAGAGGACATTGCCACTAAGACAAGGAACGGCCAGTCCCGAAGTATCAGTGGTGTCCTCCTTCCCTTCATCCCACATTCCATGACCATTCTCCCCCTTCTGCTCCTGGTGTCTCCCGAGTTGGCCGTCTGTGCCTCTCCACTGCCACCTCTAGTTCAAGTCACCGTCGTTTTCCACTTGTATTATTTTACTTGCTTCATTTTCCAACTGTGGAGTCCAAGTTTGCCACCGTCCAATCCACTCGGTACAATGCAGCCTGTATTTGTGCAGGTTTGGCTACGTGCAAGAGAAAAATCAAAATGAACAACATTGAACCAGAGTTCCTCAGCCAGGACCCACTTGCCCATCTTGTTCCTTCTCCATCTTCAATATGGGACTTTGTCCACATGGTTCCAAACACTTGCTTGAGCTCCTGCGCTCACAACCGTGTTTGCCCAGCAGGATGGGGAAGAAGACAAAGGAGTGAGCTCACTCTCCAGAGGTTGATGTCTTCATTCTGAATACAGCTTATTGGACTCTATTTAGTCATTTCGTCATCCAGTGGGAGAGGCTGGTGAACGTGGGCTTTATTTCAAAGGTCATGGATTTAGGTAATAATTAGGGTTTTCAGTAAGGAAGACATGAGAAAAAACACTGCAGGACAACCAGTTTCTCTGCTGGAGAGTCAGAGTCGTCTACCTAAAGGAGAAAGATGACTGAGCAATGAGCTGCCTCTGGTCCCTGAATCCCCTGAGGCAAACACAGAACCAGAGAGTGCCCTTGGTTCCATTTCCAAGAGTCTTCCTCTTTGTCCTTACTTTTTTTAAAAAAAGTTCCTTTTTTCCGGTATTTGATGGTCTTGCATTTTGGAGGAGGCTGAACTTCCCTAGCACCCAAAGAAATTCTTTGTTAGTGTAAGTCAAGACCAATCCCATTCCCCCTCCTAAGAGCTCATTTAGAAGCAACTGGGCCAGCCACGTTGGTGAGCTCTGTGCCACAGAGCTTATCTGAAAGAGAGACTCAGTGAGGAGCTGTGGGTTCCCACCTCTGAGTGTTAGCATCTACTTTCTGTTCCTGAATCTGTGACCATCCTGGATCCCCAAGGAGAGTTACCCTGCTGGGGATGGCGGGGTTGGGGGGAGGACATACACAGCTGGTTCTGGATAACGTCCCTGAGTACTCCATCAGTAAACTCCAGAGCTGTCCGACCTGAGTTGTGTTTGTTTTTCTTCCTGCAATTGAAAACATCCTAAATGAGACAGTAACCTTGGGATGCACGGAGGACCTTGACCACAGCAAAGGCATGCTGACTCCTTTTTAAAGATACTAATGTTGCTAGACATTTCTCTTTCTCAAGATGGATTAAACAATACCAGTGTTGCTCTTGCATTAATGGCCCAACTCCTGTTATGGACACAGAACATGCTGATCCTCTCTAAGTGTGTCGACTTGAATCCAGCTCTGGGGAACTGGGGAACAGTCCGTGGCTGTTGCTCTGTGACCTTTCCCAGGACTTCTTATCCTGAGACCTTAGTTTCTGACTCCCTGGGGCCTCATACACAGATACTGTAAATAACCTCCCACTCTACATGCCTTTACCTTGAAAGCATTTAAGATGGAGGATGATTTTGAGGGTCACTGTATTTCTAAAACACATTGCTTTAAAACAGGAACCTGCTGTGAAAATGGCCTTTCACACCCCATTTCCCGTCAGAACTTTAACTCGCGTTTGTGGCCGGCTTCTCATCTTCCTCTGGAGAATATGAAACATGTCATCTTTGAAAGTACTGCTGGCTTCGGGAAGGGAAGCCTGTTGGTCATATTTTCAGGTGTAAGTCCTAAATTATGTATTTAAAATAAAATATGGCCTCATCTCTTGGGAAGTGTGCATAGCCTGACATTCGAACCTCCGATGACCTGAGGGAAAATTTTACGTGGCTAAGGAATGACGGGTACTTAAATGATATTTTTTCATCTCCTCTGCCAGTGACAGTAGGAAGAAATTACCTGAGTAGATAAAAATAGTTCATGTCTGGATCCTAAATATGCCCTGGATTTCATTCAGTGTAACTTCTTCCTTTTACATGGACTGGAATCACGACTTCCGCTGGAGTCCAAGGAGGAGGCCTCAGTGAAGAACCCTAGTGCCACCCTAACATGGGAGGAACAGGACCGAGAGAGGCAGCGGGCGCTGCGTGGCTGAAGTGGAATTTCATTCCATGCATTGGTTTCCCACGTGAGCAGGAGAATACAATCACACCAGACAGGGCTGCACCCTGGTTTCCAGAGAGCCTGACACAGTGGCTGCAGAGCCAAGAATCTCAATTTCAGCCCTACCGACATCACGAACCAGATCATTCTTTGTTGTGGGGCCGCCCTTTGCATTGTGGGATGTCTGTCAGCATCCCAGACAACTATTCACCAAGTGCCCGCGGTACTCCCCCAGTTGTGACAACCAAGTCACAAGATGCCACCTAATGTTCTCTTGGGGGAAATGGCTCCTGGGTGAGAGCCACTGCTATGGAGGAACGGCCTATGTCTTCCGTTTCCCCCTCCACTTAATAAGCAGTGGGGGAACCAGGCCAGGCAGTGTGGTCACTTGGGTGGTTTAAGGGACAGAGCTGTTCCTGCGCCAGCCTTCTTGGCCCAGAGCTTTTGTTTGTTCATACAGTTGGTGCTTATCAAGGCTTGGCCCCCGCTGGTTTCCTACAGAGAGAGCTGCCATAGACCCACTCAAGTGCCCTTGGGAGCAGGGAAACTCACCACTGTACTTCGTCAAGAAATGATGACTCACATGTGACATGTGTGTGACTAATACCTGTATTAGTCACCAGGGAAACTGGTCACATAAGACAAAACGTCTCCTGAGGTTCTTAAAGGATACCAGGAGCTCACAGAAACCAGGAGCATAGCAGCCAGGCCAGGCGCCACGCCTGCCACACCGTGGGGGCTGTTCCGGCAAAGTGCCACTGCCAGGGCTATCAACACCACACAACTTGTCCCCAGGACGAGGGCCAGGGTCCAGAAGCTCTTTCCTTGCTAACCCCAGGGAGGCTGATGCCACCACCCTCGTGTCCTCATGGAGCCTGACTCCTCACACAGGCACCTTCTCATCTGCTCACCGGGTGACTAGTGTAAGCATCACAGGGCGCCCGGACCCTTAGTTAACCAGTATTCCAAGTGTGTCTGCGAGGGTGTTTCTGGATGAGGGAGCATTTGGATCACTAGAACGAGTTAATAGACTGCCTTCCCTAGTGCCGGTCCGTAAGGGGGACTTGTGCTACCTGGCTGTTCAGAGCTAGACCACAGGGATCTTTTTCTGCCCTTATATTTGAACTGAAAGTCAGCTCTTCCCAGGTCTCCAGCCAGTGACCTTAAGACTGACAATACCCTCGCTCCCCTGGGTCTCTAGCTTGAACCATAGGTCTCCAGAGAACTGAAGAACCCCAGGTGGACTCTCCACATCAGTCTTGAAGGGGCGGACGTGGTCGTGGAGCTACTGCTGCAGCTCAGTTCCACGTGAGCTAAGAAAACGGATGCTCTGACATCTGCCCGTGGGAGGCAAGGTGACCTGTGGGAGCTCCTGGAATAGAGAGCCTGAGTGAACACAGAGGACCAACGGTCCTCTCAAGTTGGCCTTGTCGCTTAGAAGAAAGCCTAGGTCGAGACTCGTGGACCAGCGGCTCACTCTCCCGATTGCCACCTTGGTTTGGTTGGAAAAGGGAGGGATCCAACAGAGGAAGGAGCAGAGAATGCCTGAGTGTGGCCGGAGGCAGCCCTGCCTATCCATCTGTCCCTCTCACTTCCGCTGGGCCACACCCTGGTCCCCTCCTGCTCTGCTCCTCCCTCCCTTCCTCCCTCCCCGATTCTTCCCTGTTTTTGTTTTCATATTCTTATTTTCGCTTTGTTTCAGGTATATTGAGCCATGTCCCCTGTTTCCTCCGGCACAGCACTGTGTCATCTCAGGTCCGTTCAGGGATCCTTTCTTGTTGAGTCTGTGGTTTTTTCCTGTACATCCCTGTAGCCTTTCTACCATAGGCAGCTGTGCCTCTGGGTTTTTATGTGTTCTTATGAAAACATCCTGTGCCTTTGTCGTGGCATATATTTATGATCTATCTAAACCATATCAGGGTCATTTTTATATTGTGCGCTGTTTCCTTTTGCTCTCCAGCCTCTGCTGATGCTTCCAGGTATCTGCCTGGCTACTTCTAGCTGCTTCCTGGTTTGCATCCAACACCTGGCTGTCATTCTCCTGGAGCCCAGAGTGGGCCTCACTTCTCACTGGCGACCCCTCTCCATGGTGAGGAAAGAGTGCTGGGCACTTCATCCCGCAACCACAAGGTCGCAGGGGACAGACTGCAGATGCGTAGCATTGCTGTTCAAAGTGGCTGCAGGAAGGACTGTCATGTGCTCACTGTGGCACTCAGCGTTCCCAGGGCCCCACATTTTCTCTAGTCCATGGCATCCATCCCTCCTTTATTTTAGTCATTTATTTATTGCCAATCTGATGTCTTGTGGGTTGAAATGCCGCAGGATCTCTGTGTCTCTCAGATTGGCCTGATGACAAGTAGATCGCTCACATATTTGTTAGCCTATTGGGGCTCGTCTTCTGTCAAATATATTTTCCTACCTTTCGGTGTTTTGTCTTCTGGTTAGTTATCAAGAGTTTCTAATACATTCTAAACAATCATGTGTCCCTTCTCTTTCTTTCTTTCTCTCTCTCTCTCTCTCTCTCTCTCTTTCTTTCTTTCTTTCTTTCTGTACCAGGGATTGAACTCAGGGGCACTCAACCACTGAGCCACATCCCCAGCCCTATTTTGTGTTCTATGTAGAGACAGGGTCTCACTGAGTTGCTTAGCACCTCACCATTGCTGAGGCTGGCTTTGAACTCGCGATTCTCCTGTCTCAGCCTTCCAGAGTGCTGGGATTACAGGAGTGTGACCACGCCCGGCTCTGCATTCCATGCCTTTAAGTTTAGTTTAAATTTTAGTTTACCCCAGATTATTAGCCAATATTTCCTCTTTAATTACATACATTTAATATTTATATTTAAGATGTTAATTTAGTGTACAGTCCACCTTTGCATGTGATATTACACAGGAACTCAGCGTTCTTCCTCCACATTTTGAGCCCCTTTCCTAACATCTGCCCAGGAGTTCACCTTCCCTGCCCCGCTGACTGCTGATGCCATCTTTACTGTATGTTCATTTGCTTGATACAAGTGGCTTCTTGTCTCTGGCCTCTCAATTCTGCTCTGTCGGCCCATTCATTTGGTCTTACACCACTTCTGTATTTTTAGGTCACCCCAGCTTTGTGGCCCGTCATAGCGAACAAGAGGACAATCCAACCATTTTCCTCTTAAAGCTTCAAGTCGACATAGCTGTTCAGGGACTTTTAATCCTCCGTGCGAGTTTAAATATAAAATACGTAAAAAATAAAATGGCAACTTCGATTGAGATTACCTTTAATAGACAGATTAATTTGGGGGAGAACAGACACCTGGGCAACTTAGAAGCCTTCCTTCCATGTGCTTGGCATTTCTTCCCTTTTATTAGATTCTTTCTCATCCTTTATTCAAGTGAAGAAGTTTTCTCCACAAGTTTTGTGTATTCTTAGGTCAGTTCTAGATATTATATTTTATTACTATTGTGAATGTCATCTTACTCTGTACGTTTTTTCTAGTTAGTTATTGTTATTAAGAAATGCTCCTGATCTTTTAGGTTGTCTTGAATTCAGAACTGTACTGAATTCTCTTAGTGGTAAAAGTTCTGATTAACTCATTGACAATCATGTCATCTTCGAATGCTGATGATTTTACCTCATTTTCCAATCTATATGGCCATTTTCCCCTTCTGATACTTCTCTGTTAAATAATAATTCCAAAATAAATAGCCTCATCATGTTCCAGATCTTAAAAGAATTGGAGTATTTCATGTAAATTTTTATTTTCAAATATTATCAAGTAAGAAAGTTATTTTATAGTTCTACTTGGCTTATTTTAAAATTCAGTTCAAATTTTAAAATTTGAACCTAACAATCTTTGCCTATTTTGAGATGGTTAACGATTTCTTATGATTTTTGAGATGATCAACGATTTCTTACGATTTTATCGATAGATTTTCCTGATGAGAAATCATCCTTTCCTTATGAGGAATCCCTTCTTTGTCACATTTAATGTTTTTAAAATATACTGTTGAACTTGATTTGCCAATATTATATTTAGGATTTTTGCATCTGTGTTCCAGTCCTAAATGGAAATGGGTTATAAGATTATTTTCTTCTATTGTCCTTGAGTTTTGAAATTGATTGCAATAGCTTCAAAAAGGTCTGTGATCTTTGTCTTTTTTTTTCTATTTGGGGGACAATTTGAATAGGATAAGATCTGAGTTCTTAAAAATACAGTAGAATTCACTTATAAAACTATAAGAACCTAGGTTTTGAAGAAGAGAAGTCTTCTATGTATATATTGATCAGAATATATAAAATTAATATTGATCTATTCAAGTCCGCTCTTCTCAATATTTGATAAATATATTGGAATGTATCCTTTTTAATCTTTTCAAGTTTATTAGCTTATAGATGTTCAGAATAGTCATATACACATATATGCACATAAAATCTCTATTATGCTTATATTTCTCACTTTAATCTGTTATTTCCTTTATTGGCATATTTTCTATTTTCTCTTCTTTAGTCCTATGAGATTCATCAATCTTTTGACTTTTTTCAGATTTAGATTCAGGTTATTATTCTTTCATAGATTTCCATGTTCTATTGGTTTTTAATTAGTTCCTCTTTTCCTACTTTTGGAGTTCATTCTTGATCTATTATGAATATCTCAAGTTGAATGCATGGAGGTAGGAAAGATGGTGGAACGAGATGGACATCACTACCCTAGGTACTTGTATGAAGACATGAATGACATGAAGACTCTACCTTGTTTACAACCAGAGAAGTGAAAAAGTGTGCTCCACATGTGTACTGTAACTTGAAATGCATTCTGCTGTTTTAAAAAATAAAAATAATTTTTTTTAAAAAGATTTAATTTTCAAATTGTGTAATTGCATTTTGGAAACCTCAAAATTTTGTCTTTTTTCTTAATGGAGCCCTGATTTTTGTCAAAATGAATTTATAACCATACAGGAATGAAATAAAATGTTGAGATGGCCAGTGATTTCTCAGCAATGAAATTCAATAAAAAATTCACTGGAATCATTTCAGAGAGAATTTATTTGATGTATTGTCTTTTAAACTCATCACTGAAGAAAAGACTCTGATGAAGGCAAAATGTTAGAGTGATAGCATTTGTGCTGGGTAGACCCTGTCAGTCCCACCAGGCTGCATCTCGACTCTGCTCCATTGAACAGGATTTGTTTCAAAGACCAGCTTCCCCACACTTGTGAGAGAATCTTCTCAAGCAAAAGTCACATGATTTTCAGAGTCAACTTGACTGAAGGTTCATCACTTTCAAATTTATTAATCAAAAAGAAAAACTTTAAGGAAAACTTTAACAAGTTGTAGCAATTTGATGGAGAAAATTAAATATACAACAATCATAAGGAAAAATAATACAACACTGAAGAAAAATAGCAGTATCACAGTGTTAGAACCAGACATTGATTTAAAAAAAAAAACTGGTTAAAGTATGTGAATACATGTGCTGAGAATAATCTGCTTGTTATTTTTAAATATTCAGATAATCTAAGAATTTTTAAAAATTTTATTTTATGTACACAGCTGTTATTTTATGGGAATAGAACTTACTCTTCAAAAATATTTTTCAAATTGATCTATTTTACAGATTCATTGAATAATGAAACCAATTTATAAGTCAAGAAATAAATGTCCAAAAGCATATTATTTGCTGGGCATGGTAGCACAGGCCTGTAATCCCAGTGGCTCAGGAGACTGAGGCAGGAGGATTGCAATTTCAAAGCTAGCCTCAGCAAGTTAGCAAGGCCCTGTCTCAAATAAATAAACAAGCAAACAAACAAACAAACAAAGGTCTGGGGATATAGCTCAGTGGTTAAGTACCCCTAGGTTCAATCTTTAGTACTAAACAAAGAAAGTACATTATTTAAATTATTTTAGTGATCTCTTCTCACTCTCAAAATTGTCCTGGCTTTGAGCTCAGTTATGTGTCCTTCATCATCAGAAAGCTTGACTCCTATGTTTCTGTTTCAACATCTTTAAAAGGTAGTCACTAACCTCAAGCTCATTTGTTATCAGTTATTATCCTCAAGGTCAGTTCTCACTTACTGCAGCTTCACTCAGCATCTTCTTCAAGCAGGAAACAAAAGCAAAGCCATGCAGCCCATACCTGCTGCCTGCAGCATCCTTAGGAGAGTCTGCACCAGCAATTGCTCCTGGTGTTCCATTCATGCCCCTGTGCCCCAGGGAGGCTAGTAAATAAAGTGCTTTAAGAGGGTACATTGCCTTTTAAAACAAACCTGGGGTTTGTTCCTAAAAATCGAGGACAGGGTATTCTCCTTCCCTGGCAAAGAGCAGCCTCAGCCCCAGGTTTCCTTGTCTTTCTCTAGTGGAGCACCTCCTTATTGATGCTGGAGTGAAGTGGAAACCCTGAGCTTCCCCCTAGCCAACGCTGCTCTTTAAAAGAACTTCTTGAGTTAAAATTGCAGTTGCTCTAATAATAGTTTATAAATTATCTTGATTTTTTAATTAATTTCCAGTCTATTACAAAGTAATATTTTAGTAAAAACAATAAAAATAATTAGAGAAATGAAAAAGCATGCGATAGTTAAGATTTTCTTCTTATGAGATTCAGCATTCATATATTACTTTTCAATAAATATAACACACTTAACGTAGGAAAATAGTAAATTACAAAAATTATTGATAGTTATCACTGAATATACACAAATCATAAAACATATGATTTATGGCCATTTACCATTATAATTAAATAGTAAATAATGAGTAAAATAGCCTTTCTGATTAAATGTCATATTCATGTTTTAACAGACTACTATGTATACCAGTGTTTAATTTTTTAATGTGACTATTGGCTTGCTTTTTTCCACTTTGCTTATCTCTTTGGGGTTGGACCCATGACAGTATTACCATGAGATAGCAAGTATCTAAGTTATTTCTTCTGTTTGTTTTATAACACCCAGAGAAACCAGACTCATAGAGCTTTGTTGACAGAAATGAAAAAAGATATATTAAAGCCATTTCAGCAATCTCCAGATTGTCATTTTCATCTTTTATCCAAAATGAAGCAAGCATTGTTGAATTTTCAAAGTTTGATCCATCAGTACCCAGTTCTAACAATTTATCCCAAAATTTCTAGTTAAGTTTAAAGTATCTTTCAAACAAGGAAATGGATTCCAGATCTATGAATTTCCTAAGCCTGCATTCTTTTTATTGTTGGAAAATAAAATCTAAAGCTCTGTGAAATCCTAAGCCACTAGGTGGTTAACGTTTTGCAGATAAGCAATATCAATATCATTATTTATTTCATTAATGTTTGTTGTGAAATTACTTAAATGTCAATCTGCAGAAACTCTACTCTTCTGAGCTACAATCTTGTATCTTTTCCTTCAATTTTCCTTTACTGAAAAATTCATTGCATTCTTCCCTTACATGGAAGTATTGAGATCATTAGGATTGCTGTAGATATCAGACATAGCCAGTCTGGTTTTTGAATTTACATCTTTTTTTTTTTTTGCTACATAGTTTAACCAACTTTATTAATTTCTTAATGGAGCAAATAAAAGTCTAATTGTAGAGTTAAGAGACAATTCTATTATAGCCCATTAAAATTGTTTTGGTGAACCTGACAATTCTTGAAGAAAAAAGTGATGATTACCTTCATGATAAGAATCATCATCATCATCGTCGTCACACATTCACATTCTCAAGCATTTATAAACTAACTGCAAATTGGATCTCAATGATTCAATCAATAGCAGCAAGAACGGAGAAGATCAAAAGGAGGGATGAGGAATTCAAGGAACCACAGTTGTTGATTCAATTCACATCTTTAAGAAATGGAAACACACATTTTTTCCTTGCAGAAAAACCAAGGAGTCCAAGGAGTCACCATAGAACATTTCCCCTTGGTGACTCCTGTATCTCAGCATAAAGCAGAAGTTGTTCATGATTGGCTTCCCTACTTTCATGACGACAAAGAGAACAGTCTTATTTAACACATCAGTCTTAAAGTGTGTCTCAATTTTTACTATATGACTAGTCCTTCTGTTTAGTGCGGAAGACCCTTTCCTTAGAGCAAGATTCCTGAAGGAACGAGGGTGTTGGTTTTCGTTGTGACTCAAGCTCCCGAATCTCAAACACACTGCAGAATGTTTTCTCGTTGCAGCTGTGCCATCAGAACATTCTCCAATGCAAAGCTGAAATTCCAAACCACGTTCAGGACAATGTAATTCTTTGTAGTTTTACATAGTAAATGAGATAGGTTTTTGGTGGGGGGGCAGTGGTACTGGGTAGTTGCAATTGTCATTGAACCTGAAAGAAAAGTCCTTCCTTTACAGCATCAAGATTGAATTGCACATATAATAAAATAATTGCCATGGTGATGGTACCCATCCATTTGCAAGATGCCATTACCTGCTAGCTTCATTTGTTCTGTGTCTTACTAGTTGGTTCCTGAGCACAGTGGCCTTTGATATCACTGGGAAGATGTAGTAACTTCCCTTCTTCATTGTAGAGTCATCTCAAGTTTCCCAGCAGCCACCTTCAATACACTCTTACACCACTGTATGGAGGCTGAAGGGGGCTATTGAAGAGATCAATCGACTAATGAAAGATGAAACCATCAGAGCTGGAGAACATCATGTTAAGTGAAATAAACCAGACTCAGGAAGTGAAGGGTCACGTTTTTCTCTCCTATGTGGAAGCTAGAGAGAAAAAAAGAAAATTAAAAGGCATCTCAAGAAAATAGAAAGGACAAGAGGAGAGGTGAGGTAGGGGATTGGGGGAGGAGGGAGAAGAGGGAAAGGGGACATACTGGGGAATGAAGGTGACTGAATTTTGTTTTGTGCATGTACAAATACTTCACAGTGAACCTCAACATTATGTATAATCACAACACACCAAAAAATAAAGGCTATTGATGAAGCATGGAGAAAAAATGGCATCATCAATGCCCTTCATTGGTTTTGATGTTTGTTTTCTTGAGTGACACAAAATGGTACTTTATAAGAAACCAAAAGAGGCTGGCAGCTATGTATTTATTAACAGGCACGATGTTTCTACATAGGCTTACATACTTATTTGAACACACCTTGTCAGTCGTTTAATTTAACATTTGTTCTTCCAAAAATTGCAGGGTTCTTTTGTTTTGTTTTGGTTTTTTTTTACAATGAGCATTGAATCCAGGCACTTGACCACTGAGCTACATCCCCAATACTTTTCAGTTTTTTGATTTTGAGACAGGGTTTTATTAAATTGTTTAGAGCCTCACAAAATTGTTAAGGGTAGCTTCAAACTTGTGATCCTCCTGCCTCAGTCTCCCACATTGCTAGAATTACTGTCTTGCATCACTGTGTCTGGTAAATTGCATGAGTTTTCATTTAGTTTCTCAAGTTTTAGATGTTAATGGTACTTAAACTCTAATGCTTTCGTCACTTCATCAGCCAATAAATATCTGCAACAACACACTTTGATCTCAACTACGGCTACAAAACAGAACCCCATCTATGAGGGATCATACTTCTAAGTCAAACTAATACAGACTCTTTGGATCTTGAGTTTTTAAAATATCTTCTATTACCACTGTTAGCTTTACCACCACTGCCACATCCAGAAGAGATAAAAGTCCAGCGAGACTTGTACAATCTGTACTGAGAGTTAAAAATAAATAAACCTCCACTCTCCTAATATTGTTAAACTAAATTGAAAAACAAGCTTGATTTAAATTTAAGCTGTGTGTAAATACACTAAGGTATAAAGATATATGCTTGCACTGTTTTAGATTTTTACACACTTTTAGTTCGCAGATGACTAACTTTAAAAAGTAACATGCTTTGACATGACCCTGGCGTGCGTGCAGGCGCAGCTTCCTGGGTGTGTGACAAGTTCTTGCCAACATGAAAACCATAACTCAAGACACACACGACTCACCTGAGTTTAGTCCCACTTACGTCCACTCACACTGTGTTCACGGAAGCCAGCCTATCCCGCCCCGGGTGGGTGTCCTAGTGATGTCAAGTGGCTGTGTAAGTTTCTAAAGCCCTACTCTCCATTGCTGGGCCCATCTCAAGACACATTTTGAGTGGCACTTTCCTAAGTAACAAATCAGTGATTAACAGAAAGAGGACAG
Organism: Geosciurus inauris; assembly: GCA_004024805.1. Taxonomy (NCBI): domain Eukaryota; kingdom Metazoa; phylum Chordata; class Mammalia; order Rodentia; family Sciuridae; genus Geosciurus; species Geosciurus inauris. The sequence goes on from PVHX01000941.1 coordinate 12,958, forward strand.
GAAAGGAATTCCCTTGGGTGTTGGAAGCAGGAGTCCCCTGAAAGACCCCAGGCAGGGAATCTTCTGCTTGTGGACATTCCTGCTGCATCTGCTGCTGCCCGGAGAGAGGAGTGTGAAGACCTCAATTAAACGTGAGAGGAGGCCCAGGAAAAGTCAGAATAGCTTCCTGATTTTAGGCCACTCAGACTCTGCCTCACTTTTTGCTGGCAGGGGACAGACGCTCTCCTGCAGGGCTCTGAATGAAGACTTGAAATCTGAGCAAATTCCCCCAACTTGTGGAAAATTGTCACTGTCTCTGAGCATGAGTAAATATAAATGAAGACCGGTGCCAGTTGAGGCTTCAGCGCTGTGGCGGAAGGCACTCAGCCATGATGGCGTCTCACAGGAGAGGAACCAGAAGCTTTCACTTAAGCACTTCGACTTCAGCTAAGCAGGAAGCACAGAGCACTTTGGTTGCTCAGTGGCGTTTACATGACTCACAGGAGACTGAAGAGGTTAAGGGGCTTGTCCGAGGTCAACGCCTAATGAGACACAGATCTGGGGCCAAGCTGGGCTCTGGCCTCCACGTCCAGGCCCATTCTTTTCCAGGAGCTAGAGAGAAAATTACTCTGTCTTCTTAGGGGAAAGAGCCGTAAAGTACAAACTTAAACCCCAAATTCTGTGTAATTAGGACCAAAATGAGGTAGAAGCTGAGCATTGGGACAAATCTTGGCCCTCATTTTGGAAGAACAATTGTTCTAAACTGGGAGATCTCACATTAGCTTGCTCCAGAGTCACCAGCCAGTGTCCCTAAGGCACAGGCCACTGGGTTCCTCCACCAGTTTCTCAGTCCACAGGTAGGGATTGAGGGGCTGCCCTTCTAATGTGCTTGCAGGTAATGCTAATATTACTCTTTAGGGACCATAATTTGGGAATCTGAAAGCCTTCTATCACCTCTGGTTAGTGCAAACAGCTGTAGGAGTTGTCACTGGTCCTTGTAAAATCAACACTTGTTACTTTAGATGCCACAGTAACACAAGGGAAGTAGCTGTTTTCTGTAATCTGGTCCCTGGCTGCAAGAGGCTGACAGAGGTTTAAAAAGAAATTTTAAAGGTGAAGAGAGGGAGAGGAAATAGAACCATGATGTGCCACATAGGCGATGCTGTAAAGAGCTTCACTGTGAGTTTCCCGGCCCCTCTGAATGCTGCAATCCAGGAGAGAGGGCCCCCAAGGAAAGGGAAGCAACGTGGACCCTGAAACACAGACTGCGCCCGTGTTTTCCCACACTCCTCCCTCCCCACTCTTCTCCAGCAGGTTGCTGATCTGTTAAAAATGGCAGGTGTGCAGAGCAAGCTCACGTGGGGGCCACGCACAGATGAAGCAGGTGATGAACAAAGAAGGAGAAACTCTCCTGAGCAAAATCTTGGCAGGCGGAGAGCCCCCATCAGGAAATGAACCACCCTCAACCCACTGGGATCTCTTGGAAGCCTAACAAATGGGAGACACCAGGAATCAAAGGGAAGATAGCTCATGAAAAGTAGGCTGGTAAGCTTGAATAAAGGGGAAATGAAGCCATCGCAGAGATTGAAGTCAGCTGGACTGAGCCCACCTGTTCAGAAACCCAGAGCAGAACTTGAGGGGAGCTCAGGAAATAAAATGGAAAAAAAAAAAGTGAAGACAGAAAAACGTTTACAGAGGAAACAAATGGTGAGGGGTGGGGTTGGGAGATAGACAAAGAGTTGCAGATCTATAAGGAAAGGACATTTTCAGGAATTTCCCCCCAGAAAGCAGAGCCTGGGATAAGGTGTCATGTTCAGGAGGTTGTCCTGGGAGGCGATGCTGGAAGACCTCTTCCAGGAGGTCTGGGAGGAGTTAAAGAAGAAAGGACCCAACCAACGTGAGGGTTTCCCACATCAGACACTGCCATGGGACCCCCAGATCTCTGTGTGCTGAAGGGGGAAGTGAGACACTTATTACACACAGCTTCTTCTGGGATCCCGATCCAGGTGCCTCCCCATATATTTCCCAAGTACCAGGGCAAGAGACTGTCAGGTCACCTGATAAGCTGGTAACTGAGAACGACTGGAGTAAAAGGTGGCCAGAGAGGATAAGAGATGGGAACAAGATGTGTTAGGCCTAAGGACACACTATGTACCAGGAAAAGCTGGCATGGGACAGAACTTGGAAAAACAACTTATTAAAATTACTGAACCCAAAGGGGAAAGAAAGTGTGTCTGATCTTCCCAGGTCATAAGCAAAACAGAAACACATGTCACCAACTCAGGGGAAAACCTAAGCAGGTGACAGACCTGAGTATTGCACAGGTCAATTCTAGGAGACCATGGAGTGATATCCAGAGACCCCTCAGGTGATGGAAACGAAACCAGAACATTTTAATGTTGGACAAAGCATTGTCCAGTCAGGGGACACCTGCTTTTGAGTTTATAAGAACTAAAAGACACCCTACGTGGCACAGCTTAAAACACAGTCCCCAACAAAACAGAGCCAACTGAGATGTCAGAACAGAGACGCCACAACCAGAGAATGGTAGAAATTAGTGACCTGACTTGGAGACGGAGCTAGAATTGAACCATTAGGAAAGCAAAAGCAGAAAATAGGGTGAAAATGACTTACATCTTGACATTGTAAAAATAACATAAAGAATGGTATCTTGGGTGATTTACTTTCCTTATATCTTATAGTAGGGAATTATTAGATAGGGTTGAGCATTAAATAATAGTTTTCCAGTGATCAAACTTAATAATTCTTTTCAAAATATCATTTCTCAATTTTAGAGATTTGTGGCTGCATTAATAACTCTTGCTGCAGAAAAGAAATATCTGAAGTTCACGATTCTTCCCATTTTAATCTGGTTTCTTTATTTTCTGTTATGTACACATGAAAATCATCAAAGACCAGCCTCATGCATCGATGGCGTTCTGCATGACAGGTCAACAGTTTCACTCCATGGGCAGTGTGTTGCTACCCTGCCCTCCCTGGTACAGATTCTGTGTCCTTGCTGTCTTCCTGGAAGCTCTGTCTGTGGTCAGGAGGGCTTTGGAGAGGATTTGCTGCTCACCAGATAGTTTATGATTTGCTTTGAACCACTTCTGGTTGCTTTTGGAAAATCTTCAGCAATAGTTTGGAGGGAAAGGAAAGAACTGGAACAGCCATTTATAAAGAAGGCAGCCCAAGTTTTGATTTTTGATCTTGTGCTTGTTTTACATTTTTCCCGGAATTCATGGCAGCAAATGTGCATAAGATATTCTGATGGAGAACAAGAATTTGAAATATTAGCTGCCATGTGTACAAGGTGTTACAAAGGATGAGAGGAAGGAAGGCTGTCAATGTGGCCAAAAGCTCCAAAAAGGACACAAAAAATTGGCCAGGAGAAGAGATGGCCCAGCTCATCCCTACTGTCCACCACACGGCCTCATTCCACAGGCTGAGCTCTGTGCCTGAAGAGGACGTGGGAACAGCTCTGTCCTCGCTCCTCAGGGGCTCAGGAGAACTTCCCAATGGCCAGCTCAGTCCAGAGCGCTGAGGAGGTGTTGCAGAGCAAAAACATTCTGAAGCAGAAAATGATTTTGATTAATGTGTAAATATGTCTGTGTGTGAATTCTCATACGTCTTTATATGCCTACATTTACCTTGAACTCCACCTAGAGTGCCCTCTATAAAATACCTGAGGTGATGACAGAGAAGGGTAAACGCTAAGCCTTGATTCTGAACTAATATCTGGAGAGGAAGACAAACAAACTAAACAAGTGACTAGTTAATTATCAAAGATAAGCTATCAATCAAATTTCTCTGGCATATCCCTTAGCTTCCTTCTGACTCGGGACTGTGATAATGTTCCATGTACCTCTGGCTACAGTTGGGATTTTGAATGTCCCCCAAACGCCCCTGTGTCAAAGGCTTGGTCCTCAAGCGGCAGGGCCAAGTGACCATGGACTAATGCCTCTGAAGCCATGAGCCAATGTAAATCTTTGCTCCTTCAAAGTTGATTTATGTGAGGCATTTTGTTACAGCAATGGAAAAGTGACACACATGGAAAGTAAAGAAATAAGTGAAGCACATCAAGGGGGTGATGAGCCCCAAAGGCAATACAAAGATGACAAATGGGTGTCACTATAAAGCAAGTGAGTGGCCAGGCCTCGCAGAGGGAGATGGGAAGAAGACCACCAGCGAAGGAACTTTGGAAAACAGGATTTGACTATGCAGACCGTCTGCAGCTTAGGATGGTTCGACTTGTGCTTTTTTGACATTATGATGGAAATCCCATACACTCAGTAGAAACCATGCTTTGAATTTTGGTCTTTGCCCAGACTTGAGATATGCAGTGCAGTGCTCTCTGGAGATGCCAGGCGGCGGCAGCGAGGCCCAGCTCCCAGCCATGCCATCCTGAGGGTAAACCAGTGGTTCTCCTGTGCACCCTTGCTGAGCTCTGATGCTCAGTGAGGTAAGCGTATTAAATGTTTTTTTGACTTAATGATATTTTCAACTTACAGTGGGTTTATCAGGATGTAACTCCTTTGTAATTCAAGGAACACATACACATATAGTGAGAGAACAATATGGATAGGATGTAGCACACAGTCCTCTAGTTAATAATGTGATTTTGTACAGTGGTTTGCATTAGCAGTTCTGAAAATGCTTTAGGTGCTTTGGGAGATGAATCCAATAGGAGAATATATTATATTGTGAATAAGGAGAACCAGTTTCTCCCTGTCAGAGAAAGGAGTTACAAAAGGAAAGTGATAAATATAGAGACAGAACAACTTGGTGCTAGATTAGAAGTGCAGGTGTCAGTATGAACTCATGGTCTGTAACAGGTGATGGATGATTGACAGATTAGGCAAGACAGATGACAGAGCATAGATAGATAAATAGGTAGGTAGGTAGATAGATAGATAGATAGATAGATAGATAGATAGATAGCTCTATGCATTAGTTCTCCCTGATAAGAGGGCTCAGACCCTTAGTAGAATGAACATAGCTAGCGTCAGGATTTGAATTTCTAAATAATACTGTCCACTAAGAGGAATGAGGCTCCTTACAGAAATGGATTATTCTCTGGCTGAGGCAGAGAGAGTACAGGAAGTGTCCCATGGTGCCAGGGATGAGGGACTACTCCAGAGCAATGGGGGTGTGTGGACAAGGAGCCAGTCCAAAGGAGTTCTCAGTGGCTAATGTGGGATAATTTGAACAGAAAAGAAGGAAAGAAGAAAGAAGGAGAGAGTAAGAAAGGAAGGGATGGAAGAGAGAGAGAATGAGGGAAGATGATTGGGGAAGGGAAGAGAGACAGATAGAGGACAGGAGGGTGAGATTGCAGGGGAGGGAAGAACTGGAGGGAGAATCTAGACTCTAGGAAGTCACCATCTGTCTAATGCCCTGGTTGCAGGCGAAAAAAGAAATCATGGATATTAAAATTTGTGGACAAAACTGTAACAAGAAACAGGATATTTCCCCAGAGTCTCTCCCTCAGAATACTTATTCATTACAAAAGGAAAAACAGTAGCCTAGCCGTTTAGAAACTTAGAAGTCACCACCTTCACCAGGTGTCCAAGTAAACCTCACCAGGAAGGAGACATAACCATCTCATGCATCTCCTTTTATTATGTGTTGGGAAGGCAGCAAAATCCCTCTTGGGATTCCCTTGCCAAAAAACAAGTACCCCAAATTAAACATAGGGAAGAGCAGACACACTAAGATGAGAGACCCACTGAAAGTGTCAAGGTCACGAAAGACATGGAAAGCCCAGGGAACCATCCCAGATTGGATGAGATCAAGACAACCCAATGGACCTTGGACCAGAAAATGAACACTAACGCAAACACTGGCGAATTTTGAACAAAGCTTATCTGAGACTGGTTAATAGCATTGTATGCTAATATTATTTTTTTGTTTTGATAATTGTCCTATGATTATATAACCTGTAGCATTTGGAAAAGCTGTGTAAAGTTTGGGTAGACTGAAACACTTTGTACTATTTTGCAAGTTTTTTGAGGCTGAAATTATTTCAAAATGAAATGAATATGAAAAATGAAAACATCATACTACTTTTACAAACTAAATGTATCCAAGCAAGAGTTTTAGAATACGGAAAAATGGGCAGCGAGGCTCCAATTTCAGATGGAGAAAACTGGAATCTCACCCTGGTCTCAACTGTAGCCAATCCTTCAGGGGTCAGTACGACAGTCAACCAGGGAAATGTCAAACTTTAAGAAAGTATCCTGCACACAGAGCCACTTTTTCTACTGCTTTCTCTTTTTCTTCATGTAGTTTTATATTCTTCAGAGCTCAGCCACTTCTTCCTGGATATCACGCTGCCTTTAAATCTCTGAGCTTAGTACTTTCACCTCCATCTGTCCTTTTTCGCCAAAGTCTGAGCTGTTTACTTGCTTAGTGACACCTACAGTTAGAGCTTCACTTCTTGGACTTGCAACTTTTATTCCTTTAAAACAAAAATAAATCTGTGGTCAAAGCTTGTGCATTAATGGTAATTGACATCTCATTACAAAGGAGCTTACTCAATCACAGTGAAAATTTTTCACAAAAGGGATGATAGGAAGAGCCTTAGGGTGTCCTGTGCCTGAAACAGGATGGAAGTAATAAAGGAGAAGGAGGAAGAAGAATCCAGGGCCCTGTGGGGAGAAGAATTTCTTCTGAAATAGTGGTTCTCAAACCACAATCTTGACAGGATGTTGGGCAGAAGTGTTCAGTGTCTGAAATAGTGGCTCTGTTTTTCCAGTTTAGTGGAGGTAAAAAAAAAAATAGAGTGAGTTGAAGTCTTCCTCTTAATCTGCCTTGGGTTTTTGCTTTCTTGGAAGAGCAGAAATTACTGCACACAGAAAAAGCTGTCAGCATGAGAGCTTGCTTTTCTGTGGACAGTGTGCTTGTGGCTCTGAGTCTGTGATTTCACATTGTCTACACGGAACAGAGGCATATTTTCTGCTAGTAAAGATGCTCATGTGTTCGGCGGGACGGGAGAGATCAGAGTTCCATGCACTTCCTCCGCACAGAGCATCCCAGCATCTAGCTATTCCCCTGAGTGTCTTTGAGGCTCTCCATCATGCTACAGAATCTCCCAGCTGTCTGGCTGTAAGTGTGCCCGTGTTAGAGAGGTATGGCCAAGACTTCAGCCAAGACTATTGCAAAACACAAAGCCAGGGATGGCTGGGTGCCTCGTTATGCAAATGAGGCCTCCTGGCCAGGAGGGCAGGCGCCATTGGGGTAAGCAGGCTTCACCCAGAGCGGGAGGCCAAGCCAAAGCTCTGCGGGCACCACCCTGGCCTCCCTGCTCTGTGGTCATCTGTTCCAGGGACGGCCCCAGCCTCGTCCCGATTCCTCCACTTTTTTTTTTTCACTTGTGAAATTATTTCTGAAAGTGTCCATGTTTGAATTCATTGCTGTGAGCTGAGTTTGAAACAAAGACCTCTTCTTTGTTGCTACTTTTGGCAAATAAAGAGGTTTATTGCACTGGGTAGACATTCTGAATAACTGAATCTGCTATAAAAATATGAAGTTTTTGAAACTAAAAAACAAAAGTCCCTCAGCTTCCTGGGGACTGAGCTTGACGCACTCTGGCTGTGCTGCCCCAGTTTGAGGATAGACCTTCAGAATGGCCCAAGTTCGAGACATACACACACTGCAGAGTACAGGGAGCGGTGCTTCTGTGCCTAGGGGCTAGAAGCTGGGTGGATGCACAGGCAGCAGGACCTGGAGGACGTTTGGCTGGGCTCTGATGAGCCCTCCTGCTGTATGCCTAGGGACCTGCATTGGACAAGGCCACATCTCATCCAGGGACAGACACACTGGTGGAGCACAACCAGTGCTGGACTGGCCCAGCGAGGTCATAGCTATTAGCTCTGGGACTTTCCGCAAGTCATGTGATCTCTCTGGGCTTCTCTCTCTGTAATTGCACAATGAGGAACTTGAGCTAAATGACTTCAAGCATCACTTCACCTCTAAAATTTTAAGATACCCTTTTGGGATTTTTGACTGGATGCCATTCATTTCCTATATAAACCTCATTCCATGAGAATTAAAAGTAGAATGCACTGCCTATTAATTTTTAATGGAAATGTTTACAGAGAAGATAAAATGAATTTTTCTCATGGGAAGTTCTCATATGCTGTTGAAACATAAGCCAAAAAAGAAAGTAGAAATTGGCTATAAAACAGTGAATCTTTTCCTCTTTACACATTGTACAGAAAGACGATTTTGGAATGCTATTTCTATATGTAAACTGCTCCAACCTCCAGGTAACCCTAGGTGGCCTGAAATTTCACCCTGGTGTAGGTAACTTTCCTATGACCAGAAACAGATGCCTAAAATCCTTGTTTCTTATTGTTTATTTATTCATGTATAGCCATCAACTTCAAAGACCCTGCTCAGGGGCACTCAGCTTACTTTATGATTGAAATATTAGTTCATTTTCTGTTGCCATAATGAAATGCCTGATTCTGATTACTTTATAAAGAAAATAGGTTTATTTAAAGCTCACAACTTTGAAGGCTGACAGTCTGAACAACATGGTACTGGCTCTGTTGAGGACAACCATGGTTGCATCATGTCATGGCAGATGGCATCATGGCAGGATGGCCTGTGAGATCACATGGTGAGACAGGGAGCCAGAGCAACCAGGAAGAGACCCAAGGCCCCACCATTTAAAGGTTTCACCGCCCCTTAAGATCACTATATTGGGACCAAGCTTCCAACACCAGAACCTCTGGGAACACACTCAAACCATATCCAAACACTGCAAATGGCCTGAGGATGCTTTGAACCCTAATTGTTTAAACTGTACAATGCCACTCACTCATGCCCATCAAGAGAACTAGTAGAGCTGCAGAAGCTCTCCATTGGAGGGTTGAGCTTCAAAACAATTGAGAAGCATCTGAGGAGTCATCCTGGGTGACAGGGAGCACTCACAGGTGGTATGATTGTGAGGCACCCAAACACCAAGAGCTCCAGGGGCACTGGGCTTGTCTCTGAGGCCACTGTGGAGGAAGTGGATGCAGCTGTGAATGCAGGACCACACAGATGGACAGAAGAGAGGTGGGACCAAAGAGCTCTCTCTAGAGGAGGTTCTCAAACACCAGGGGCCCACTTGACCATGTGAAAGGTCTTTGCCGGTGGCATTAACAAAGGCACTGAAGAACATCACCCATGAGATCACTTTGTATGGGAAAACTAAAGTCACTGAAATCATGAGTGACCGAGGCAGTGGAAAGAAGAAGGCTTCGCTTTTGTGACTTTTGATGACCATGACGCCTTGGGTCAGATTGTCATTGTGCATGACCACCACTGTGAAGTGAGGAAAGCCCTGTCAAAGCAAGAGATGGCCAGTGCTTCATCTAGCCGAAGAAGTCAAGGTGATTCTGGAAACTTCAGTGGGTCGTGGAGGTGGTTTGGTGGAGATGACAGTTTTGGTCCTGGAGGAAACTTCAGTGGCTGTGTGGTGGTGGCTATGGTGTCAGTGGGGATGGTGACCATGGATTCGATAATGGTGGAAGCTACAGTGATTCTGACAATTACAACAACCAGTCATCAAATTTTGGGCCCATGAAGGGAGGAAGCTTTGGAGGCAGACGCTCTGGACCTCACCATGATGAAGGCCGATACTTAGCCAAGCCACAAGACCAAGGTGGCTGTTGGGTTCCAGCAGCAGCAGGAGCCATGGTAGTGGCAGAAGGTTTCAGTGCTGCTGGGAAACAAAGCTCAGCAGGAGAGGAGAGCCAGAGAGGTGACAGGATGCTCGAGGTCACAACAGATCCGTGAACTCAGCAAGCACTCTGGTGGCAGGGCCTCGCAGCTACAAAGAAGGCATGGTTTAGACAAGACAGCGTAAAGCATTCCAGCAAAGCATTGTTGTTGTTTTGGGGTGTACTGGGGATTGAACTCAGAGACACTCGGCCACTGAGCCACATCCCCAGCCCTATTTTGTATTTTATTTAGAGATAGGGTGTCACTGAGTTGCGTAATTGCTTAGCCTCGCTGTTGCTGAGGCTGGCTTTGAACTCGCCATTCTCCTGTCTCAGCCTCCCTAAGTGCTGGGATTACAGGCGTGCATGACCACCCCCAGCTCCAACAAAGCATTTTAATGTAGACTTTTTTTTAGCACTCATGCTGTTAATTGCTAAATGTAACAGGCTGATTATGTTGCTGAATAAATTTGTATTTTTATACAAATAAAACAGAATAAATCTTTCAAGCACACTGAGCAACTGAAGACAGGCTAATAAGGCTATCTATTACATCACTCCATCTGCAAGAAACTCTACAATAGGCAAGTCTAATCTTTGTAGGAAGAAATCAGCATTAGTATTAGCTTGAGGAGGTGCAGGCAGGAGATGAGGGAGTTCCCTAAGGTGATGGAGATGGTCTGCATCTTGCTAGTGGTGCTGTTGCAGAGGTGCAGATGTTTGCACCCACCTGCTGAGCTGTACATTTAAAGATCTATGAAGTTCACTGCATGTCAATTATATCTTAATAAAGTTGTTCATAATTTTAAAAATACTGTCCCCACAGTCTCAGATATTCTACTGGTGGAATAACTTGAAACAAGTGTTTCATAATGTTTTAAAAACCTTGAATGTTCATATTTTTAATTGAATTGTTCGAGTTTTTTAAATATTATCCAATGATAAGAATAGATGTTGAGGGAAAAATTTTTTTCTATAATTGTTATTACAGCAGAAATGTTTTTTTTTCTAACATTTTATTACACAAATTTTAAACATATGCTTTAAATTTTAAAGCAAAAGGAATTTTACAGTGGACATATTCAGACCCAACCACCATTCTGAGTCTGCATTAACATTTTACTTGTCATATATATATATGTGTGAGTGTGTGTGTATGTGTGTGTGTGTGTGTATTCATGTATGTGCATATATCTGTTTATTATCCATCTCTCTGTGCCTTAACTTTATAAATCAATTTGTGAAGCATTTGGCATCTTTACAACATTGAGCCTTACATTGCTGGACTGGAAGAAAATATATCAAAATATGAACAGATTTCTTTTTCCTTTCTGAAATGGAATTCTGAGAGTTTATAAATCTCACCGTGGGTGACCAAAATATTTTCTTAAGGGAATTCCTGGAAATAGAGCTGAGATTACCCAGGAACAGATGGAGCAGCTGTCTCTGTGTTGCAACATGAGGGGACGAGGGGGACGCTTCTGTCAGATGGCCTCCCCGCCTGCCCTGGTTCCACTGCTTCTCCCATTAGTGAGCCACTCTTTGGAGCCAGTGCATCGCTTCTTGAGTGTAAACTGTGACTGGTTTTGGGAGAAAGGACACATGGAGCCGTGGCTGCTGCTCTCATTGTTCACCTGTCTGCACATCCCTGAAGAGCTCCTGAGCAGAAGACGCCCAGCAAGCTAAGAACTGGGAGGTCACAGAGGGAAGGTGAGTCTCGTGTTGGTGACTCAGGGTGTGGTGCTGGCAGCAAGGGGAACCTAGCACCTGACGGCAGGGAAAAAGGGGAACAAAGTACCTAAAAGTGCTGGGATGTTGTCGCGTAGCCCTGGCCCCATGTTCCGGACGGGCTCTCAGCAAGGAGGTTTTCATCTTGGTCATCTTGCAGCCAAAGGTTGGTAGGCAGTCAAAATGAACCTCTAATTTTCTTTGTAACCATGAAAAATCTGGGCTCACCCTGTATGCTGAGTCAAGGTCTGTGTTGTGCATTCGGGGTGCCCAGAGGCCGCCGTCCCTCCTGCCGTTTCTGGCTTGCATCACCCTGAGTTCCTGTGGAAGGGCTGTGAGGACGTGTAAGGGCACCTCAGGAGGCTCAGAGAAGCCATCTGCCAATCCACTCAACTGCAGCTCTGACCTAGCTTATTTCCAAAACTGTAGGCACTGTTGTTCCAAAATTAATATTTTTGAATATCCAATATGCCCCCAGGGGAGAGCAAAGGGCCTCCCCACCTTAGTTTCTCCTGCAAAACAAATCGACATGAGGTCTTTGCTGATGAAACTCTTGGCTTCCTCCTATCCAGCTGGGCTTCATCCCTGTGGCTTTCCCTCCTGAAAATCCCAAAATAGCCACAGAGGTTTGCCTTTAAGCTAGATTTGACCTGGCCTGCCTGGCTGCCTTCCATAAGGGACGTTTATGGAACTATTATTTTTTCATCTATGAAGTTTTTTGTTTTGTTTTTTAATTAGAACCCATGCAACACTATGGCCCTGCCCTTTTGCCATTCTCTCCAAATTCAAAGTCTTTCTCTTCTTAGCCCATCAAGGACACAGGCCTGATGCTGGTTTCTGAGAGGAACCTGTGGAAGAAGATAGGCCTGGCTCCCTGATCACGAGTGGGAAGACATCTGAGATAATGATAGGAAAATATTCAGGACCCTGAAATGTGCCCCTCTGTCCAGTCCGTAATCATTCCCTCTTAGCTTCAGCGGGAGCTTAGTTACGTGTTTCTTTTCACACCTACAAAATCCTGCTGTTGGCAGAAGCTGGGGTATGTAAGGAGTCAGCCTCACTAGCAGGCCCAAAGAGTTCTACTTAGCGGGGCCTCAATCCCAGCTCCCTGTCTGACACTGTGGCTGCGTTAGCGAGAAGGACTTCCCGCCATCTGCTGCGATTCTCTGGTTTGTTTGGATGCATCTCCCTTTAGACTGTGAGCCCCTAGAAGGTGGAACGGTGCCTCATGCCCCCTACATTCCCAGTCCCTGTTACAATATTTGACCTGCAGGAGATGCTCCACGAATGTCGAGGGAATGATGAGTTAGAGCTGCAGCCCAAAGACCAACATGCAGCCTAAGTGCTTCGTGACGCACTCCCCGCTGTGGGGAGTGGCTCAGCCTTCCTGGCCTTCTTTTCATCTGAAAAGTGGGAAATCACATTACTCTATGCCTTCAGAGGCCACTCGAGGCTTAAATGAAGTAACTATATGTGAAAATCATTTGATGACTCAAAAGAGGTGTGCAGATGTTCATTGTTATACAGCCCAAGGGAATGGGGGTAACTTCTCTCCTTTCTTCCTCTTCACCCATCTTCTCAGGAAAAAAAAACAGGTTGCTTTCGCGCCGATTCCAGTATCTACCAGTTTTTCAGGCCTATGGCATGTCGCCTCTTCAAGCCTTTGTTTCCTTCTCTGTGAATTGGGGAGATTCTGTTAGATATCACAAGTCTAATGCTCTCTCACCCATTGTGAGCACTGAGGAAATGGTCATGGCACGAAGTCAAAGTCATGTGTAAGAGCTGGACACTGACGTCAGACAGGAGCTCAAAAGCCCTGAGCTCAAAGCCCTGCTCTACGTGAAATAGCTGGGTAAGCTTGGGCAACTAACTTCTATTTTTAAATATTAGTTTCTTCAGCTAAACCAGTAGCAACTGCATGCCAGTTGTAACTAAGCTCCCGCTGAAGCCCAGGGGGAGTGATTACTGATTGGATGGAGGGGCATATTTTGGGGTCTCGAATATTTTCCTAGCATTATCTCAGCTGTCTTCCCGCTCGTGATCAGGGAGCCAGGCCTATCTTCTCCCACAGGTTCCTCTCAGAAACAGGCATCGGTTGCAGGGGATCACTGCAACAACTGCAGAAACAACGGACACGTGGTGCTAATCACGTGGTGGGTAAAGTCATGTCCCACTTCCCCTTCCCCCAAAGTGACAGGCTGCCATACTCTCAGCATTGACTAGAGCATTCTGAGCCCAAGCCACTCTTCAAGAGAAAACTCATGGGCCAGGTGTTACAGTTTAGATACAAGGTGTTCCCCAAAAGCTCGTGCATGAGACAATGCAGGAAAGTTCCTTGATGAAACAATTGGATTATGAGCAACTAAACCTAGTCAGTTAACCCACTGACAGGGATTAACTGGGTAGTAACTGCAGGCGAGTGGGTGTGGCTAGAGGAGCTGATCCCTGGGGGCCTGCCTTTGGAGTTTTGTTCTGTCCCTGTGAGAACTCTCTCTGCGTCCCTGTTGTCAGGTTTTGAGCTTCTTTCCTTCACCACACTCTGCCGCCACGCTGTCCTGCATCACCTTGGGCCCAGAGCAACGGAGCCGGCGGCCATGCACTGAGACCTTTGAAACCACAGTGACAAATTAACATTTCCTCTTCTAAAATGGCTCTTGTCGGGTCTTTTGGTCAGAATGGAAAGAGCTTACTAAAACACTAGGCGTGGGTTTCCAGAAGCGTCCTACTCACTGTCTCCGTCCTTATCTGTATTTGACCTAATGTCCTTAGTCACATCTGTGTGTTCAATGGTCTGCGGTTCTGAGGTAAGCAGCACTGTGCTCATGGGCTTTAGGCGGCTTCCAAGATATCAACTACCTTTCTGTCTGTTCCTTCTCAGTCTCTTTGGCGTCTCCCTCATTCCACTGTCTCTATGTGTGGGTTGCTCTAGGCTTCGGCTGTTGGACTCCTCTTTGATACACTCAAACACCCTCAGACCTCATTTGTCCCTGAGGTTTAAATGCTACTTGTGTAGTGATAACACCCGATCCTTACCCCCCACCTGCCATCCTTGACTCAAACTGCCATCAGGCCCTGCTCAGATTACCCTGTCTCATGCCCCTCCCCGCGCCTCTGCCCATGTGGTTCCTTAAACTATTCTCAGCACAGTAACCAGAGTGATCCTAAAATGTCACATAATGTCACTCTCCTGGGCAAAACCTCTTAGCGCTCTCCTGTGTCATCCAAAGTAAAGCCTCAAGTATTTCCATCAGCCTCCACGCCCAGACCTTCCACTTCCCCTCACCCTCTATCCCACTCTGCCTAAATCTCTGACCCTACTTACTACTTTTCTCAGGCAGAGACTTGTGACCCTTTAGTCATTGTCGTGTCCCTGTGTCTAGCACATAGAACATAACAAATCAGTATTGGTTGAGCACATCAATTAATGAGTCTGTGTTCAATCCTAGCAAGTTGGGTGAAACATAGGTTTTTGATTTTTTGAGGAAAGAGCAACAAGTTCCTCAATAGGACCCCTAAAACTTAAGAAATAATGCCAAGAGTTAATAAATGGATGGCATTGAAAAGCTTCTGCACAGCAAAGGAAACAATAATGTGAAGAGAGAACCTAAAAAGTAAGAGAATAGCTTTGCTAGCTGGTCTTCTGATAGAGGATAAATATGCAGAATATATAAAGAACTCAAAGAACTTAACATCAAAAATAACCTAATTAATAAATGGGCAAATGAACTAAACAAATACTTCACAAAAGAAGAAATATAAATGACCAACAAATATATAATAAAAGTGTTCAACATTTTTAGCAATTAGGGAAATGCAAATCAAGATTAAACAGAATTTATCTCACTCCAGTTAGAATGGCAGCCATCAAGAATACAAACAATAATAAATGTTGGAGAGGATGTGGAGAAAAGGAACACTTTCACACTGTTGGTGGGACTGTAAATTAGTACAACCACTGTGGAAATCAGTATAGATGTTCCTCAAAAGGCATGGAACCACCATCTGACCCAGCTATACCACTTTTCAGTATTTTTCCTGAAGAATTAAAGTCATCTTAGTACAGTGATACATGCATACCTATATGTATCAGTCAGGGTTCTCTAGAGGAACAGAATCGACAGGAAGTATAATTATAAAAAGGGGATTTATCAGGTTGGCTTATGCAACCAGAAGCTGGATAGTCCACAATGGCTGTCTGCAGGCTGGAGAGCTGGGAGAACCAGTAGCTGTGCAGTCCAAGAGGCTAAACTCCAGAACAAGAAGGATCAATGGTGCTATTCTAGTCCAAGACCAAAGGCCTTGAAGAATCACTGGCAGAGTCCACTTTGGAAGAATGAAGAAGCGAGAGATCAACATCCTCAGAGGATCACAGCAGCAACCAAGAACCCGTTCAAGAAGAATCCATCTTGCATCTGATGCTGCTTCCTTGTTCTTCCAACTTATATTCCATCCAAGCCATCATCCTATTGGATGGTGCTGCCCATGCTTAGGGAGGCTCTCCATTTCAGTTGGCTATCCCATATGCCAATCATTCCTGGACACACCTCATTGACACACCCTTAAGCCTCTTAATCATCGTCATCTCTTAATCCAATCAAGTTGACAATTCGAATTGACCATTACACCATATGTGTAGCCGCACAATTTGTCCACCAGTGGATGAACAGATAGTGAAATGGAGTGGTAGGTTGTTACCTGTGGGCTTTCCCAGGGTGACGTGGAGAGAGACGCTAGTCTTTTACTGGCCAGCAGCCATGTCTATGCAGAGAAGTCTGGGTGTGTAAGTCCAGGGATCCACTCAAGCCTTCCCCGCTGTCTCTCTGCATCCTGTTTCTTATCTGTCCTTATGTAGAAAGGCAGATGGAATGAGGACTGGATATCCCGTTCCACCCTTGATTTAATACCTACATTCTCATGTAAATTGTGCACAACTGAAGCTTCGTTCATGAGCCCAAGGTCTGTAGGCACTTCAGGATCAGACTTGGCGAGGAATGTGGCAGGAGACTTCTGAGGTCACCATGGTCATGGTGTGTCCTTGGCTTCTTTGTTATCTGCTCCCAGACTTCTTTCTGCTCCATGTCTTTCCTGCAGTCTTTTGTCTACTGGTTGAAGAAATCATGGTATAATAATAATGATAATTGCTGTTTATTAAGCAGTGGCAGTGTGGTAGGCACTGTGTTGCCCAATTCAAACATCACCAAAGCCCTACAAGGTGGGCACTATTATTACACCTATTTAACCTAAGAAAAACGAGATTTTGGGAAATAGAGTGAAGTCCACACTGAGGCAGCTAATAAGATGTTCAGGTGGTGACCAGTGTCCAGGCTTCTAAACCACTTCCTCCTCCCTCTGCCAGATAACAAGCTTGGGGGAGAGGTGGGTGCCAGGGCAGGAATGGAGGTGCTGGGAAAGCAGGCTTGTTCTGAGAAAGTAGAAGTTCAGAGGCAGGTTTCGAAACTCCTGCCGTGTGTCCTTCGTGGTGGTGACATTCTACATAGGAAATCACATGGAGACTCGAGCAGGGCCCATCCCGGCATGCTGCTGGAATGCACTCCATCAACCCGTCCAGATTTCCACCTAAAAGACACCAGGGAAGTGCAGCGTGCTCACCTGAGCCCCACAGAGATCTCAGGAAACTGAATACCTCATGGAGAAAATAGGCCGACCTCAGGCCACCAGATTCAGTCCCTTTCCCATCCCCCATTACTGTTTCTGTCCACCTCACTTCTGAAGGAGCGTGATGCCTCCCATCACCCTGCCTGCATCCATGCCTGGTCTCCTGATGAACATGTTGACTACGGGTGGTTACAGTGTGCGTGGTAAGGATTGAATAGACGAGTACCAAGCCCAGGACAGAGGAACAGAAGTTGACGCTGCGGATGGCTGTAGGATCCCAGCAGCCAGTGTGAAGAGCACCTAGGAAGACGGACGTTATCACCCTGTAGGCAGTATGACTACACGACCCGTGCGTGTGACTCTGCACCGTGTCCACCAGAGGATGGAGGTGTTATGCTCCATTTGGGCACAATGTGTCAAAATGCGTTCTAGCATCATGTGGAACTAATCAGAACAAATAAAAAAAAAGATACACAGGAGACTTTCCTGAAATAATGCCAAAAAGAAGAAAGATGAGGGTGGTAGGAGAGGTCTCTCTCCTTCCTTCTCCTCCCTCATGTGACACCGTGATTTTAGTCCTAGAGACACCTTAGTGGAGCTGTGCGGAGGGCTGAGCTGGCCTCTGCGGTGTTATCCCCCTATGCTCAACGGGGAGCTCCTTGGGAGGGACCCTGACATCACCCGATCCCAGCACTGGAGAGCTAGGTTCATTATTTGTGAAAGGGGACTGACCATCTCAGAAGGTGGCTGTAGGAGGACTAACGCAGTCACCACCTAGGTGTGCTATATCCCAGTGCCCGCCGCATAGCGAGAAATGAATGCTGTTATCGCTGCCATTTGGGGTAAAGGGAGAAGTGGGAGAAACCATTTTCAGAAAACTCTTTCATTCCAAAGTCTCTGGAAACTCTGAAGGTCACTGGATGGGGAGTCAGGAGCCTGGTCTCCGTCTCAGTCCTTTTGATTAACCAAGTTCCTTGGCCTAGTGATTTACATTTCCAGATTTCAGTGTTTTCATAGCATAATGAAAAGTTTGCTTGAAAATAATGGAGATCAGTTTTGCTCTAAGTTTCTCCAATATTTTGTTTACAATAAAGAGCCAACTTACCCTTAAACCTGGCCCTGTTTAACTAACAATTTTTAAAATATTTTTTTAAACAGCTGGATTATACTACAGAGGTTTTCTTTCTTTGTAATGTGAAACTGGAGATTAAAAGAAAATGGAGCAAGAGAACGTAGCCATATGCCAATCTCCCAATGCAGCCTAATTTGAAAAGCTCTATTCTGCAAGTCCTCAGTAACATGCAGCTTTCCACCTGAGCTTGGGGTGTGTGGAAGATCCTGAACATGCATGCATATGTTCACCAGGAATGGGAGTGCCTTTTCTGAAGCCATGCTTTTATCTTGCCTCTTAAAGATACCCCTGTGCTCAATAGTCCATGCATAAAAAGAATCCTTTACCAATGATTAAACAACTGACTGGTAAAAAGAAAATTTCAGTCAAGGCGAAATGAGTGAAAATAACACATACACACACACAAAATTAACCAAATAATAATAAAAGTGTGAAACAATGGCCCATGGCTAAATGTTTGTATTTCTATTAATTTACATATCTCTCCCCTGCGGCTTTCATTCAATGAACATTCATTTATGTCTAACTCAGTAAAAGCTCTCTGTTAGGCACTATGGGGGTTACAGAGATGAACCAACCAACAATACTCCCCTCCACAGAGCCAGCAGCTGACCAGGGGACACAGGGCCAACACACCAGCAACTGTAGCAGGAGAGAAAAGGCTCAGTTCCCAGAGCGGAGGCAGCAGATGAGGCATGGGGCACAGAGCCGGGAGACTCCCTCCAGTAGGACTTTGTGAGACATCCAGTCAGTTCTAAAAGGGTGGGAAGGAATCTCGGGAAGAAGAAGACAGCGGGTTTGTTGGTTTCATGTAGGATTGGGAGACGAGAGCCATACTAGGAAACAGGATTCACAGGCCACGTTTAGGACACATTGAGGCCTTGTCAGGCTGGCTAAGGAGCTTGAACTTTATTCTCGAAGCAAAAGGAAAACATGAGAAGTTTCTCGGCCAGAGGATTGCATTGGCATAGTTGGGTATCATCAGAAAAGAGAAAAACAGGAAGAAGAGGAAGCCGAGAACCAGAGAGGAGACTATTGCAACAGACTCCAGAAAAGTGACAAGTGACTAAACTAGGGTCATGACAGAAGGTTTGGAGATGGTGGAATGGTGCTTGAGGGCTTTAGGAGGTTTACTTGCCAGGTGCTGCTCTCTGGCCATGCAGGTGCTGGGCAGGAAGAGGAGTCAAAGAAGCCAGGACAATGAACACAACTGGGAATAGAAGATACAGGAATTTAGTGATGTGAATGTGAGATTCTGAGAACGGACATTCTGGAATGAAGATTGGACTGGGCAATAGATTTTGCTGGTTAATGCTATATATAATACACAAGACTAAATGGAATGGTCAAGGGAGATATCATAGAAAAGAAATACAGTAGTTCCCCTTGTCCTTAGTTTCAGTTACCCACAGTCAACTGCAATTCAAAGATATTAAATGGAAAATTCTAGAAATAAGTACTTCGTAAGTTTTAAATTGTGCAGTGTTCTGAGTGGTGTGAGGAAATCTCAGACCTTGCCTCTATTCCAGGCATGAATTGTCTCTCCATCCAGTGTATCCATGCTGTATATGCTACTCTCTTGTCAGTCACTAAGTAGCCATCTGTTAGCAAGTCAACTGTCATAGTATCACAGTGCTTATGTACAAATAACCTTTATTTTACCTAATAATGGCCAAAAAACACAAGAGTAGTGATGCTGGCAATTCCAGATGCCAAAGAAAAGACATTAACTGCTTCTTTTAAGTGAAAGGGTAAAAATAATTACCATAAAGTAAAAATAAGTACCATAACATATTTTGAGAGAAAGAGACCACAATCACATAATTTTCATCACAGTGTATTATCATGATTGTTCTGTTTTATTATTAGTCATTGTTAATCTCTCACTGTGTCAAATTTAAAAATTAAACTTTATCACAGGGGTGCATGTTTTGGAAAAAATCATAACATGTATAGGGTTTGGTATTATCCACAGTGCCTGGTATCTAGTGGGAGTTTGGAATGTGTTCCCTGGAGATAAGGGAGGACTACTGCATAGACCTGTATTTAGGGAGAAGGAGGAAGAGCAGCCACAGAGGAAGAGGAGTGAGGCAGAGGGAAAAGGGAGAACTGAGAAGCAAAGTGTCACAGGGGAGAGGAGAGCGTGATAGCTACCAGCAGGCGGCCTGGTCTAAAACTGGCTCCAGTCACCACCAGGAGTGGCTTCTGTGGATGATGCCCTTCAGACTGAAGCCGCTGCAAAGACTGCAGTTAGTTAGTTCAATCAGTGAAACATCACCCCACACCAGCTGCTCTCATGCCATTTTTCTCTTTCCAATCGTTTTATGTATGCGTCTTTTGTGGATACATGTATTTTCATTTCCCTTGGGTAAATACTTTGGGATGGAATTTCTGAATTTGCGCTATGATGTGATTCTATTTCTGCAAGGGATTAGTGTCTCATGAGTCTTCAGCACATTTTGCCCCCAGGTGACTCAGGCAAAAGAGAACCTGAGTCCCTGTCGCCTCAAGGTTTTCCATCAAGGCTGCTTCCCCTTCTCTCCCCAGTCTGTCCTGTGTGACAATGAGGGGACCAGATGACTCTGTGCTAATGCTAGCCAACCCATCTTACCAACCCAGACGGCACACTAGGTAATGCAATGAAAGTGTCCAGTTTATGCTTTTAACATTACCTGTCTTCAGGTGTGTTGTGTGACGTAGCCGTTATCGTGGCACACACCTGTTATGGCTACTTACATAAACAAACATTTGTTAAATAAATATTCTGTGCCAGGTACTGGGGATGGAACAGTGAATAAAACACACTTACTGTTCTTGTACAGCTTTCAGTGGAGACAGAGGACGACATTAGTGAACACAGGTACTTTACAGACTGAAACGGGGGCTCTGGAGAATAGGGACGCTGCTCTAGGAAGCATGAGATCAAGGTGGGCTTTCTGGAGGAGACGGTGCTGGAGCCGGATGTGAAGACTGGTCAGAACTAAGAGGGCAGGAGCAGCACAATGGCAGAGGGCCCTCATTCCAGATGGAGAGAGGAGCGGGGACAGAGGTCTGGGGCTGGAGGGAGGTCACCCAGACATGGAACAAGCAGGCTAGGACAAGGACCAGAGGCATGAGAGAGGTGGGGGATTGGAGCCTGGAAGTGGACACGGGCTTCCTGGGCACAAATGGAATTTGTGCTTTGAAAAGATTTCTCTTGGTGAAATGATGAAATGCGATCCACTGTTAGAAGAAAACCAAAGAGGGTGTGGAACTGACTGGGAAGCGTTCTCAGTGGTCAGGTGAGGGGCTCAGAAAAAGGCAACAGTCATGAAGAAATGGCCTTACAAGATGTTAAGATGTTTCAAAGCAAAACCAAAAGGTGGTGGGGAGAATCAACAGTAGCTCATCGTTTCTGGCCTGTGAACACCTGCCACACAATTCATGGTGGTAACAGTAGTTGCTGCTGCTGATGTGGTTTCACTACTGTTGTTATTATTTATAGAAAATCCTGGTGTGGTGGTCTAGCACAGTGAACAGAGAAAAGGCTCTGGAATCAGAAATCTCAGATGCAGGTCCTCCTTTTGCTGATAGTCAGGGTTAAAGGAAAAAATTGAATTGTTTTTTCATAAACTGTCCCAGCTCCTGAAGAGGTGTCCTGTGGTTCGCAGTCCAAGGACAGCTAAGAATTCAGCTCTGCTTCTGGTAGCTACAGGTGCTTGCAGTGTTTGGCCACAGGTAGGAAGCCCCGCAGCAGCACCACAGGTGTCCTGTGCGCTGTGCCCAAGGATCCGGCTTCCGCTCGGTCTCAGTCTCTTGTTCTCTCATACCCGATGTTCACGCCAGTTTCCCCATAATACATCATCTCAGGCATCATTGCAAGCTCTTCTTTTTCTGGATCTACTCCTTAACTTATGTCTCCTTTGCGTGGGGCACTGGGAACTGGAAACACCCCATTAGCTAACTTATGTTAAAGTGCAAACTGCTCATAGTGCTGGGCCTTAGGGACAGTCCCAGAGGCTTGCCTGTCCTCAAAATCAAAACCGAGTTATACAAAACATTGTTTTTAATCATATTCACCCTACATATATCTCACAATAGTTAGAAAGGAAGATTTTGAATATACTCATCATAAAGAAAAGTATTTAAGGTGACAAATGCGTTAATTACTCTGAGTAGCCCAATAGAGACGAATCAAAACACTGCATTGTTCCTCATGAGTATGTACAAATATTGTGTCAATCAAAAAGTGAAATAAAATAATTGAAAAGTAAAAACAGGCCAAGGTGTAAATGTCCAGTGCTGTGCAGGGCTGACTGTGTGGAGACCCTGGTGTGCATCTCCCGAGGGAGGAACTACGGTTGCAGGTGCTTCGAGATGAGATGGCACCATCCCACTGGGCACTCTTGGCAGAGGGAAAGCTGGAGGATAGAGTATGACACTCAAGTCCTTGTGGAGAAGCAGATTCTTTTAGATGTGACCAAGCAGGGAGAGATCTTCATGAACATGCAGCTTTTTGAGAAGGTATATTCCAGATCCAAATGGAAAAGGAAGAATAGGAATGTTAAAAATATTGGAAACTAGATTTCTTTTAAAGCACAAAAGGCAAAGCACTGTAAATTGAATGCAAAATTTTTGTGCAAGAGAAAAATTTTAGGCCAGCTTTCTTGAGTGTAAGTTACATGTAGAACATTTTTTCATTTTGAGTATATGTTTTGATAACTTGTTCTTCAGTGCTGGGGATCAAACTCAGGGCTTCACACATGGTAGGCAAACACTCTACCACTGAGCGTACATTCAGCCCCTTGATCATTTTTGACAAATATATGCAGTCAAGTGATCATTACCATAATCACAACACAGAATACTTACATCAATCACATGCCTTCACTCATGCCTTTGTGGTGTGGGTCGGTTTTGGTTGGATCACATTGCTTTAAAGAAAAGAATCAAGACTTGCTATGGATTGGATCTTCAATGTGGGAGAGTCAAGAGTAGCTCCAAGGTTTTGTTCTCAGAAACCGGGTACATAAAAGTGCACCATTAGGCATAGATGGCTGGAGTTTGTAGCAAAACTCAAGCGCTCTGAATAGGAAGGAGTTGACTTATGCTAGACAAAACTTCATAGGTGAGGAAGCACTTAGAAGACTGATCACTAGAGAAAACAGGTAATTCTTACTGAAATAAAAATGGGGTTCAGTTATACATGCTAAGCTCCTAGTCACTGGAACACGCGATATCACATGTGTTTTTTGTATAGCATGGGTTTATTATACATAAAGCACAACAATTATGAAGAAAATAAAAGGTCTGTCATGGTCTATAAAACCGTGGTTGACTGAGTATACACTTCTCACGCACACACACCTAAATTCACATTTCTTTCTACAAAGGCATCAACACTTGTAATCTTTTTGGACGATCATTCTCTAAGTTGATAAACATCTTCTCTCGAGTACCCTATTGGATGCTCAGATATAATTTAATCAACCCCTATTGATGGGCACTGGGCTATTTTGAATTCTTAGTTCCTATAAACGATTTTGGGATGAGTATCCTGATACATAGATGCTTGTAAGAAAATCCATTTGTTTCCTAGGGATAAACTCAGAGGCAAAATTTGAGAATCAAAGAGAACATGCCTTTTTAAGATCTAAAATCGCCATACTAGAGCAATACAGTCACATCAATATTTATAGCAGCACACAGTTCACTATAGCCAAATTATGGTGGGATCAACCCAGATGCCTGTCGATAGATGAATGGATTGAGAAATTGTGGTGTACATATACAATGGAGTTCTACTTGGCCATAAAATAGAATAAAATTATGGAATTTACCAGTAAATGGATGGAAATGGAGAACATCAGGCTAAGTAAAATTAGCAAAACTCAAAAACACAAAGGTTCAATGTATTCTCATATGTGGAAGCTAGAGTAAAATAAAGGAAAGGGGAGGAAAGGATAGGCTAACATAAAGAACCAATCAAATATAAATTAATGGATGAGCAAAAGGAAGTCTAGCAGAGAAGAGACTGAGAGAGGGGAGGTGGGAATGGAGGGAACGGGGGAATCATGACCTGAAATTGAATTCCATGCATGTATGAATTTTCCAGAACAAACCCACTACTACATATAACTCTAAAGCTCTAATAAAAGAAGGAGAATATGCCTTTTGAAGGGTTCTTTTGTCACAGATTACTTGAGTGCCTTCCAGAGAGAACATAAGCCTCTAGTTTCAGTCACTTTTTTTAATGCTGTGACAAAAACAGGGGATGAGAACAATTAAAGGAGTGCAGTTCATTGGGGGCTCACGGTTTCAGAGGTCTCAGTCTATGGTCAGCTGCCTGCATAGCTCTGGGCCCCAGATGAGGCAGAACATCATGGCAGAAGAGCATGGTGGAGGAAAGCAGCCGAGGACCTGGCCGCAGGAAGCACAGGAGCACTCTGCTCAGCAGGGACAAAACAGAAACCCCAAAGGCACATTCCCAGTGCCCACCTCCTCCAGCCACACCCTACCTGCCCACAGTGACCACCTGGGTAATCTCTTCAAGTCGACTGGTGCACTGATTAGATCAAGGCTCTCATAAACTGATCAGTTCACCTCCAGAATTTCTTACATGGCCTCACACATGAGCTTTTGGGGACCTAAACCATAACATGTCTCCTCCTGTTGAGGAGTGAAAACTCGTGCATCGCCACACCCGCCCAGTTGGGTTAGTGGCCTTCTTTCTACTTTTTCGGAGGGCCTTGTGGAAAAGCACACTCAACATCTCCCCCTTCTCATCCCACATCGCCTCAAGAATATATGATTTGTCCTAGGAAGTGTCTAGAAACTTCTGGAGGATAATCCCAGTGGTAAGAAGTAAAACTAGATTTTTGGTTTTAGAGTTTTTCCAGAGAACAGAGAAACTTGAAGATTATCAAGGCGATGTTCTCTATATTTTGTACCCTGCTGACTATATATTTTATTCTCTCTGATTAGAAAATGAAGTAATCTAACCTATGGAGATACTTAACCGACATGTAAAAATCCAAGTTTAAGCAATCTAAGGAGACACAGATCTTCCCTAAAATTATGTCCAAGTTTTTTTCTCCCTTGTTTTGATTTGTTTTTAAAGTATAAATAGGAAAGCTTTATCTCTCAATCAGTTGAAAGTAAGCATGGGCATTTTAAGAAAGAAATTTTATTATTTGAACTATAATTTGAGTTTTGGATGAACATTTAGGTATTAATTTAATTCCAGACAAATAAACTGCAGAATTCTAGCAATTTATTACAGGTCTAATTTGCTAAAATAGAGAACAGTAATATTCCAGTATTTTAGCAGAAATTTAAAATGTATATTTACAGCACTTAGTCACTTCCCTTCAAAAAAATAAATTTTTTCAGCTCTCATGTAAAGTGGCCAGATGCCTAATTAGGAATCCTGAAACTCAGCTGCGTGGAATTAATAAGTACCTGTGGCAAGTATTAACCAGCATATCCCATTTCTCAACAATGAGGAAAAATACTTATACGTTTATGAAATGAGCCGTCAAAGGGTTTGGTAAATTTCTAAGTAAGAGCATTTATTTTCCTCTCCTACTAACCTAGGCCTTGGAGAGAAATCAAACATGCCTGAATTTTCCTATTTTATTTTTTGCTTTCCACCCTCAATACCATCCCCCCTCAGGATTTTTTTTTTCTGCCCTAAAGCTTTCTATGGTTGCTTTCAGCCCAAGAAATATTATAGATGTTGGAGCCAGGCGTGGTGGCTCAAGCCTGTAATCCCAGCACTTAGGGAGGCTGAGACAGGAGAATCTCGAGTTCAAAGCCAGCCTTAGCAAGGGCGAGGGGCTAAGCAACTCAGTGAGACCCTGTCTCTATATAAAACACAAAATAGGGCTGGGGATGTGGCTCAGTGGTTGAGTACCCCTGAGTTCAAACCCCAGTAACCCCCCCCAAAAAAAAGAAAAAAAGAAATGTTATAGATGTTGGAGATCATGATTTTTTTGTTTAAGGACAGAAAAATATTAGCTATTGTTAAGTTAATTGTGTGGAGGGGTGTGTGTGTGTGTTATTTTCCTAGTTTAAGTTTTCCCAATTTAAAGGCTCTGTGGTGTAAATCAGAATGAACAAAAATTTTGGAACACCTACTTAGTCATTTGGCCCCTCTTCCCACAGCTGAAAATATATATATCTTTTTTTCCCAAAGAGGAAACAACAGAGTTGTAAATATGCATGTTTAACTTCTACTGAAATGCTTGGTGGAATGTGACTCATGTACCTTATGGGAAAAGTTGGACACTTTCATGACGTTTTATAAACTGCTGGAGTTCTGGAGCTTAGTTGTCTGGTGCTAAATTAATAAATCCATGTTTGCCCCAATCTCTATGCCTATTTTCCAGGAGCTGGGAGGTAAATATATTTATATTTGGTTAGGAAGGACAATGAAACCCATAGGAAATAAAAGTAATAGAAAGCAAATGGTTAATACCTAGGTGAAAGTGTTATCAAGAAAATTAACCATCACAGGGTATAGAAAGGCCTTAAATACTTACTGGAGGGAAACCTAGTAAGTGTGGCCACACTGCCTAGTTCAAATCCCCACTCTGGCTGCTTAAACTCCTCAGGTCTCAGTTTCCTCAATGATAGAGACAAGGAGAACAATGGTACCTGTTTCACAGGATTACTCTGGAATCAAATCAATGCATAGAATAGAGTATAGCCTTTAATAAATTCTTGCTGTTGTTTTTTTCCTTTTTAATTTTATTTTAGGTGTTTTTATTTTATTTTTAACAGACACATAATACCCATATTTCTAGGGTACAGTGTGATGCTGAAAAGCATCACACTCAAATCAAGGATATGTAGCGCATCCATCACCTCAAAGCATCGGTCATTTCTTGTATCGAATTCCTCTCTCATAGCTGTTTTGAAATGCACGTTATTGTTGACTACAGTCATCAAGTGGTGCAATAGGGCCCCAGAACTCACTCCTCAGATCTAACCCTAACCCTGCCCTCATGGGCCACAACCCTTTTCCCCTGCTGTCCCCAGCCTCTGGTGACCACCATCTTGCTCTCACCGTCTGAGACCAAGTTGTTTAGATTCTACACATGGGTGGCCGTGCAGCACGTGTCCTCCTGATATTGTTCATTTCACCTAACAATGTCCTCCAGGTTCACTCATGTGTCACAAATGGCAGGATTTCAGTCCCTTGGGGCTGGAGAGTCCTCTACTGTGTGCATACACCACATTTTTAACCCAGTCATCTCTTGACGGACACTTGGGCCGACTCTGCAGCTTAGCTGTAGTGTGCAGCCACGTACTGAACACACAAGAGCAGTTGTCTCTGTGACACACTGATAGCGTGTCCTTGGCACATATACCCAGTAGTGAGATTACTGGGCCATGGTTTTTATTTTTAACTAGTAATTTCCCCAAATAAGAGCATCCTGCCTAGCTTATTGCTAGTGGAATATGTATATTTATCTTACCAATTAGATTGTTAGAATTTTGGAGAATAAAGGTAGGATCTCTTTTCTCTTTGGTAGTTCTCTGCATTTTGAGCGTGTAACCAACAGGAGAGCCAGTCTATAAATGCTACCATCTCACTTGTACAAGTAAGTACTACAGATTACGGTCCACTTGATCACTGGCAAAAACGAGGAAGAAAACAAAGAATTCTTCCCAGTTCTTCCAGAGGAATCAAAGGGGAAAGTTACATATTTCTCATCATTTGTGAGTATCATGACTAGGACTCAATGGACTCCGCCGCGTGTGTTTTCTCAAAACGCGGTGCTTCGGAAAAGAAATACTTGGCACTCCTCGAGGTGTCTGCTCTGTCCTATGAAAAATAGGTGGGATTAAAAACTACACAACAGTACCAACAACAAAGGCCAGAACCAGGGGCCACCGCTTAGCCGGCCTGGGTCCTGAGGCCATTTGTAAGACAACACTGCCACCTGTTGGGCAGAAAGAGCGAGGCGGTTGTGGGTTTTATGCACAGAGTAGAGGAGGCCTGAGCCAGGCCGGAGCTGGCTGCAGTCTGAGAGAGGAAAAGCCCCAGGCCAAAGTCCCCGCCTGCGGACCCCTTCCCGCCAGGAGCGCAGGAGCGCGGAGGAAAGGTCCTCCCGCCACCCCGGCGCCCTCGCCCTCCTCCTGAGAGCTGCAGAAAGCAACAATGGCAGCCTCTGGCCTGCCACTCCAATGGGGTGCGCCTTGACTTTTTGGAAGCTTTCTTTTCTTTTATTTTTTTTATTATTTTTTAAAAATACTTTTTTTTGTTGTAGATGGACTCAATACCTTTATTTTACTTATTTTATGTGGCGCTGAGAATCGAACCCAGGGCCTCCCATGAGTTAGGCGAGCACTCTGCCACTGAGCCACAACCCCAGGCCGCTTTATTTTATTTTTAAATGACACACACTCATTGTATGCATTGATGGGGTCCTATGTGATGGTTTGATACATGTGTGCCTGTGTGCTGATCCAGTCAGGGGGATTCATATATCCATCACTTCAAACACTGAAGGGTCTTTGTGGTGAGAAGACTTCAAATTCTCTCTTCTAGCTATTTTGAAACACATTGCATTATAGAATGATAGAACACTAGAACTGATGGTAACCGGTACTCTGGGGTCTTCCTTCAGGAGAGCAACCTTTTTAGATTCCGCATGAATGAGTTCGTGTGAATTTTTTCTTCCTGTGGGGGAGACATGACTTCTAATAACTCAAAGGATGATTTTAACAAGTCAGCAAAGTTAGGTCCCTGTTTGTGGGGCTTCAGCCAATTTGTTCATCTCTGTTCCTGTCCTTGCTACCTGGTCATAAATCTCAGAAATGTTTCCAAGAAGAATGAATAAGAGTCTGATACTCCAGAGGTGAGATGACATGTGGATACTAGTCCCTGACCTGCGAGATTGGAACTGCCTTTGTGAGACAGTGTCTTCAGAGCTAGAAGCCCATCACTACTGCACAAGACAGCACCTTGCCACTAATGAACACGTTTGTCTACAGAGAAAACATTCATGATGTTCCTTTCCCATGGCTCACAAACAAACAGGTAGGAGAGAAAATCTGGAATTGTCTGCTGACATTGCCACATTCACTGAAAACCCAAGTGGGCATGGGGGTAAATAATAAGAGAACACAGAAAAACAGGAGGAATCTAAAAGGAATAGACATCTCAAAGAACAGAGGATATCTGAAGGAAACAAGGGCCTTGTTTTTGTCTCTGGGAGATTTTTTTTCCCCAGGACCTCCTTGGGTTGATTTCCTGGCTACAAAGATTATCTATCAATTAGGGTAAAAAGTGTGTGTGTGTTCATTCAGAATAGTAGATGCCAGTTCTGTGTGTGTGCAGGGTCATGTGAGTGGCATGATTCAGAAGTTTATAGGTCATAAAATCTCCCGTTGAGACAAACAACGAAAACTAGCATGAGGAAGCACAAATTGGAAAGACAAGGGCAAGAAAAATCTAGGCCCCATCAGAAATAGAGAGCCAGACTCTAGGAGCCATTAGGAGTACCCATTCTTCCCCTTCTTATTCTTTAGGTCCATAGAATAATAGTCATTCCTACCCATCTGGAGTTAGGCATGACCGTATGACCTATACCAGTGAAACGAAAGGAAAGCAGTGTGTTTTACTTCTGGGTAGAAGCTGTAAAAGTGTAAAAGTCACTGTATACCCTTTTCCTGCCTCAGCAATTGTGGATCTGAATGTTAAGATGGAGCATCTCTCAGTCTGGTCTCTGGTAACCAAGAAGATGAGACCCCAAGATGCTGATTCACATTGGCTATGTTTTTATAGTGTTAAGCCATCAAGAGATTTGTATGTTTGTTACTGCAGCATAACCTGACTAATGTATGTTTGTATGTTTGTTACTGTGGCCCATCCTGACTAATACACAGGATTCCCATGGATTATGTAAAGTAATACCTAATAAAGTAAAAATACAAAGGAAAGTCTTAAAGAATTTAAAAATATAAAAAATTCATTTTGGGATAACTAAAGGATAAGGGTTTATTTCGTAAGTCACAGAGAAATGTTTTATGTGTATAACATTAGTGTGTGTATGTTGCATAAAGCTATTTTTGATCCTTAGCCATCTTCCCATTGAAGAGTATATTATTTCCTTATTTTCCCAACTGCAAAAGTAGTGGTGAAAACACAAGGGTATTTTTCAGATTATCTCCTTTCTCTCTGTGTTACAAATACTCTATCATTTTCCAGGCTAGAAATTGTAGCATCAACTCCATTCCTTGCTTCTTGTGTCCACAGAACGTCTCTTGATATAGAAGCCAGAGAGGTTTTATTAAAAATTAAGTTGGACTACATCACTCCTCTGATTAGCGTCCACTAATGACTCACCGTCCACTCAAAAACGTCAGCTCCAACAGGAGCGTCTAAGGTCCCCTGGCTCTCAGCTACCTCTGCCTTCATTGTCTCTCCTCTCCTCCGGGCACAGCTTCCTGGTATGCAGGCATGCCCTTGCCTGGACCTCTGCTTGCGATTCTCTGTGCCAGGGCTTCTCCTGCAGGAGTTGGCTCCCTCCCTCCATTTCCCTCGGGATGGCTCAGCTGACCTTCCCTAGTCCCTCTGCACACCACAGGCTCCGCCATCACACTCACTCTGCTTGTCTTTCTTGGTGGAGTTTATGCCAGTGCGATGTAGCTTTATTTGCTTTTGTGCACATTAATAACCTGGTTCCTGTAGCTGGAACGTGAGCTCCTGCAAGTCTAGTCGTGTGGGGGTTTTGTGTATTTTGTTTGCTGTGAAGCTTGACCACCCGGAAAAGGATCCAGTGTATTAATTGTTCGATAATGAACTTGGGACATTCTGTATGTGCTGGGCTTCTCTGCTCTGCTGCGTGGCTTTGAATTCCCCTCTGCACCCCTGAATTTGCCAAGAGAGGAGCTACCACTGACATTCCAGGATAAAGCCCAGGGCAGAACTGCACTTGCCCATAGAGGAAGGAGGCAAAAAAGGAAGGTTTTTGAGGGTTTTAACATTAAGTTGAGTTCCAAATCTTATTTTTTAGGATATAAGATTATGGCCTTGCTTCTGGTGCTAATGTTCCTTTCATTGACGAAGGGGCTGTTGGGCTTGGTGACAGTTTGGGGGTTTGTTGCTCACTTGCAGCAAACTTTCTTTTCACTGTCCTTACTTGGAAAGTTAAAAAGTTGGGAATCCTCGTTAATTCTCAAGTTGTAAATATTCTGGGGATGGGCTACTCAGTAAGGCAGGGAACTGAAGCTGAGAAAGACCGCCTCCTGCTGGTTCACAGACCTGGCTACAGAGCTGGAGCTCAGGCCTCCTCGCTCAAGCCTCTTCTTCTCACAGCTCTGTGCTTTCTCTTTCTTGGGGGATGTGGGGGCATTAAAATCAAATGCTGGCATTTGTCACCGAGCACTTGAGTGCAGGGGCTTTTGCCTTGAGTCTGAGTCCAGAGCTGTTACAGATCTCAGTTGCTCCCCAGAGGTCCTGTGTTGAAGGCTTGCACATCAGCAGGTGGTGCAGTTGGGAGGCGGTGGAAGGTTGGGAGGTGGGGTCTGACGGGAGGCGTGGGGCCAGTGGGAGTACGACCTTGAGGTGCTCGGCCCTGGCCCGGGCCTGCTGTCTGTCTCCTGGCTCCAGGAGTGAGCAGCTTCCTTCCACACTGGCTCCCACCAGCATGTTCTGTGTCCACCAGGCCCCATTCAAGGAAGCCAACCCACCATGGACGGAAACCCGTGACGCGACATTCCTGGATAAAGTGGAACCTAAGTGGACTCCGCAAGTGGAAATGAACCTTCCCTCCCTTTAAGCTGTCTGTCTCAGGTGTCTGTCATAGTGACGGAAACCTGACTGACAAAAATGCCAAGGACTTTTTATGAGTAACTGTACCAGGGAATAGAAATGTTATTTTCTCCTTTTAGAAATTTTACAAACTTACCTAAATACTTCTTTGTTGTTTAAAACAGCGACAGCATACCCATGTGTAGAATGAAACATAAACGGCTCAACACCCGCTCTTTCTAGTAAGCATGTTTGCGTATACCCTTCCAGGTCTTTTTTTTCCTATGTATTTACATATTTACATATGTAGTGTTTTGAGAAAAATTGCGAAAAATCTTGTGAATTTGTGAACAAAAGAAACATATTCAAGAAAATAGAGAAAAATATAGACCACTGCACTAGCAGCGATCATGTCTGAGCAGTCAGACTGAGAGTGAGCTATAATTTTACATCTATAAATATATTAAAATATGACTCCTAAGCTGATGTTGCATGGAATATTTGGGAGAATGCAAAGATTTAGAAAGTCATTTCTAATAGAGTGGACAGAATATCGTTGCTGGAAGCAAATGAGAGGGCCGAGCCTCCCCTCAAACTTCCTTTAGCCGTTTTCAATCCCTCAGCTCTAAGAGGACAGAAGTTGGATTAAGACACAGTTGAGGTTCTTTTTGATCCTGGATTAGAGTGCAAAAGGGATCCTTTTTATCATTTTCTTTTTCACTTGTGGTGGTCCCAATGTGGGCCCAGCAGGAAGGGTGTGCTGTGCGCAGCAGGCTCCCTGTGAGGTTTCCTAGCCTCCCCCTTTTGCCATCAAGGATGCTGTTTTGGGTCGTGTGTGTATGTGTGTGTGCAAATATGTGTTTTGCAAATATCTAACTGAACTCCAAACTTTCTTGTAGGCTGGAAGCTGATTTCCAAGGGTGCACGATCTCTCTAGCCAGAGGGCCTGTCCAGTGCCAGCCCTAGGTAAACACTGAGTGTCTGCCCACCCTGTCGACTTCTGCTCTTATTTATTCTTTTGTTAGGAGCACTTGATCTAAAGGCTGCTCCTGATAAGAAATCCCTCCCCTGTGCCCAGTACTACGTTGGCTCATGAAACTTACTGCAGTTATGTTTCTTGTTATCTTGGCATCTGATCTATAAGCACACA
Organism: Geosciurus inauris; assembly: GCA_004024805.1. Lineage (NCBI taxonomy): Eukaryota > Metazoa > Chordata > Mammalia > Rodentia > Sciuridae > Geosciurus > Geosciurus inauris. The sequence continues at coordinate 46,017 of PVHX01000941.1, forward strand.
CAGAATGCCAAGCTCACTCCAGATCCTGATCAGCTCACTCCAGCCCTCATCACCGCTGACAAGGAGAATGGAATACACTCCCTCTGTAGAGGTCAGGGCCCTGGGAAGCAGGTCCAGACTCTCAGGAGACAGACAGCAGACCCCATTGCCTTCTCATTGACCAGAATCCCAACCTCTACCTGGGAGACGTCTGGGCTTCCATCGTGAAGAGTACACGGTTGGTAAACTCCAGAAATGATCATATTCCAGGATCAAAGGGATCCTTCATGGAATGGATCCAATGTCCATCCCCTTTACAGCTAAGAGGTGAAGATGGTTAGTGGCTTACATAATGTATTTATTGTCAGAAAGTTTTCTTTTCACATATGTGGACACTTGAAATCTCCGTTCCTGAAACTATTCCTCATTAATTGATTATTAACTAATATTTGAAAACTGAGCTCTTTCTTATGTGAGAGGTTGGAAAGAGGGTAAGACACAGCCCCTGCTTTCCACAGCTCCACAGCTGGGTTGTAAGATATTTGTGTAATGTGTAATTCACATGGTGTAGATGTGTAAAATGACACATTTTTTCTGTTTCATTGGTACATTATAATTATATGTAAGAGTAGAATTTGCCATTACATATTTGTACATATTCACAATATAACAATATAATTTGGTCAGTTTTGTCCCCTGGTACCTCTCCCTTTTTCTCTCCTTCCCGCTAGACCCCTTTCTCCATTTTTCTGGTGTTTTTTCTGAAAGGACATATTTTTTTTTATATATAAAAGCAGGAGGAGCTGGCCAGGTAAAGCAAGAGAAGGTTCCTGTAGTAGGTCATGTGTCATCTCTCTCCAGTTTGTTAATCATACATCTATTTTATCAGCTACTAATCAGCCCAACTATATCATCCAGTCTGAGCTTCTACATCTTTTCCATGAACGATGGTGGCCACTGGAGACACAGTGACTGAATCCCCAGCCTGCTTTCCCAGCCCACTCCCACCCCTGTGCAGAGGCACAGGAACCTGAGGAGCTGGTCCCCACTTAGTCACACTTCCTTGCCAGGATCCCTCACCTACACACAGCATGTCGCTGAGGATGACGTGGTAAGGAAAGTCCATTCCCTCTGCTGAAGTTTTGCTCAGTGCTTGGAGTGGCGTTCTCTGACACAGATGCAGGTGAGAAAACCTGTGTCCTCTTTCCCATGACAGCACAACTTCTACCCAAGATGAAGCCAACGCTGTTGTCAAATAGAAAAGCAGAAAGGACGTTATTGAGCTGCTGGAGGACTAACTCTGCCGCAGACTTCCAAATAGGTGGGCCAGGATGCGCACTTAATTTTGAGGCCAGGTTGGATTGGGTTTTGTGTTACTCATGTCTAAAGCCACCCTAAGTGTTCAATTTGTCTAAAGCCTTACTAAAACCAAGAGATGTTATGGCTGTGGTATTTTCTAGATGATTGCTTTAATATTCAAAAGTGAAAAGTTTTCAATATTAAAACTTCTAAATCAATTATGGTTGCTAGTGCGTAAAGTCACATTTTCCTGGGGCCATGTTATTGATTTACACAGAGTCTGGGTAACAGTCGAAAGTGATGCAGTTCCCAAAGCACTGGTTGCACATCTACTCTGTCCCATGCAATGCTTAGTGCCAATGTGCACAGAGTGGTTCTGAGTAAGAGGTGGCTCCTTTCTCCAGTGAGCTTGAACTCGGCTGGAAATCAAATGTCATATAAAGAGCTTGAATGGTGGCATTAGACACCGGGTTCAAAATGTGCCCTGCTATGCCGGGCAGTACGTGTGTCACATTTCATCTTCACATCAGCGGTCAAGGTGATTATTTGTGAATGAGGAAATTAAGTTCAAAGAGGTTCCTAACTCTCCCAAAGTGGCTTGTCAGACATAATGGCACTGGGAAACAGGTACAGGACTGAGTCCAAAGCTAGAGACTCACATGTTTGGGTGGGACCTGAATGTGTCATTAATGGTCACACAGCCCTGATAGCCACTTCAGGGCTGTTGTCATTTATCTGTCCTGGAGTTATGCTCTGAAGTCAGAGATGGTGCTCAGTAATGCTTTAGGGGGAAAACATCTCCCATTTCAGGCAAAAGCTCCATCTGATGACATTTAGAGCATTAAGCAAGCTTTATGGTTGTTTCTGTGAAGGTTCCCTGTGCCTAACGTGTGACAGGCACGGCACTCAGCACAGTGAAGAGCACAGGTTCAGGAGGCTCAGTCCCCACTCCGGAGGAGCTGTGACCTGCCAAGTGGCAATAGATGCTGTGGATCAGATTTCTACCACCTACCAGGCATTTCTCACAAATCATCTGCTATCTTTACAAGGGGTAACCATGGAAGTGTTTTCGTTCCTGTCCTGTGGATGGGGATCTGAGGCTTGGAGCAGCTCTCCTCAAGCCAACAAGGAGAACCGAGATTCGAAAGCAAGTCCCACCCCAAAGCCTGGATTCTTTTCCTTGGTGTCACTGATCAAATCCATCGGAAGCTAACCTGACTGAGAGAAGGAGGGAGTCTCGCAGGCGTCCCTCTAGTATTCTCCACCTCCTCAGCAAGGCGACTATGTGACAACATTGGGTTTACCATAGGCACTCGGAGGACTGGCAGGGTATATTTTCAGTTTTGTAAGAGAAACTCCATCCTCCTTCCCTGAGGCCAACAAAGTGGTTAATCTCTAGAAACCTGAGGTCTGCATGTTGTATCTCAAGCTCTGCTGGCCGTGACGGGCACTCTTGACTCCACTGTAAGTGCTGGACACTCCACGTGCTTTTGTGACTCCCATTTTGCAAACAGTGCATGTGAAGCTGTCGCAAATTGCTCAAGGTCACTAGCATTATAAGTGAAGGAGGTTCAAGATTCAAAATTCAAAGCACTCTGTGTAGCATAGTTTTAAGTGACATGTCCAAGTTTTCAGTATATTTCAAGGATATGTCCGAGTCTAGTACACTTTCTGCTAAGCCAGGGCGAATGTGAACGCATGGTATGGCTTTTGTATGGTGAGAACTACTTTCCTTTAAAATAGTTACTTTCTTACTTTCATTCCACCTCTATTATTGCTTGTGGAGTATTTTTGTGTGTGTGTTTGAGTCTCTTTTTCCTGGTGTCTCATATGAACTGGCCCTGGCTGCAACTCTATCCCTGAGCATCCGCAGAGGACATTCCTTGCCGTGCTACAGCCTCTCTCTCAGTTTTCATGAGAAATGACTCTTTTGTGGCATTTACCAAAGGGGAAAACTCTCCCAAGCTTCCCTAAATAGAATAAAGTAATGCTCTTCTCATAGTCTGTTTTTAAAGGCTGTTCTTCTCTCTCTCTTTTTTTTAACTTCATGACTCATCTCATCAGTAGGACCCAGACAGTTTGCCACATGAAAAACACTGGGGTAGACTTCCTTTTAATCTTTGGTATGACTGAGACAGTGATTTGCTCTTTTCTGCCCCAGGTAATCTCCAGGGAATACTTTCTTATTTTCAGAAGGGAGAAAGTATCAAAATGAAACACGTGAGATTTATCTTTTAAATCAATATCATGATAAGATTCAGTGGAGATGAAGAGTTCATTTGGGTAAGGCCACAATCATTTTTATTTCCACCCTCTTATGAATGCATAGTAACAAATTAGAATTTTCTGTATTCCTAGCATAAACTCAGCCCTGTTTGAGGACTCCAAGGGGGTGACTGCAGGGCGGGAGTAAATGAGAAAAGAGCAGGGGTACATCTCACTGTATTTGAAGGGCTTTGGTGTTCTGGAGGCCCTGTCAAGAGAAAGTTGGAGCAAGTCTAAAAGTACCTCTAATTTTGGAAAAAACAAGTAGGTAGAAAAGAGAGTCCTGGTTTTTAAGAGAATATTCAAAATCATGCTTTCTACTAACACGTCTTAGTAAAGTAGTGAAAATCAGTGACCAGGGTCTCTACTCCAGTGTCCAGTCTCACTTCCACCATTATGAACTGCATGTGGTCAGTTTGATCTTTCTGGATTAATAATAGCTACTACTGCACGAGATTGTAGCGAGGCTTCGATGAAACAATCCAGGTGAAACCCCTGGGACAGCACCTGGTGGTCATCAGTGTTCAAACACACGTTACCATCGTTAGAATTCTCACCATTTTCTAGGTGTAAATGTTCAAAGCCATCCGAGTGGTGACAGGGCATTTTCCCGTGGGTATCCAGCCACCCTCTCGAGTTATCATGGTCCCAGTGGATCTTGCTGAGATCAGATGAGTGGGCAGGTAAGGCATTGTTGATGTAGGATATAGGTAAACAATCGATCATGCATCCTCAGTGCATGCTCGTGAAGTGATGAGCCTTCCTTCCCAGGAGAGGCCGGATTCCCTTACTGAGTATTGACACAAAGGTCCTCTCCAAAGTCTCAGGACTCATAGCCTCAGCACTGACCTTTAATATTCACATACGTCACAGGGCACCGTGGCACATGCCTGTCATCTCACCAGCTCAGGAGGCTGAGGCAGGAGGATCTCAAGTTCAAAGCCAGCCCCAGTAATTTAGCGAGGCCCTAAGCAACTTAGCGAGACCTTATTTCTAATAAAACATAAAAAAGGGCTGGGGATGTGGCTCAGTGGTTAGGGATTTAATTCCTGAGACCAAAAAAACAAAGAAAGAAAAAATTCACATGATGTCAATCCAACATTTTGAGGGGACTAAATCTGGGCTGGAAGGAAGGAGAAAGCATGAGCTGGCATGGGGTGACTGGAGAGGAGGGCTACAAGGGAAGTGTTTGACCAACTTCAGATCCGGAAACGGCCCTTGCAACCCCAGACTTTTGACATTCAGCCTTTTATAGAGTTCATCAAGTTCTCAAACTTCCTAACCCTAGCCAGGCAGAGGGACGACTGCAGTTACACTTCACAATCAAGGGTCTTACCTGGTATTCTAGACTATTAGCAGCATAAGTGTTTTATCACTTGATTTATCTTAGGCCTTTTTTGGATTAATTATTATCAGATTTAGAATATTTGTGAACCAGAAATAACAGCCCTTCCATCCCAAAACTGGGCAGATGAGCTCTGGATTTTAAGTTAAGCAAGCCGGAGTGCATTTCTCCAAGGCAGGAATGCAGCAGGCGGCTGGGCTGACCAGCCCTTTGGTAGTAACTGCCTGTTTAGGGATGGAAGGCGCCTCTAGCTCCACCTTCTCCTCCCCTTTAGATGCCACCAATTCTTTCACAAACAATTTTTAATTAGCTTTTGCTACAACATATATGTGCATCAAGTCACTCCAAACTCTTTGGCTTCAAAGAGCATTATTTTCCCTGGTCGGTGAGTTGGCGGAGCTGGGCCTGAGGCTGGGCGCAGCTGGGGGAGTTGCTGCGTGTATGGCTGGTGTATGGCTCTACTTCTGGAGACAGCTGGTGGCTCAGCTCCACATGTCTCTCCCTGTCTGGGGTCCTGTCCGGAGCCGGCCAAGGCACGCCTCTCCTGGAGACAGCCAAGGCCAAGGGCGCAAGAGGAACCAGGGAGGTCCCTTAAGGCAGAGGCCTGGCATTGGCCCAGCGTCACTCCTGCCTGCAGGGTCACAGCAAGTCGCAGGGCCAGGCCTAAAGTCTAAGAAAGGAAATACACTCCACCCATGATGAGACTGTGGCTGGGCATGGATTCAAGAGATTGGAGCCATTCAATCTACCACCCTGACTCGGTCCCCGCCCTAAGCTAAAATATGCTCTCCCCTAATGAATTTTCAGTTTCTTAATTGAAAGGACTTTTCTTCCTTCACTTTATCATCATTGAAGGCTCTACACCCCCTGTACCTCTCCCTTAGCCAGAGCCTAGAATTCTCATTCCCTGCCCCAAATTGGAAACTTTTACCCCTCATTGTTTATTAAAACATGCTTACTCTTTGTTCCATATTTTATTTTTATTTATTTGGGAGAAAATCTATATAGTCCCTTTTTGAATGAGTGGCATTAGCATTTGTGATAGTGCCTCCATTCAGGTTTTACACACACACACACACACACACACACACACACACAAGCTAGAGAGGGAATCCAAAATCAGGAAAAGTTAATTATTGAGCAGAGCTAATCTGAACATCATCATGGAGAATTTAAACACTGAGTATAAACGTGAAGGAAATTACTACACTTTTTAGGGCTTTGTTGTTGAATGTGAAAAGAATATTCCAAAAATCCAATTGCAATGTTCCAATCCAGTATTCTACCCACACCCCATATGATAAGGAAATAGAGCTTCAGGCCCATGCAGCCTTGGTAGATGGGTCAGAGGTAGTATGACTCCTGTGTGTTCTGTCTCTGATTCTGTGCACACATGTGTAATGTGTGTATGTGTGTACATATGATCAAAAGTAAGTTTATTCTATGCTTATTAAACAAGTCATAGTCATTAGTGATTGATAAATTAGACTATTTGCCTGAGCACTGCTGGAGTCATTGGAGCCACAGGTCCCAGGAAACAGGCTCGCTGGATCTGCTAAGGTGGTTCCTGCACTGTTCCTTCCCCCTCTGTTTCTGAAACTAAGTTTGAGATAATTGGGAAGAAGCCACTGCTTGGGTTAGCCACCTCTCACCGCTATTTCTATTTCTGCCTACCTTTCTCCACAGCCCTTCTACCCTGTATTGTCACAGTCTGTTCCCTCGTCTCCATCTCTCCACCTGTCAATCATAAACTCCAAGAGGACAAGAGAATATTCTTCTCGCTCATTGTTTTGTCTTTTGGCGCAGCACCTGCCTGTGTGAGATGTTCACACAAGGTAAATAGTGCCACATAGCTAGGTTTTAATTGCTCTAATTATTATAATCTCTGTTAAAATTATCTAATAAACAATTACAGTAAGCAAACCACAGATGACAAATGGATGAGCCCGGGCAATCTGCCAGCCTCGCACATCATCTCGTTTTAGGTTGTTCGTGTCCATCTTGGCATGAATTTGCTCAGTGTATTCTTAAAAATGTGGGTTACAAGCCTGATGAGGGACAGGGTCCTGCACCCACTGGCTACACACACACTAACATTAATGGCAGGCAGATAACCTTGGACTCCACAGTGAAATGGTTCCAGTATGAAAGCTCCTCGAGGTTGTGAAATATAACTGCAATTCTAGCACAAAATAAAATATGAGTCTTACCAAAGGAAAACTACATTTTTTTCTCTGCCTTAAAAGAAAAAAAAAAAGATTTCTCCCCCTCAAACGATAGGACCATAATGATTCAATTTCTCCTGCACCAATCAGCATCAGTCTGTGAGATCCAGACCTGGCACATGGAAATTTCAGCCTTAAGTCAAATATTATTTCAAAGTTAATGACAAAATCTATTTTTGCAGTGGTCTTGTTTAAAATATTTCCCCTTAATACTCTTGAAATGCTGTAATTGAAAGCAGTTATTTGAGATGCCAATGCATACTTCTTTAATTATGTCCTGTACCATCTGTTTCCAATGAAAGGGCAGTATCTGTTTGCAGTTACCAATCTTATGAAAAACAGGCTTGTCCCGAAATAGATTGGAACTAAAACCAGAAAGCATTTCTTTCAGAGGCATCCTTTCAAGCCAATTAACTTTAATCATTATAGAAATGTTTATTTCCCATCTTAGTCTCTCTTCACATGTAAATTCCTTCAGGGGAAAAGATCTCTTTTTGTGACTGTTTGAATAGTTCCAATTTGGATTAATCAGAACCTGCTGGCCTGTTTATGTTCCAATTGTGAACGCTGGCAGCTTTCTTGATGGAGGAGGCACTCAGGCCCTGCAAAGAGCAGACTCTGAAGCTCAGTAGACACCCAACCACCGGCCAGAGCAAGCTGGTGTGGCTCCTGGGCCCCCGCTTGCCCCAGAACTGCCTTCTAGGTTGAGACCCATGAAACAACTTGCTGGCCCAGAGACCAGGACTCCTAAGCTGCATCAGCACAACACTGTGTCCTCAAGGGAACCATCCTCTTGGACCCCACATTCACATGTCACTCAACAGAAGCTGTGAGCGGGATTGGTGGCCCTGCCAGATCAGTGTCTGGGAGGAGGTAAGTGATGTCACTCTACCAAGGAGAGTATTGTTTCTGAGTTGCCTCTATTCTTTAGGGAAATTTTCTATACACAATTTTTTAAAAAGTGGTTGATGGCAAATTTTTTATATCCATGATGAAGAAGTTTCATTCATCACTCAGAACGTAGGCTCTGGAGGACAGGGTTTCTTGATCCTTTTGTACACTGATGCGTCCCAAATGTCAAGACCAAGGTTTAATACATATAGACTCTCAGCGAATATATGTCGAATGTCTTCACTCTTCTACACCTGGGGATACTTAATAGAAGACATACAAAGTCTCTGCTCTTATGAGACTTTCGTTCCACATGCTCAGTGTCCTAGACTTAAAAACAAAATGGTCAAAAGTCAAGACAAACTGACAGAGAATATCTGAAAGACAGAACAGGAGCAGGAACTGTGTCTTTTTCGTCTCTGTGCCGAGATGCAGTGTCTGGTGCAGACTTGGTGTTTAATAAATACTTGATTAATTTAACTCAGCAAGCATGTGTGTGTTGGCCACCATCTAAGAAACCTACCATTTACTGAGCTTTTAATAAGTTCCATTCATGTGATGAATGTTTTGCACACATGAGCTCCTCTAATCCCCAAAACAAACAAGCAAACCAACTCCAGGAAGCAGATATTAAATACTCCCAACGTTCAGATGAGGAGCTGAAATTCGTGTATGGAAAAGGGCTTGCTGGGTTCCACCAGGTAGTATGTGCCTACTGGGAACTCAGGTCGGTCTTGAAGTCGATACTCATGGCTGCCCTCTATTCCCTAAGCGTCCTTTAGAAAGCCTTACCTTTACCACACCAAACTCATGGGTTTCATGGTCACATTTAAACAATTAAAACCCCATAGTTATACTTGGGAAAGGACAGTTTCATCTCCATCTTTCCCTTGAAGTTCCTGGAGTTTGACATCGACTGGGCCTTGAACAACTACATCCTTCAGGTTGGGTGCCCTGGTGTTTGCAGGTGTGTGGCTTGTAGATCTCACGGGCTCTCTCCAAGAAGCATGTATTCTCCTCATTTCCCAAGAACCATGAGAGTAAGCACTGTATTTTCCCCCTTTGGAGCTGAAATGCTGTCCTATCAGGTTGGATGGACTTGGCAGGTGGGAAGTACAGAAAACCACCCGTCTATCCCAGGCGCTCTTCTTCTGCTAATTTAAATAGAAAGGTAAAAAAATCCCTTACACTTTCATAACTTAGTCCCATCTCCAACGTCCCAGAAACCAGGCAGGAATTCCTGTGGGAATATCGAGTAAGAGGCAGAAGAGGGTGGTGACAAGGAAGTGGGGGCAGATGACGAACCAGGACCATTGGGAGGGAGAACCAGCCAAGACCGACCAACTGCATGGTGAGCAGGGACTGGGCACCCCAGGCGCTCACACTCCCCGGGATGCTCCCAGACAGCACCTGACCCAGTGCCCTGCAGCCCAGCGTCCACGGCTGTGCCCAGGCTGGGTCGGAGTGGACTGACGAGCTGTGAACGGATTACAAGCCCTGCCCTGCCGCAGAGTGCTTCTAGGCCATCAGTGGACTTCTTGTTCACCACGTGATGCTATTAATCACTCGTCAGCCTCCGTCCTGGACAGCAAGGGAGATGTGTCTCTACCCAGGAAATGTCCATTTAGATTCACTAAACATATATATACACACTCAAACACATGCCCGGGATAAGATTGCCTTCAAAGAAAAGGAATGCCAGGTTGGACGAAGCCACTGTGTTAAAATGACTAGCAGCACTTGTAACGATACTGTCCATTTAGTGTCCACTATGAGCCACGCACTGTGCTGGGGGCTTTAGGTTGACCTTCTGGAGACACTGTTAGATGAATGTTCTCATCCCTACTTTACAGAAAAGACAAGACTATCATTTTTAGGCTACAGAGCTAATAAACAATGATAGAGGCAAAATTAAAACTCGGTTCCTCCTGACTGCAAAACCTCTGTTCTTTCTGTATTCATGCAGTTTTTTATGAATCACATCAGAGAACATGATGAGGAAAATTATGTTCTGTGAAGGAAGCGACTGAGGACAAACACATGAAGCTGAAAACTTCATATAGGATCTAGAGATATTCTAGAGCTAGAAATTTTATCTAAGTTCTATTTTCTGCTTCTTCACTAAGGAGCATTATAACCTGGGGAAGTTACCTCACCTCTCTGGGCTGTAGTTGCCATGTCTGCGCCATCCATGGAAGGAGATGGATTTAATGCTGTTGAGATTTCAGTGGGAGGTTCTGGTTACCAAGACCCACCCTGCCCCTGCCTCTTGGCTCTCTGTGGAAGGAGGCATTTGAGCAAGGCTAAGTAGCCAAAGCAGAAACCATCTACCAGCGGTTCAGGTGCAGGGCTCATGGGCTACTCATGGTCAAGTGTTCTGGGCTTTGGAGCTACACTGGGTCTTCCCTTCTCTCTTCCACTTAGCATGACGACCTGCATGGCACATCTCAAATTAAGTTTTTCTCAGTTAAATGACCAGCTGCATGGATCGGAGCAGTCACCCTGCAGAAGAACACCATCCACCATGTGGGTCAAGTTGTTCTGAATGGACCAAGGCAGAAGCAAGAGAGAAAAGTAACTTATGTCCTCTGCAAATGACTTCTAAGATATTTCCCAGCATTAAAAGTTCTTGGATCTATGAAGCTGCTGCCCATAAACAACCAGAGCTAACATTTAATGAAAATCATTCAAACTAAAATATATAGGGATATGCTATTTACCCATCACATATGGCAATTTGATTAAAAGTAGTTGTTAGCTAGGAACAATAGCTATTAGGAAGACAATGGAGTGAAAAGAAAGTGCTAAAGAAAAATAATCGTGAACTCAGGATTTTGTATTCAGTTATATTATTATTATTATTATTTAGGAGGGGGAGAAACCGTTTAGCATGCACCACTCCTCACAGTAAAGGATGTGCTCCATGACATCACCATTCTCACGGTGGGGCAGCCCTCCTGACCCCATACGATGTTGCTGTAGGCTCTGTTTTTGCTGAGCCTCAATCCTCAAGGTAGAATCCTTGTGCTCCGTTGGAACCTTCTTCTCCTAGCCCCTCCTCTAGATGCCTAGAACCCTGGAACTTCCAGTCAAAACAGCCCAGGGGCTACTTTCACGTTTTGGGTCAATCTCTTTCCTTAGTCTGTTTTCCTAAGTGCAAGAGGTCTCACCAGAGGTGACACCTTTAGGCCCAAGAGGTAGCTGTTTGCAGGCATTGGAGATGGAGTGTGGGCGTATGGTGGGCAGAACTACACCCTTCACCATGTGGGATGGAGCCAGGGTGAGCCCCGCATGGGTGCATAGTTGTGGAACAAAGACCAGGAGACCACTCTCCCCAGGCAAGAACTTTCTGGCTTGAAAGTCCAAGAAGCCTAAGAAATCCTCACTTGAACCTAGTATTCTAGGTTGTTAGGAAGGTATAATTGTGTAGGAGGAGGATAGAATATCCTTTATTTAACCATTTGTATAAAGTTAAGTATTCAGACACATGATGTGTGTGTGTGGGGGGGGGGCTCCACTCACTTCTAATTCTAGGCCCTGTGCATATTAGGAGAAATCTGGAGGAAAGGGGGACCTGTAGGAAAAGCTGGGAGTGCAAAAAGTAACAGTAGGTATGAAAATTAGTCCACTGTGCCGGTAAATTAATCAAGGTGACAGTAAAAAGCCTAATGACTAGTTATTGTGGGTTAAAAGTGGTAAAATGAACACAAAATCAGCAGGATTTTTCAGTGGAGAATTGGCACTCGTGCCTTATTATTCAGGAGTAAGATGCAAATACTTTACCATTAACAAGTTGGGGCTGATTATGCACAATAAAGCAACAAGAAGCCGAAGGTAAGCACCAAAGAAATAGAAATGCTTAGTTTCTGAACTAATAGAAGAAAAGGAAAGGAAAATGTATTGAACTCTACGAATCCAATGGAAAACAGGGAAAGGGAAAATAGAAGAAAGGAATAGTGGTAAACAAAAAGCACAAAATAAGATAAAATGAGTGAGTCCACATTTTAATAATTTATGTCCTCTACAAATGACTTCTAAGCTATTTCCTGGAGATAAATGGAAATATAATATAATATATAGGTGATATAAATATATATAGGTGATATAAATATATATAGGTGATATAAATATAGGTGATATAAATATAGGTGATATAAATATATAGGTGATATAAATATATAGGTGATATAAATATATAGGTGATATAAATATAGGTGATATAAATATATATCACCTATCAAAAGAAGACATTAACAGTTTGAATGAAATAAAGAACAAAAATCCAGATATGTGCTGCTTATAACTGAAATAAATGAAATAAAATGTTGCAAGCAGAAAACGAAGTTATGAAAGAAATATAGCAAATAATGAAAATAAAACTTACTTTGTAATGCTAATACCAGATAGCATAGAATTTAGAGCATTTGGTTAGTATGGATAAAGTGTGATACAACATAACAGGAAAAAAACAGCTAAGAAGAAATAATAATCATAAATCAATAGTTCAATACAGAAGGGAAAATCTAATGCAGGTGTGTCTCCCATCAAAGCCACCAAGAATAAGCAGATACAGAACACTTCCAGACTTCATCTACTGTATTTATTTCTACCTTCATAGAGATGACCCTCTCCTGCTGGTTAGAAAATATACATTGCTTTCAAGAACATAAAATGTCTAAAAAATGATCCACATAGCATAAAATTAAATAAATAATTAAGAACAAAAGGATACGTAAAGTACTCCATGTATACAAAACTTTTAAAAAGTCCTTTTTAAATAACTCATGACTTAAAGGAGAAATCATAAACAAAGTAGAACTCTAGTTACAAAAATGATGAAAATACTAAATTTTATAAATCGTTAGGACACAGCTAATTGATACTTATTTGGAAGCAAATAAAAGAAAACTTAATCCCTGGAACAAGAACAGAAACTAATAATAGTTGAATACAAAAAAAAAAAAAAGCTACAGAGTGTTTCAGAAAGGAAGATAAATAAATGACTTAATTTTACAAGATGGTTCATACCTAACACTTAATTTGACTTTAATAAACAAATAAGGAAACAGAAATGAATTGCTAAACTGAACATTTCTCATGTACTAGAGCTATTAATTTTTTTAAAATCCCTCTAACTTTAAAATAAATGTATGAAGGTGATTAAATTGGTCACCTGTTTTTAAAACTACATTTCCAACTTTAGTATGAATGGCTTCTCTGCCACCAGAAAAGAAGCGATGGGGACAACTGTGCTTCCTTTAATCCTTTGCCTTCCTGTTTTTGTGACTTCTATTATTTTACTTGTTTAGGAATTATAACACATTTTGCAGCCGAAATTCCTATTACTATTAACATTTATTGTATTTTTAAAGGACTCTGTACCCACCAGTTTTGTTATTTAATTTCATCAGTTTCCAACCCAAGGTTCTTATTTTGTTAAGAACGCCTCCACTGACCAGTTTTGACTTCTAAGTGAGTTGGTCAAAGTCTGGGTGAGCTCCGTGGCATGCGTGGCCATTTGGCTGGGTGAAATGCACTTGGGTTATCATTTGTTCCCACAGACCTTTGTAGTCACTCCTTCATTCTCTTCTGGAATCATTTTTCCTCCTTGATCACTCGTACATTATGCCTAAATAAAGGAAGTATACCCTTTTTCCTTTTTTTGTTTTAAGTTTGGCAAGTTAACAGTTATTATTAAGTCATTTTGTATCATTACTTTCTAGTGTACAGCATTTCTTCTCTGTCTGTAGATTTAACTCATTCTTTGGGAAAATGGTTACTGTGCTCCACTTTTAAGTTGTGATGGTCCTTGACTTCAGAGATGCCCACTGCCTCTCCTCAGGATTGTCTTCTCTATCACAGCTATCATCTTCCCCAATTACTCAAACCTCTTGTGTGTGATCATCTCAATGTACCCCTCATGCCACCAGTCCAGTTTTTATCCACATCTGGTCTTTTCCTGGGCCTAATTGATTTGTGAAATCTATGGAGCTGTCACTTTAGTTTGCCATGTTTCATTATTACTACAACTTCCTTTTTCGTCTCATTGTTTTAACCCATCCTATCTTTGAACTCACAGTTTTACAATTATTTTCTATCATGAAAACTTATCTATAAGTCTCTGGGTCAAGCCAAGTAGACAAGCAGGAGCACAGATTTTCTCCAAAACAATTGTTTTTAAAAGGCCATAACTGTGTGTGTGTGTTTAGTGAAGATCAGTGTTTACGTCACAGAGATGATTGATGTGATCCTGAAGTCAAAAGAATAGATTTTAAAATGTTTTAATTTTTGTTCCAAACCTAAGTAATTAAAAATAATTTCGTGAAAGTGTTGTGTTATCCGAATTTTATAGTTATGTATGTGTCTACCTATAAAATTATCCATATCTAAAGGGAAATTGTGCAACCCAATAAAATCTATATTGATTTAGCTCAGTTGGTTCATCTCCATTCAGTTCAGGGTGGAGTTAGCTCGGTTCAATTTAATTGTGGCAACTGCTTGCTCTGCTCTTGGTCCACTTTTTCTGGACCAGTTTCTGTGTCCTACAATTTCCCTCATCTCCTAACATCTCAGATCTGTTCAATTTTGATGACTCAGCAACTCAAAGTAAGAGACACTTCAGCTCAAGTCTAGTTTTAAAGATTTCACCAACTGCCAGGCCACAGTGTGGCCTCCACACAGGTGTGCAAGGCAGTGTGTCAGGGTGAGACGTAAAGTGGCAGAGGAAAACCACATGTGCTTTGCACCAAGAAGACCAATGCTGCAGCCTGTACCCCCACCCCGTGCATGCTTGTCCTTGATGAATTGTCTTTGATTATTTATACCCATAGCTTCTACCAATCAGAGCCAGAAAAGCTGGCCCAATAGACCTTGTTTTATGTGTTTTGACTCAGTTCCCAAAGAACATATTGGGTGTGGCAGCCACATAACTGAGGACAAACATCAGTCTAAAGTGTCTCAAAATAAATTACACGGAGTCCAAAGAGAGACAGGAGGAGAGAGACAATACGGTTGGTGAAAGTTGGCATCAAAGGCAGATGATTGATTTGAACCCCGTTTGCTATATTTTTTGTGCTTTGATTGACAGTAGAAGTATCTTTCAGTTGTTCTTGGCAACTCAAATTTTGCCTTTGTATTTTATCTTTTACTTTATTATTAGTTTTTCAACTGTAGTAATGCAGTACTTTCCAAATCTGAAAAACAAAAAAGCCTCTAGTCATCTTCTCTGTTAATTTGGCCAAAGCATTATTCCTTGTGATGTGTACTGTAGGACTTTTATAAACCAGCGAAACTTAAATTACGTTGGTATTCTTACTGTTCTCCTGGGATATGACTCTCAAATATAGTGATTCTTATTATTAGGTATTTCTTTCTGATTCTGTGTATTCTTTCTTAATTTCCAAAATTTCTGTTCATACTTCTGAACCACTCTTAGGTGCTCACCCAAGAGGAAAAAAATATCTGTTCAAAAAAGCAAATGTTCAGAGCATCTTTATTCATAATAGTTACAAAACCAAAATTGACTCAAATGTCCATCAACAGATGAGTAAGCCAGCTGTAGGATATCTGCAATGAATGGTATGTGCCACAACGTGGGTGACCCTCAAAACATTCTGCCAGAAAAGAAGATAGACACACAAGAGGCCATGGTGTGTGATTTCTTTGCATACTGCTCAGTATTGGTTAAAACCACTCTATGTTGAAAGTCATCAGAACAATGGTTCCTGGGGTTAGGGCAGTGGTGAGAAGCAGGTATTGACTATAAAGGAGCAGGAGAGAGATCTCTGAGTTGATTTAAATGCTCTTTATCTTGGAAAGAAAATGAGCCACATGGATGTACGACAAGTAGTTGAGTACAAAATTAAACTTCATTTACTTAACAAAATTGTGCTCATCTTTATTTAATGACAATTATTTATTAAGCAACAATGCTAGTCATTGTTATATGCTCTAGAAACACAATGATGAGTTTTTCCCTAAGGACCAGCCTAGAATCATCTTCAAAGAGGGGACTCTGACAAGGGCCAAAAGCTAGAGCCAGAGAGTAGAGATCTATATGGCCAACCCAAAGAAAGAGTGGGCACATTAAGGAACTCTTGGTATTGAAGATTGGGATTTTGTTTATCAGATGAAATTAGCAAAATAGTTACTGAAATAAGTTTAATGACTAAAAGTGACATCTAAGAACAATCAGAAAAAACACAAAAAACACCTGAGAGGTACAGAGGAAATGAGGGTCACAGAGAGAGGTTCATCTGGTCCTTGTGGGTAAAGGCCAAAGGTCCTATTGCTGGTGTTGATGATGGTGGCAGGGGACATGTTGGTTTTTCAAGACCTGCTCCATCTGTCAGTGCAGGTTATCTTCTCATTTCTGACGGCAGCACTGTCCAGCAGAGCTCTGTGAAGACAAGGTTCTTCTGTTGCTGTGGAGCCACATGTGATGTTCGTCTCATCTTGCTTTGGTCCACTAAACTACAAAGCACTCACCTGGTAGTCACAGATTATTGGGAATGAAAGTGACTGCTGACTCGGTTGGATAGTTTTAGATATCCACATTCAACCTCAACCAGGAGCACTGAGAAGATCCTGCCTAAAGAACGTAATACTGTGGCAGTTGCCAAGACAACTAGCTTTTCTCACAGGCAGTGTGGAAGAAAAGATATCTCAGCTTCAGAGATGGAGGCCAACAATTTCCTAATACAACTGTTTAGAAAAATGGCTTAGTTCTCTCTTGCTCAGGCTGTTTTGCTTTGCTTTCCTTTCTTCAGTTCCTAACAATACGTTGTCATTTCTTTCTCCTGTAAGAGAAGGAAATCCTCAAATGAAAGGGAAGAATCAATATCTCTTTTACAAATCCTGATATCAGTAAAAACTGAACCCTTTGGCTCCAAACTAACAGATCCGTTTGCACAAATGCTAAGTAAGTTGCTGAAACATATCCACTGAGCACATCACTAGCAATTATATATATATATATTGGTCAAATGAATGTCTGGTGTCAAAGTTTTAATACTTCTCATTTCAAAACCCCACACTGTCAGCTGTCACATGGACAGCCAGTGAACCTCAGTGTGTGAGTAGAGATGTGTAATTGCTTCTCAGTTCCCTCCACAGAATGCTGGAAAGACATCTCCATTACTGTGGATTTAGTGATATGTGTTCTTCCTTCAATCAGAATCCAGTGTGATATTTTGCTAGTTGTTAAATACTCTGGGGAAATATAATAATCATCAGTCTAAGTAGAAACAGCATTCTCTAACAAATTGTATCTAATTGGTCATTCTGTGAGTTTCATAAACAACTAAGGTTTTAGTGCTGGCTGCCTAAAAGGCTGATTTAGAAATAGATTGTGAAGAAGCAAAGTTCTATGACAGACTCCTCCATTAGCCACGACCTCTGAAATGTCTGTGACTTGCTTCAGAGCATCATGGTTTGTGAATGATGTGTGAATGTAACAGATGTATGACATAAATGATAATAAGTAACAGGTCATGGAGTATTGGTGCAGTTAGTTTAAGTTTTTCTTTCCTACTACACTGTGGGCCCAGACAAGCTCTCCATTTTATTTGGTTTTGTTTAGTCAGTGATTAGCAGAGCACTTTGCAAAGGTGAGCAAATGAGTAAATGATTCTAAAACAGAGTAAAAACTCAAGGTCAAATTTAATATGAAAACTAGGCTAGCCATCTTTCATGTATTAGAACAGCTAATGAGTTGTTGAAAGACAAGCATGTAAATTAAATTATTTCAACATTCTCTCCATCTTACTGAGTGCCTTTCCAAAATGAAACAGATTCATCTCTTGCAGCTAACGGACACTGTACATTGATTCAGAAACCAAAGGCAAGGCACAAATGACAGGCAGAAAGATGATTATTAACTCTGTCATGAGCTGAATGGTTCATAAAGGGAGATTCTTGAATCAGAATCCAAGGTAAAGAATGAAGAAGGAATTATATAATTAGAGATTACTATTTTGTGAATGCTAATGAGATAATGGAGGTGATCCATGGTCATCAACAGGCACTAAAACCACTAAGGGAAAAGCTGAGGGGGAACATTGTAGTAGATGGCTCAGACCAACCATACTTAGGCCCAGTGGTCTTAATATCATACAGAGAAAGCTCGATAGTCAGTGTCTCCCAATGTGGTGGATTAGAACATTCAGGGTACCACCTGTGAAGTATTCTTGCCAAAAACCAAGCTAAAGTAGGGCAAAATCTAACTTGTTTGTGGGTCTGTGAGAAAGTGGGTGTGTGTGGAAATAATTACCAATTGCTTTGTATGGAGCCTAATAACCAATTATGGGACTGTATTCCTAAAACTGTGGAACTTTGTGAGAGCAACATCTCCTTTACCCTCTTCTTTTACTAAGGAGAAAACTGGGGCCCAGAGAAGACAAGTAATTTGCAAAATAATAATAATAATAATAATAATAATAATTTAAATAAAACACATCTGGCAATTAAACTATCCCCAGAATTCAGACCCCAAGCTTCCAGTAGGTTAAGTTATATGTGTCATATATCCCAGCGTTACATCTGTGGGGAAAATCCATTCACCCATGAAAGCAATTTTAAATAGACTACAGTGTCTTATTTGCAGATTTGGCAAGTGGTCCTAGAAACTGGGAAACAGAGGAAGAAATCTGTGCGGTGAGGCTGAGGAGGGCCAGAGCAGACAACTGGATGTTGCTCTGGAGCAGGAAGCAGAATCATTCTCCATCACTCATCTTTTCTTTCGCAGAGTTGAGCTTCCAAAGAGCTGTGCGGGTCAACCCTCAGCCAATAATGCCTTCTGTCTTCCAGGCTTGGTATCCTTGAACACTCACAGCTAATGAGACCCCGGGAATGGTTGCTCCAGGAACTCAGTAATGACAGTAGTGTGGATCATTTTTGAGGTCTGTTTGGAGGCATCTGAAAATGCCATTAATATGCCTTGGAATTAAGGAGATGTTTGTTTTGTAGGAGAGTGTCCTAACTGTTCACAGGGAACGTCCAAAGTAAGCATATTCTTTCCCGGCAGCAGTTTTTAAGAGCAACTGTACATTTTTCTGCCATGCCAAGAACAAAACTCTCATCTGCAAGGCACTTGGGAGGTAAAGCATGTTTCAAAGTCACATTCACACTTATCTCGTAATAGATCAGTTTTTCTTGGGAGATTTCAGAGGCTAAATTGTGAAAAATGTTTACGAGAAAGTTTAAAAGTGAAGCCATTTTCAAAACATGGTTTTTAAAAGGTCCTATTGAGCAAAAGGGGTTTTTACTATGGGCCCCGATTCTAGGTTCCTCAACCAGTAAATTGTTGATGAGAAAGAAAACCAGGTAGCAGTTCCTGCTCTTAGAGACTGCTTCCACACAGGGAAACACCTTCCAAAACCAGCAGGAATTTCAACAAAATCTTTTAGTGTCTTGACAGTATTTCTAGATAGCAAATATACTTACAAGAGAATAACTGTTCCAATAATTACTGGACCATTCTTGACATCACATGACCCTGTATCCTTTCAGACGTTTATGGTTCCTCTTTGCTACCACACAAAATGTAAGAAGCAGCAATTTATTAAAGGTTCATTGCAATGTGCAACCTGACATTGGACCAATAAACTTTCCATCAGAGTCTATTCATCTGTGTTGCACTTTAAGGAGATCTTTTCATCCATGCCGGAGTCCGGGACATTACTCATTGGTAATTTGGAACATACTGGCTCACCGAGTTTGTAGATCCTCCAAATGCTGACACAAAATCACACTTAGTAATATTAACTTCAATTTCACTGGAAAACTTTCAAACTCATGGTGGTGGATAAAATTTTCCAAGACTCTAATTTTCTTTTGAAAACTTTCATTGTGTCATTGGCAACAGGTACTGATTTTCCCCGAAGTGATGGACTCACTTCATTCATTTCTTGAGAAGATGTTTGCCAAGCATCCGAGGCTGAATAACCACAGCCTGTCACTCCTTTCAAGTAGGAAAAGACGTTTCATGAATGAAGTGGTGAGCTCAGTCACAACTCGAACAGAGGCAAAAGCATTGTTCCTTGAAGATGGGAACCATCCTATTGCATCAGCTCCCAGGGTGCTTGGTGTGTCCTTCCCACTTCATTATGCAGAATGTTTCCAAGATGTACCTGGCTCTGCCTGTTTGGTTGTTTGGTCTGTTTGTTGGTTGGTTGTATCTACTGTGTGTGGCAGCAAAGAGGATGGGGACTATGGGTACAGCTGGGTGCTGCTGTGCTGCTGCATGTTAGAGGACTAGCAGTTGTACCCAGCAATGCTTGGGTACCATCACTGCATTATTATGACAACCACATCATCCTCATGGACTTCTTGGTAGGATCTTGGGGCCTCTAGGGGTCAGCTTGTGACACCTAGAAAACTCTTTCCTGTCGCCCAGTAGTCCTTGTAGAGTCATCCTAAAGAATCTGATTGGAAATAAAGATAGGATAAGAGTACAGGGGAGAGCCACAGAGAACATTCTTAGCTCAGGTTCTAAACAAGAGATTCTTAATTTCTACCTGAGTTGTGTTGAAAGTAACTTTTAGTGGAAGACTTTCTGAGGAATTTATTCCAAGGGTCTGCTACAAATGTGATTGCAGTTCAGTGGTAAAATTAAGGAATGAAATGAATGAAAATCTAATACAGAATAAGAGATTAAATTGAAAATTATAGAAGGATTTTGCATCTGAAATGTAGATTCTCTCTATTATTTCTTCTCTACCATGGGGATAATCCTGATCTGACAATATCTCACCAGACATACTTAGGAAAGAACCCTAAGTTCTTGTATATTAGGAGAATGGCTTCCTTATGGTAGAATCACACCATGATATTTCAAAAAAATAAAAAATCAGCATTATGTAGTAACTCCACTACCAGTCTCAGGACTGTGGAGAAATGTACCCCAGGGTAAAGTAGCAAATAATGAAAATTTAAGTGTAAAGATATCTTGTTTTTCACAGCAGTGTGTGGATCAAAAAGAAAGTACACTTTTGCACACAGACACATTAAATATTCATGAGGAATGCTTGATTTTGAAAGAAATTTTAACCTGAATGTTTGTCACACAAATGATCACTTCCTAATGACCTGTCACTGGGTTTTTTTTAAAAAAATAAACCTAGTAAAAGGATTTTCCTTATAGAAAATGTTGAAATAATTTTACATTTTTTTCTAGAAAAAAAAGGGAAGGAATAAGACAATAAAAATATTCTTAATGCCAGTTTACCATGTTGTATGTTATTTTTTTAATTAGAGAAAAATACACATTCACTGTAGAAAATTTGAGCAATATTTAAATAAAAGCTGAAATAAGAAGATAGAAATCACATAAAAATAATAATCACTGTTAAAACACACACTCTCTCTCTCTCCCTGACCAATGAGTTCAATGGAAATAAAAGCATGGAGTGGCCATATGCTTTTTTTCTCATTGACTTCAGCTAGTTGAGGAAAGCTTTATTTTCCCATCTGATGCTGGTTTGTGGGAGAGGACACAAAGTCTTACCACTTTGAAGGCTCCTGCCCCTTAGGGCCACCAAGATGAGCCCAGGGCCTAGAGTCTCCTGGAAGGTCATCTTGTCCAGCTTCACTCCTGTGTGGGTTCCCAATCTCCCCACTATGGGGGTCAGATGCCAGGGGTCAGCTCCTCTGACCAGCGGGAGAAGGGAGTCCCCGGGCGCCACTGACGGGAGGGCAAGCCAAGAAAGGTAAAGCCGTCCGACGCAAATCCACCATGTGCCAGGGAGTCTTGTCTCAATCAAAAAACTCCCTTATTGTGGGGATGTTGCAAGCTTATATAGGGAAGGGGGTCCAGTGGTGCCCTGTTTCTAAGCTAAGAATGCGGAAGGGGGCTGTCCACGTGTAATGGTATAGATTCATTTAGGTTAGAGCCATGCTTTGTCCGTGAGCACGGAAGCAGAGATCAGCCAATAAGGGTGAGGAGATGTGGCTTTTTCAGGCCAGCGTGGTCAGTCCTGAGCTGGCTGCTCAGCGCCATCTCAAGGCAAGCCCCCACATTTCCCCCGTTTTGTTTTTGTAATAGGCGGAGTGGGCCGTACTCGAGTGCGCACCTGTCTTAGGTCGCCTCCATCTTTCAGGGGGTCTTACCCGTCATTGGCGGCCACACTAGCACTTCGGGTCCCGTTTGGCTGCTCGGCGCCATCTCAAGGCAAGCCCCCACACCCACTGCAGCCATGGCGGATTCTGCTGTTCTGTTTTCGTCATTGTTTGCTCTTTAAATAGAACTTAATGTTACTCAAGCACTTTTCTCCTGTCTTTAATGTGTTTGAGCATGATTTTTAATACCCACATATTAAGCCACCTGTCATATAGTCACTTCAAAACTTTCCATGACTGTCGACCTCACGTTGTTGTATAAACCCGACTTTCATCCTCCAGACTTGTTTGGGATGGGATGCACTCAAAGTGTAAGGAGACCAGTTGTCCCTTCTGTGACTCATCCCTTCCCTACAAAACTTCTCTTTGGCTGCAATGGTTTTGGTTGGAAGTTGTATAATAAAGAAAAATTTGGCTGGTCTTGAATCTTGGTTCCTGGAAAGGAGTTTCTAAAACTTTTAGAATTTCCCAACTGATAAATATGCCTTTGCTTCTCATGGTGGGTGGCTGAGGCCACACTGAGTTTATGCAAATGTGGCAACTGGGGGTAGACCTAACATGAATTGGGGCTGGCCAGGTAATTTCAGAATGGGGGCTGGCCTACCATGAAGACCACCCTCATGATTACAGGGTTGAGACTCTGAGTCACATGACATCAGCCAGACTTCCGAGAAGGCAAGAGCCCTGGAAACTGAGTTTCACCACCCAGTCAGTGGCTCAATAAATCCTGCCCATGTGAGGAAATCCCAATAAAAACCCCAGACAGTTTTGCTCAGGTGGGCTTCCGATGTGCCAAGAGGGTGATGCATCCTGAGGACAAAGAAACTTCACGCTGGGACCCTCCCAGCCTTCCTCCTATGGCTTTCTGCTTTCTGCTGATCCTTCCTGATCTGTCCTTTATAATAAGACTGTAACCACAAGCATAGCCGCTTCCTTAGTTCTGTGCATCATTCTGGTGAATTACAGAACCTGAGGGAGAAGTAAGAAACCTCAGATTTACAGCAAGTTGGCCAGGAGTGCCAGTGTCCTGTGAATCACAGGCTTGTGGCTGGCATCTGAAGGGAGGTCACTGGTGGGTGACTGTGCCCTTAACCTGTGAAGTCTGTGTCAATCGTGAGTAATCAACTTTAAAACTGCATTGCATCTGACCCAAGTTTACTCCTTAGGCTTCAGAATATTCAGTTCTAGGAAGTCAGTCGACTGGTACTTGTTTCTAGGAAGAACTCTCTGCAGTTGTTTTTCTCAACCACCCCACCCACACACACAAAACATGATGTTTTGAGCAGACTTTTGAGGGTCTCACTTTGTCTGCATAGAATAAAATGTTTCATTAGTTAAATACCAAAAATCCAAGTTCCCAACAATTCTGATCAAATATGGTGTTTCCTCAAAGAAGCCCTGTGGTCTCAAAATGTTGAGCCTGTGTATGTGTGTGTGTGTGAGTGTGTGTGTGTGTGTGTGTGTAAATTCTGAGAAATAAGTAGTCTTTCTTCAAAGTCCTCACTTCACATAGTGACTGAACATGGGACTCAGAGGACTATAAATCTCATCTAATACAAAAGCTTTTTGAGTTAATTTTGGAGATGTCTGGCCCTTGGGGTTTCCTGGGAACTCAGCTAGCTTCTTTACCATCCAGAACCACTACAGGGTTGGCCTGGCCAGATGTGGGCTGGGTCACCCCAGAGGCAGCAAGTAAATTCCAGGACAGCACATCCACTCTCCCAGGGGGTGATGTATTGCTCAGTCAAGGAGAAATCCCCAGCTTGAAAGGACAATGAGCTTTCCTGTGCCTACAAACAGCCCAGAGCTGGATCCCAAGCCTTTGATTTGTAATGCAGGACTCTGTGTCCCTGGGGGGCAGGATGTTGATGGATTTGCCCTGCAGATTCTCTGTGTAGGCAAGGTTGAGTTAGTCTACTCTGTGTTGCTTACTCTTGTCTCAGAACGCATGTCACTGCATAGCTAGCGAAGGCCATGTGGAAAGGACTGTTCCTATGCCAGGAAGGGGCGCTCTGTTATCCACGGGGCTCAACAATCTTCTCAAAGTGTTGCTCCAATAGAGGATCTCTTCATTAGCTTAGAGGACAGATGGCACCAGGACAGACTTGACCTGGTCCAGGTCTTTAGGGGACCCCTTCCCCAGAGTAGCTCTCCATGATTAAAATCACCTAAGAGAATGTGCTTAGCTATCAAGGGATAATTTGGGGTTCTCTTCAAGGTAGCTTGGGGATTTTCTGGGTATGTATCTGATCTGACTCAGTGAAAAAGGGGCCCTCACCCCAAAGGCTGAAGAAGTGAGCCCGCAGGTGAGCATGTGAAGTTCTGCACTATTCCTGGGAATCTGCCCTGCTTTTCCCTGACCACACGCCCTGCCATAGGTGACCTCTGGCTGCTATCCAATATGCTACCAATCACTGTCTTGTGCGTCCATGGCTCACACTGGCTTCTTTTACAGTGAGGACCACATTCCAGAGCCCTCAGACGCAGTGTACTCTGTCGGCCCACATCTTGGTTTTCCTAACTCAGTGCCCTTGTTTGCTTAATGGGACTCCCCCTTAGGTCGCACCGTCAATATCACCCCCACCACTGAGCTGTGCCTCCCCTCTGCACCAGGCGTCCTTATGACCTGCACACCAGGACCAGAATCCTGCACCCGAGTCCTCGCTGTCCTCCGGACTCCTAAGGGCTGTGTGTCCTTACTATTACCATCTTACCAAAGAAATGCTGTCATATTGAAATACCAAGATAAAAGTACATGCTAATTCCAGGGGTTATTTTCCTCTTCACCTTACAAGGATCTTTAAAATATTACATTTTCACTGAACTATTTGTTGTACAAGTGAAAGGTGGTTTCTTTCTCTGATATAGCTGTATTTAATACTTTGCTGAAAGATATTTGTCTATTAGTGGCCTTTGGAGTAGGATGGCCATGTAAACTATTTTCTAATGTTGGCTAATTTTATGGGTGAAATAGAAATCTCTGACCTTAGAGGGAGGTTTATTTGAAAGTACAAGCATCCTCATCAATTAGTTCCTGATCTATTTGACATTTTTTCTTCTCTGCAGACCAAATAGTTGTACCCTTCTTCCAGGTCTTCTAAAGGCAAAAACAATTGTTCCAAAAATGAGCATTAATTAAAAGATATTTCTTTTACTTAAAGAGCACTTGTAACAACAGGGATGCTATATGTATTAGTAATGATAAATAAGGTTCTAACCTATTGGATGCATTTTGCTAATAATAGCTAATGTTAACTGAGCATGTGCTACATGCTGATGATTTTTAAAGCATCACTGATTATTTAATCATTTAACCCTCATAACTCTGGGAGGTAGGTACTATGCAAATATTTTAAAAAGAAACTGAGACAAAGAGAACTTTGGTGTATTATCCCAAATCCATAGCTACCAAGTAGCAGAGTTCAAACTTGAACTAAGGCTGACTGGCCTAGAGTCCAGGTACATAACCACTGTGCTATAGCTCCTTCCTTGCCAAATAGTGGAGGAATCCATTTTCATTGCTAGAATACAGGGGAAGAGGGAGAACAGATGCTAGGGCTGTGTGTGAGATGACTGGGGACCCCACATCCTGATTATAGCCCCTCATTTTGGAGAATTCTGATCGTGCATGTAGACAGATCCTTGAGGAAAATGAATATTTAAGAGGTAGCGAGAAGAAACAGTCACTGAGGAAGGTCAAGCAGCAGATACTGAGGGAAAGAGCCAGGGGAGAGCAGTACCCTGGGAACCTGCTGTAGAAGAATGTGCTGCATGAAGGAAGACATTTCCATAGTGTCCAATGCAATGGAGGAATTGAGTGACATGCACTGTAGCATGTCCCCCTGCCCTACATGCCAGGTACAGGGATGACTGGCCTGCCTTAGTAAGAAAAATTCTGGGTAGAAGTGGTGAAAGATTTGGGGGAAGGGCCAGAGGTTGAGCAGCAATTGAAAATCAGAGCATGGACAGAGTGAGTATGGGTTTATCATCCTAGAATCCCAATGGAAGAGGAAGAGATACAATGAAATAGAGAGAGAGGGTTAATGAAGGGATTTTATCAAAGATAAGTTGGCTGAAAAGTGGGGCAAGAGAGGGGATCCATGGAAAAAGAGAAGTAAGAGCAGTGGAGTAGAGGGAGGGGATTGAGAGTAAGGGAGGAGGGAGGGGAAAAGGGAGGAACTGTGGAATGAATAAGCTGAATTATGCTATGTACATATGTGAACATACCAAGTGAATTCCACCTTTAGAGAAATCTATAAAATAATGATTATTAAAAAATGATGAATAAATTGAAGGAAGAAGAGCAATAGAATAGAGGAAAGAGAATAGGGAGATGGATGAGAGGAGGGAAAGAGGAAGTACTACAGACTGAAATGAAGCAAATTATATTCCATGCATGTATGATCATGTCTCAATGAACCCCACTATTATGTGCAACTATAATGCATTAATAAAAACATTTAAAAATCAGTTGTGTGTATGTGGATTATTTCTTCTAATAATTGATTCTCTATTCTGTTCCATTGGTCTATGTGTCTGTTTCTATGTGAGTACCATGTTGTCTAGTTACTATAGCTTTGTATTATGTTTTGAAGTCAGGTATTATGATGCTACCAGCATTGTTTGCTTTTGTATTTTTCTCCCTTAGGATCGCTTTGACTCTTTTGGGTCTTTAGTTGTTCCCGATGAATGTTTTTCTCTATTTCCATGAAGAGAGACATTGGTATTTTGGTGAAAAATTGCATTAAATCTATGAAATCTACAGATCACTTAATGTAATATGGTCATTTAATAATATCGATTCTTCTGATCCATGAACATGGGATATCTTTTTATTTTTTTGTGTATTCTCTATAATTTCTTTCATCAATGTTTTATAATTTTAATTGTAGAGATCTTTCATTTCCTTGGTTAAATTCATCCTAAATATTTTATTTTTGTAACAATTGTGAATGGGATTTCTTTGTTAATTTATTTTTTCAGCAAGTGCATTATTGATGTATAAAATGCTACTGTTTCTCATATGTTGATTTTGTATACTGCAACTTTACTGAATTTATTTTTTCAGTTCTAACAGCTTTTTGTTGGACTATTTAAATTTTCTGCCCATAAAATCATGTCTGCAAATAAAATAATTCTCTTCAATAAATAGTGTTGGTGAAATTGCATATATGTATGAGGAAGAATAAAATGTTCTCTCACCATATACAAAAATTAACTCAAAATGGATCAAAGCCCTAAATGTTAAACCTGAAATTATGAAATTACCATAGGAAGGCATAGAGAAAACCCTTCACAGCATTGGTGTAGGCAATGATTCTTTTAGATAGAGCCCCAAAGGCACAGACAACAAAAGTAAAGGTAAACATGGAATTATATCAAACTAAGAAATTTTCATACAGTAAAGGAAATGATCAATAGAATTATGAAAAAACCTATAGAATTGGGGAAAATATTTGCAAACTCTTCAGCTGATAAATAACTATTCAAAATATATAAGGAATATGAAAAACTAATACCAAAAAACTGTTTTTAAAATTCAACTAAAATATGGGCCAAAGAAGTAAACAGACATTTCTCAAAAGAAGACATGTAAATATGCAATAAGTATATTTAAAAACCTCAATTTTATTAATCATCAAGAAAATGCAAACCAAAGCCACAATGAAATATCATTTCACCCAGTTAAATAACTATCATCGAAGAGACAAATCTTAAAAAGGCTGGCAAGAATTCAGAGAAAATGGAACACTTACACAGTGCTAGTAGGAATGTAAATTAGTTCAGCCATTATAGAAAACAGTATGGAAATTCCTGAAAATACTGAAAAAGAAGTACTATGTGACTCAGCAACTCCACATGTGTGTTTATAGCCAAAGGAAATGAAAGCATTATGCCAGAAAGATACTTGTACTCCTGTCAACCTTCCTTAAGAGGACATTGGGACTGAATACAGGGGACAGGTAGATGAACTGATGAATAGGACAGGTAGATGAACTGATAGGAATAGAGGAGGGACAACACTCCACTGACATAATTGAATGCTTTAAAGCTGTTCCTCAGATTGAGTTCATGCATTGTCATTCATAATGACTGATCCAGTCCATGAGCAGAGATTGTCCTTGGCTACAAGGGTCATTCCATGTGAGCACAGGAGTTGTAACTGACAGCCCACCAGTCAGGTTAGGGGTTAAAACGTCCTTGTAGGCATGGATCCTGTCATTCTCAGGATGGCTGTGGACCCCCTCACCAAACTGATCTCTTATTGCTTAGAGCCACCGGGATATTCTTTTCCTTCATTTGGTTGTATTAAGAGTGGGAGCATTAGGGCCGATTATCCCTGTGAGTCCCTTTTGCAGGAGAGGTTGTATTTCAATAGTTTTCCTATTAGTATGTGCTCTCTGGAGAATGGGAGTCAGAACTCTTCCCAGTCAGTAGAACCATGTTTTAAAGGCTTGAAAAACACTGAAATGACTAAAGTATAAATAAATCAGAACACAGAATTGGATTTCTCTGGAAATACAAATGGGCTGAAAAATGAAGGAAAGAAAAATTTTCTACCCAAGGTCCTTAAGAAACTACTGAATAGGAAAAGAACTCAAATTATCCATATTTGCTGATGACATGATTCTATATTTAGAAGACCCAAAAAACACCACCAGAAAACTTCTTGAACTCATAAATGAATTCAGCAAAGTAGCAGGATATAAAATTAACACCCACAAATCAATTGTGTTCCTATACATTAGTGACGAATCAACTGAAAGAGAAATTAGGAAAACTATCCCATTCACAATAGCCTCAAAGAAAATAAAATAATTGGGAATCAAACAAAAGAGGTGAAAGACCTCTACAGTGAAAACTACAGAACACTAAAGAAAGAAATTGAAGAATCCCTTAGAAGATGGAAAGACCTCCCATGTTCTTGGATAGGCAGAATTCATATTGTCAAAATGGCCATACTACCAAAAGCATTATGCAGATTCAATGCAATTCCTATTAAGGTTCCAATGATGTTCTTCATAGAAATAGAAAAAGCAGTCATAAAGTTCATTTGGAAAAATAAAAGGCCCAGAATAGCCAAAGCAATCTTCAGTGAGAAAAGTGAAGTAGGAGGCATCATAATACCAGATCCTAAATCATACTACAGAGCCATAGTAACACAAACAGCATGGTATTGCCACCAAAACAGACATGAAGACCAATGGTACAGAATAGAAGGCACAGAGACAAACTCACATAAATAGTTATCTCATACTAGACAAAGGTGCCATGAACATACATTGGAGAAAAGATAGCCTCTTCAACAAATGGTGCTGGGAAAACTGGAAGTCCACGTGTGAAAAAAATGAATGCCCTTAGAAGAATAGAGGAAGATCCCTCTGGATAGGGTGTCCTGGGCATGGACACTTTTAGTCTCTTCTTTCCCCATCAGTTTGTCTTTCCTGGTTATCTGCTGAGATTCCCAGTGAGGGACCTTGAAACAATGGCACTCCATCCATTGGTCAGATGAGGGTGTTCTAGAGATCCCCTCCCACACTTGGGGTGGGGCTGTGGGGCAAGAAGATGAGGTCAGTGGGACCTTGATCCTGAGGCAGCTTCTGGCTTGTCCCAAGGTATCAAAGTGTCTGTCTTTGGGGTACATTTTCTGAGCCCAAACAATAGGGTTACTTACATCTTGGGGGTGGGCTTTTTAAATCATCTGATTCTTATTTTCCTATATACTCCAGATTATGCATAGTTAATATTTATTAATTTTTGTAGCTAGAGAGCTGTTTTTGTCTCTTCGTTTATATAATTAGATTCACAAAGTATGTAGTTTGCAGTCTGATTTTATTTAGTAAAAAATTATAAGATTCCCATCATTAAGAGTTCTCCACAGCATAATGGCATGATGTTTTTAGTCTGAGGCATGCCTCAATAGAGGCGAGCATTTTTTTCTGTTAATACTTTCACTATTCCTGTGACTCAGGGTTAAATAATACTGGGATGAATGCCTGTCAAACATAATGTTGAATGAAGTGCCATGATTGTGTCACAGGGTATGAAATTTTCTAAGCCTCTTGATTGATATTCCCAGTGATGTGGCCAGGGATGGAATGTGTTCCCAGGGCCACCAGGCAGAACCAGGCAGGTTGCTCCCACAGCTCTGGGGCAGACACTCACCGTGACAAGCCACGGCGGGGCTGCTTTGCTCTAATTCTCATTATTCTGATTACTCGTCAAGGTAAACATTTAAAAACAGATTTATGTGTCTTTCCTCTTTCCATAAATTTTATCTTTGGGGTCTTTCATATTTTCATATTGGCTGTTTATATTTTGGCACTGATTTGTAAGACCTCTTATCTAAGACTATTAACCTGTTTGTTATATTTGTGGCGTATTTCCCCCTGGCTTTTGAAATATATTGTTTGTTTTTGATGGCACTTCAAATTTGTGTGTGCATGAACCTAACAATATTTTCCCTTTTCATTTTTTCCATTGTGTTTCTACTCAGACACAACTTCCATTTCCTGGGTCAAAAATTTTCTGCTGATGTATTTTTTTGCTTGTTTAGATGTTTGCCTCTTTTTAAAATAAAATAGTCTCTTTAACCAAACTTGGATTTCTTTTGTGGTCCTATGTGAGTTGAGTGAACTAATCCTTACATTCCCCAAGTCCTTGGAATGCACCCTCTACCTGAAGCTGGTGTACTTGGCTTCCCCAGGCCATCTGCACGGTGAACGCCCTAACCACAGACTTCTCTCTTCTGCACCAACCTGGCTGCCCACCGGGGCTCATCTGTCTTACAGAGTGGAAGGTCCACCCTTCTGCTTGTTAATGGCCTCTCTTCTTCTCACATCTTCATATCAGACCCATCAGCTCACATGGAACCCAAGTAGAGTTAGAATCTGAGCAGATCTACCTCCCTGCGCTGCCTCCTCTCTGAGATGTCACTAGAGCCTCTTGCTTGAAGGATCATAATCACCTCTAGCCTGGCCCGTGTGCCTCTGCATGAGTCTAAGGGCTGCAGGAGGACGTGGAAATCTTCTTCCTCTGCCCAAAGTCTCCACCAGTGTCCTCCCTCACCTCCTCTACCTGGAAGGCCCTCCTTCCAGATATGAGCCTGGCTCTCACCCACACACCCTGAAAGATTTTACTGACACGATGCTTGTGCGCTGGAGCATGTGCTCTCCACACTACTTAAAATGGCAAATGGCAAGCTATACCACCTTCCCACCATGGCCCAATCACTGACCCCCTTCTCTAGTTTTTTTTTTTTTTTTAAATAGCACCTAAAACCATCAGACTTATACATTTTGTACTTTGTTCCTTGTTTCCTGTGAAATCCCCAAGAAATAGGAAGACAGTTTCTTCTTTTCACAGATGAGACTTCAGTCTCCAGGTCTTTCTACTTCATAAGTGCATTGAAGTATTTTTTGGGTGTTTTCATACCATTAAATGCCTCGAGAAACTCTAGGCATCTGACTAGATTATAGTCTCTAAAAGTTGTTGTTTGTTTGCGTTTACCAAATGTAGATGAGTTTCTGTGTTTTCTGCCTACTTTTGAAATTTGGTAGTGTGAAAAGTTAATATGCAACTTCCTGCTGCCCTGGGTACTCTATGGTCTTTAAAAATGGCTTGAGTATTTTAGCTACTTCCTATTTGAAGATGGCCAGGGAAAAGTCTCAGACTTCTTCACGATATAATTGTTCAGGTTTACCATAAAAGAGAAGGTAATGGATTTTATGCCATAATTATTTATGGACTTTCTTTTTCTTTTCTATTTCTTATAAGAATTTTATTCTAAATTCAATAAAGTATCCTAAGAATCACAATGTCTAAATGTAAAAGCAATATACTAGACACCTGCCAAATTTCCACACCTGCAGAAGAACTTAGAAAATTTAGACCTAGTGTTTGGAGAATTTTTTTTTAATGTGAGGGGAGGAAGTATTTTTGTGACAAATACCAAGTATAATAATTTTGTTGTAGTTGTAAAGAATTTTCTTAAAATAAAACAATAAAAATAATTAAATTTAAAAATCCAATACAATGAACCTGCATGGCACAGCACTTGTGAGGATGGAGCCAGGCCCACTTCCCCACCCACTCCCCAGCTTTCCATCAGAGGTTGCTTTCAACATTATTCCCTCACTATTCCTTTAATTAAATGCTGGGTGATAAAAGAATCAGCATGGTCCCTACTCATTCTGACCATGTCCTTTCTATTTTTATGCATAATGAAAAAAAGAAAAAGAAAAAAAGGCAAAAGATTTATACAATCTGAAGAGAAACCAGAGCATCACCCTATGTGCATATATGATTACATGACCTGTGTAACTCTACGTCACATACAACCAGACGAATGAGAAGTTATATCCATTTATGTATAATCTGTCAAAATGCATTCCACTGTCATGCATAACTAATTAGAATAAAAACAAACAAACAAAAAGGTTAGACACCTCCCTCTCAGGCAGGTGAAATCCAGAGACAGGCTCTGAGCATGGCCAGCAAGTCAGTCCAGGCTCATCAGGGCCCTCGGCACAGGGCTCCCCCTCCTCATCCAGTCTGCATGACTGTGCCTTAGCTGCCACCAACCCCACAGGAGGGAGGGAAGGGAAACAGAGCTGGCCCTTCATTTCAAGAAGTGTGCGAGGATTTGCACATGGACCATGATAAAAGAGGGTGGGAAATGCAGTCTTTATCCCAAACTCAACTAAGAGTTGGGATTCTAGTCCTATAGGAGGAGGAAATGCCACATGGTTTAATAAATTACCTTCATTAAAGAAAAAAAGTATATGAAAAGCTGCAGGAGAATGATCAGCGGGAAGAACTGTTCAGCTTGCATCTTGGGACTCGCTGGCAAATGCTTCCAATAGAAACGTGCAAACATCTCGAAAGAGCCACTCAGGGGGAAGCTGCTATGCCTTCTCTCCTCAGGAGGCTGTGTGACCGCGGCCAGTTCTAGTTCAGGGAGGAAGAGTTGTGGCTTTTGAGGGGAAAAGTTGTGTTACTTTATGAAATTGGACAGTTTCAAATTACTTGATCATAATCCTTCTGCTGCTTCAAGTGACTGTGAGACTTTGAAGCAGCAACAGGAAGTCAGAAATGTCATTAGTGTGCCTGAGATTTTTATCCAGGGGCAGGCAAAGAGCTTTGCTAACCTAATACGGTTTAAAAGGGCAGTGAGAAGTGACAGTAGCGATCATTTGCGACTCTACCCCGGGAGTGCTGCCTGTGAACAGCAGTGGTTACATTCACTACCTCACAAAACCTTCCATGAAGGTCCTGTTCATTTAACAAATGTGTACTGAATGCAGACCCCTTGCTAGCTATGGTTTTCTGCTCCCTGTCCAAAGAGAATCCAAAATACCTGGCTTATTACCACCTGGGGGCAGCTGTTGAAATTTTAGATGGAATTCTCCAGAGAGGCCCTGGCAGACTTGAGGTTTGGAATTTCAACATCAGTCATCATTATAACATACTTTTTGAATTTTGTGAGCTTATTTAATTATTTTTCTGTCAAAGGCTGATTTAAGCACTACGCAGATATGGCAAAGGGCATCTGAAACCATCTCCTGAGGTCCCTGGGCTGGAGGGAGGCCACTTTCCATTGTGTCATGTAAGAGTGGAAATTCAGTTTTCTCCACCAGCTTGGTGAATTCTCCAGCAGCATTAGGCATTCCTGCTCCGCTCCCCTGGTTCTACTGGCTAAGGCAATGCCTGCAGGTTTGATCTTGAGTGACGCCTAGTGGTTCCATGTTGTAATGGGAACACTCGGCTTTGAATGGTTCTCTGGCTAACAGGCCAAGAGGGTGCTGGACTGTTTTTCATCTTCACCCTGTCAAATAGCCGCATGAAAAGATGACTTTCCATTATGGCAATTCAGATTTCCCACTTGTCAAAAAAACTGATATCTGTGCTCCCACCTCATTGAGGGGACATCAACAGTCTCTGGAAGATTCTATGTTCTTTCAAGTGGTTGTGGTGACAAAGCATCGCCCTTTTCTTCTTCGGAATGGTGGGGGTGTTTCAGACCAGCACTACGCATGAAGAAAGGGGAGCAAGTCCAACAACACCCCTTCCCCGGCCAGAACAGAGAAACACCAGGGAGATTTCAGATAGGAAGTCACTGGTTCGGGTTTCTGTGTTTGGTTTGAACTTCTGATATTTAAAAGCAAAATGGAAACCAGAATTTAACATTCCATACTTGAAAGCCATCTCAAAACCATTGTATGACAGACTGGATTGTGGTTCAGAAGTCATTTGTCTTACTCTGGCCTCTTGTTCTTTCCACCCATAGATTATAAAACTTGGACAGAGTCAAAGGAATTCCCAGAGAATAGAGGAACCCAATCCATTATGACTTCCTTCTTAAATTTTAAATACTGAAAATAACATAGCAAACACTCATGTGTTCACATTTTTTTTTAATAAAAGAAACACAATATTATAGAAAGAGTTGATTTTTTTTCATCCCAGGCCCATTTTCCATCACTACAATTCATGAGGTATTTATCTTCCCAGTCCATTTCTTAAAACATAATTTACTCCATATCAAAACTATTATTCTTCACCCATCAAAAATATTATTCTGTATGTATTTTAATTATAGAAATATTTTACTGTGGGCATCATTCTACAATTTGCTCTTCAACAATTTTTAATAGTTACCTGTGTTTAAATATTTAATATTATTTTATTATTTCAAAAAATAAGTTTTCACTGCAAGAAGAGATCAGTTTGTCTATTCTCTTATTATGGAAAAATATTTTCCAATAGCTTTTTTTCTGATTGAAAAACGTTCTAGGGAAGCATTTTTGAAATGGTAAAAGAAAGGACCTCTGAAAATCTGATCATTTATAAAAACAATGGAAACAAAAGCAAAATTGTCAAAAATCAACCTTTTCAGAACTCAGGATAAGCTATAAGAATAATCTGAGGTATGTTTACTCAAGAAAAATTACGAAATCTCAGTAAAAATATTGGGTTTGTAGTGTCTTAGTTGACCCCGTTCCCATCCTCTTCTCTCTGGTCCACAGTAGACTTAAGGATCAACAATCTCACAACCATACCATCTATGAAAACCAGCAGCCTTGCCACAACTGGAGAGGGTAGAAAGGTGTGTGTTGCCCCCACAATTCTTCAGGAAACCATCACAATTTGACCTGTCTGGATCTCCCCACAAAAAAAAAAAAAAAAAACATTCACAGAATTTGTCTATATCTGATCTAACTGAGCTCATTCAATACAAAGAGCTCTATTCCCAGAGAACTTGTGAAAAACAGTCAGTGTCAATTGTTTAATTTTGTGGTTGTCTCAGGTGACAAACTGTGGCAAATTCCAACTGTGGCAAACAAACATCTGACCAAAAAGCTTAAAAGGAGATTTTGAGGAATAAAATGTCCAAAGAGGCTTTGAAAGCTCTGACATATGCCTGGGAATCTAGAAGAGTGTTGGTCATGTGCAGGACTTGGAACTTGCAAAGGAAGACTTGAGGAAACCCTGATCACTCACTTCAGGCTGACCTCGGGGCTCTTTGCATTCAGTAAGGAAGAGTCAATGCAGAGCTATGAACTTCTGAAAGTGTGAAGATATCACAACTCCCCCCCCACACACACACAATCTGCTCCTGGTAAAAGCCACAAGACTTATTTGTTCAAAGCCTTTAAAGAATTCTCTGTCCAGTCAACTGATGACCACTAAGCTCACTGAACAGAGAATTCAGCAGCCCTCTATGACAATAATACAGACTGTATACAATAAGTCCAGGAAAGTTGCTACCTTAATAAAATAAAACCAGTATCTATAACAACATAAAGTAGAACAAACCCTAGAGGGAAGGTGGATCTTATTTTGACACATATCATGTTATGTTATTTTAAATGTTCAGTTTTCAGAGAGCAGCAGCAGCTGCTTGAATCCCCAGTTCATTCTAGCCAGGTGCCACATCCATTCCAGAATGGAGTATCTGGAATTCTTGGTTGCTATGACAAGTGACAACACTTGCAAGGATTCTTGTGGTTGATTACTATCCAAAGTACTTCATCTTTGGTTAAGAAGTCATATACAAGAGACTTTCTTGTCAATACTTTGTGTTATCAACAATTATACAGAAATTACAGACAAGTAAGTGACTGTTTTGTGTTGTTGCTGCTGCTATTGTTTTGTTAAGAGAAAAAACTGTAGATATATTTGAAAATCACTTCTCCACAGGCCCTCATCTAGAGTTCTTATCAAATTCACCAATTGGAAAAATTCATTTTCACTATTTAATTCCTTAACATCATGTTGCCTTAGTCAGAGTCCCAGGGCAATGGAATCTATATGTAGAAATTGATTTATCATCAGATAATGGCTTATATTATTACAGAGGCTGAGAAACCCCATAGTCTGCCATCGGCAAGAGGATGCCAGGAAAACAGTGGCATAGTGTGGAAGCCAAAGAGTAATGGCCTGAGATACAAGAGTCTGTGGGCCCAAGAGAGCCAACGTCAAGCTGAACCTCATTCTGCCTGTTGGTTCCATTCACATCCTCAGCAGAGAGGGCTGACTTACTCAGTCCACCAGTTCAGATGCCAGTCTTGCCCTGACCAGTTCTCACAGGCACAGCCAGAAATGTCTAATCAGAGATGGAGAATCCTGGGGTCAAGTCCACACATATTGTCAACCATCACAATGTCTAACTTCTCTCCCACCTGCTGACCACCTCTCTCCTACCCAGCAGGCATTCAGAGCACTAATGTAACTCTGGCCTTCTTAACCACCTGTAAGTTGGCACTCATCAAAGTGCCATTTTACTCCAAGCAACTAAGATCTGAAATTGCATTTCCTGCCAGAGAACATGTCCTCCTCCTCAATGAGGGTAGATTTCAATGAATAGAGACACAGAAGAGATAATCAGCTACTGAGACTAAATAATTTAAACATCAATAAAAAGTAAGCATTATTCATTGAATAAATCACATATGTAAAAAGGATAGCTAAGATGGTAATATAGGAAATACCATAGACCTGTCCTAAAATTCCTTTTTATTCAGTCCTGTGAGAATTTTAAAGAACAAACTTTGACTACAGGGGTTGACATACACTTAATAGAATATGGAATGTTTAGAAATGTCAATGAAAGTGCTCCAGCTAAGAGATGACACTAAATCCTTGGGAAACAGCACTTGCCTGGAATGAGGCTTCTGTTCACATTTGGCTCCAGAGATACTTTCTTTCCTAGACAAACCACTGGTTGTTCTTGGGAGATGAGAATATGAAAAAGGCAGGGTGAGCCACTCAGGCAGAGGAATGGGAATGGGACCTATACCTCAAAGGACCCCTTTGGGCTCTGACTTTGAACCCAAGAGAAGCCCATGAGGCTGGAGAGAGGAAATCACACAGACCAGCTGTGGCTGCCAGGGTGGCACAGGGTGAAGGAAGCCGAGTCCCCAGCAGCTCTGAAACACCAGCGGAAACATTAGGAGCAACGTAGGGCTGACAGAGCAAATGGACATACAGAATTCTAGGCAAACAGGAGAACTCTGCATGAAGAACTGCAGGCATCTGCTCTGGAAGTAGCCCGTCCCTAAAAGTAATAAGTAAAAAGGATCTAAACAAAGATCTCATAAGAAAATAGTGGAAAAGTGGCATAAAAATGAATGACGGTTAAGGAACTCTGGGAAAATATTGTCAAAAACAGACAGGTTAGTTTCTTTTTTTAAATCAAATGGAGCAGTTTCATCTATAAAGTGAGCTCAAGGTAGAGAGGCAAGAATTTAGCAAAGAAGTAGTGCCCCTCAGGAAAGAATTGGAAAATACTCTCAGAAAACCAAAGCTATGCTAGAAATGGCCCCAAGAAAATAGGAAGCGCTCAAAACCTGGCAAGGAGCATGAAGGAGAAGGCTGGAGTTAGCCCTAGAGAGGAGATCACTGAGGAGACCAAAGTATCAGAAGAGAAGACATTTTAAATGAAATTCTAATGAAGGAAGATCCAAGATGGCAGCCTAGAGGGAGGCTGCGTTCCTAGTCTCTCTATGACCTGGGATTCAAGCAGTGGGAATACTGTTTCTCTGCCAGTTATTAGAGGACCCCTGACAGCTGCTCTTGCACAGGAATTCCAGGCCCCAGCCTCAATGTTTGTACAGGACCCAGGCCACTGCCCACACAGGACCCTTGGTCACTGCTCCCACTCAGGACTCCTGGCATCAGTGCCCACACACCGCGCAGGACCGCTCTGCTGCCGCTCCCATGTGGACCCTCATCTAAGTATGGGGCTGTCCCAGTTGCCTCCACCTTGGGACACTGCAACCATTCCCATAGTCCCCTTCACACCATAGCCTGCACCTGGGGACACTGGAGAGGGTCTGGAGACAGCCACCCTCCACAACACTGCATGCCACAGAGCTGCATCTCTGAACATGTCTCCCAGTGCCACTGCCCGTCCTGTCCTGACACCCCATCTCTGAAAGTAGCCACTTCCATCTTGGGACACCTTATCACCATCTTGGATTATCCTTACTACTGCCATCGCCATCTTTAGTTGGGGCAACTCTCAGCTTGGGACACCAGCTGGGGCATAGAAGCAATATCAAGGTATTTACAGTCCCCCAACTCCCCCCCTTCCCCACAATGGCTGACCCAACACAGCACTTGCAGCTATGTGGCCAGTCCATAGCTCACAAAGCCTGGTCCTGATCTGCCTAACACAAAACAGCTCTCCATGACAGGTGTGCAGCCCCAGAGTGCAGCCTGCAAGACCTTCAGACATAGAGGTTCCTTTGGGAAGTAGAAAGGGGAAGAATGAGAGAGATACAGTTTAGAGACTAAACTAGAGACCAGGAATTGTGAAATCTACAGGAGATATAAAGAGACAAAACCAGGTGCCTGCATCACATGAGTGGGTCCCAAAGGAGATTCTTGGGGTGTAGTCTTCCCATGAGGACTAGAAAGTGCTATACCCCACCTCCAGGAGTTCTGCATTCAAACCAACCCTCCCACTCTAATAACCTTCACCATCCTGAAGATGAGTTACCAGCAAACTGCAGACAACCCCACCCACTGGATGAGAGGGGAAGCAGGAAAGATACTGAACTCCAACAGAAACAACCCTTTAATTTACCTTTGAGGTTTTTTTGCTATTATCTTTCTTCTTCTCCTTCTCCTTCTCCTTCTCCTTCTCCTTCTCCTCCTTCTTCTTCTTCTTCTTCTCTTTCTCTCTTTTCCCATACGCACATCCCCAACATCTGTGAAACCAAGTACTTTTCATGCATTAGGCTACTGAGGACTGGGGTGTCTGAATAGTATATTACAGTTGTGTTGTACATTCTTCTATCTTCTATTTTTACACTTTTTATTTTTCTTAATTTTTATGTTTGTTTGTTGTATTATATTTTCTTCCCACTTGTCTCCCCAAAACCTTTTTCTCTCTTTTCTCCTGCTACTAGCCAACTTATTTTGATTCCTCTTTCACGCTTTCTAAGATCTAATAACTCTATATCCTCACTTTCTACCTCCTTAACATCTCATCCTACACCTCACCCTTGGTTCTCTATTTGTCCACCCTCAGGAATTGTAGACCCTTTTGCAAACCTACTATTTATATTGTAGATAATAATCAAATGCACCATTTCTATATATTGTGACAAAACCGTAAATGTCTTAATAGGAGCTACTTGGTTTAAGGCTATATATTGTTTGCATTGGGATCTGTTAATATTGATCCCCCACTTAAAGGAGAGGTATTGGAACCCTGCAGGGAAACTATAAGCCTATAGGATAAAAACTGTAACACCTTGTATCTGCAGTACTAGAAGGGAAGACACATGAACAACACAAATAGATAAGAGAAACCAACCAAGATACTGCATTATTAGAATCCATGGTTCAGCACAACAGAAGAAATGTCAGAGAGGGAGTTCAGGATGTACATAATTAAAATGTTCTGTGAATTAAAGGATGATATAAGAGAGCAAACAGGCAGCAAAAGACCATTGTGATAAAGAGCGACATAGGCAAATACAGGAAGCAAAAAATTATGCCAATAAGGAAATAGATTCTGAAAAAGAATCAAACAGGAATCCTTGAAATGAAAGAAACAATAACATATACCATGCACTGAAAGAAAATGAATGCCAACCAAGAATTCTGTATCCAGCAAAATTAAGCTTCAGATTTGATGATGAAATAAAAACCTTCCATAGTAAACAAAAGTTTTAAAAAAATTTTACAACAAGAAAGCCTGCACAGAACATCCTTGGCAAAATTTTCCATGAGGAGGAAATTAAAAACAGTGAAAATCAGCAAAAGGAAGTATTACATTAAAGGAAAAATCAATCAAAGAGAAACCAAGGATAAGTCAAAAATTAAAAATAAACCAAAATGACCAGGAATACAAACCATGTTTCAATAATAACTCTGGATGTTAATGGCCTAAACTCATCAATCAAAAGACATAGATTGGCATATTGGATTAAAGAAAGACCCAACAATATGCTGCCTACGAGAGATTCACCTCATAAAAAAAGACATCCACAGATTGAAGGTAAAATGTTAGGAAAAAACATATCACTCACATGGACTGTGTAAACAAGCAGGGGTTTCCATCCTCATATCAGATAAAGTAGACTTCAAGCCAAAGTTAGTCAAAGGGATAAAAACTGTCATTTCATACTGCTTAAGGGAATCATACATCAACAAGACATAATAATTATAAATATATATGCCCCAAACAATGGAGCATCTACATTCATCAAACAAACTCTTCTCAATTTCAAGAGTCAAATAGATGAGAATACAATAATACTGAATGACAACACACCTCCTTTCACCACTGGACAGATCTTTCAAACAGAAGCTAAACAAAGAAACTGCTAAATTCAATAATACAATCAATAATTTAGACTTAACAGACATATATAGAATATTTCATGCATCAATAGGTGAATACACTTTCTTCTCAGCAACACATGGATCCTAGTCTAAAATAGACCATATATTATGCCACAAAACAACTATTAGCAAAGACAAAAAAAAATGAGATACTACCCTGCATTCTATCAGACTATAATGGAATGAAATTAAAACTCAATGATAAAATAAAAAATAGAAGCTACTCCAACATCTGGAGACAAAACAATATGCTATTGAATGAACAATGGATTACAAAAGACATCAGAAATGATATTAAAAAATTCTTAGAGTAAATGAGAACTCTAATATAACATATCAAAATCTCTGGGACACTATGAAGGCAGTACTAAGAGGAAAGTTCATTACATACAGTCCATTCCTTAAAAGAAGAAAAAGTCAACAAATAAATGACCTAACATTACATCTTAAAGCCCTAGAAAAAGAACAAATCAATACCAAAAGTAGTAGAAGACAAGAAATAATTAAAATCAGAGCTGAAATCAATGAAAATGAAACAAAAGAAACAATTGAAAAAATGATAAAATGAAAAGTTGGTTCTTTGAAAAAATAAATGAAATTGATAAACCCTTAGCCACGCTAATGAAGAGAAGAAGAAACTCAAACTACTAAAACCCATGATGAAAATAAAAATCACAACAGACACTACAGAAATACAGAAGATAATTAGAAACTATTTTGAAAATTTGTACTCCAATAAAATAGAAAATATCAAAGACACTGACAAATTTCTAGAGTCATATGATTTACTCAAA
This sequence comes from Geosciurus inauris, assembly GCA_004024805.1. Classification (NCBI taxonomy): domain Eukaryota; kingdom Metazoa; phylum Chordata; class Mammalia; order Rodentia; family Sciuridae; genus Geosciurus; species Geosciurus inauris. The sequence continues at coordinate 87,791 of PVHX01000941.1, forward strand.
CTGAATCAGGATGATATATACACAAGTTAAACAGATCAATTTTCAAGCAATAAAATAGAAGACACTATCAAAAGCCTACCCACCAAGAAAAGCGTAGGACCAGAAGAATTTACAACTGAGACCTTCAAAGAAGAGCTAATACCAATACTCCTAAAATTCTTCTATGAAATAGAAAAAGAAGGAACACTTCCAAACTCATTCTACGAGGCCAATATCACCCTGATTCCAAAACCAGACAAAGACACATCAAGGAAAGAAAACTTCAGACCAATATCTCTAATGAACATGGATTGCAAAAATTCTCAATAAAATTCTGGCAAATTGAATGCAAAAGCATATTAAGTGCATCACGATCAAGTGAAGTTCATCCCGGGGATGTAAGGTTGGTTCTACATACAGAAATCAATAAATGTAATTCATCACATCAATAGACTTAAAGATAAGAATCATATGATCATCTCAATAGACACAGAAAAAGCATTTGACAAAATACTGCACCCCTTCATGTTCAAAACATTAGAAAAACTAGGGGTAATAGGAATATACCTCAACATTGTAAAAGCTATCTATGCTATGTCCAAGACCAACATCATTCTAGATGGAGAAAAATTGGAAGCATTTCCTTTAAAAACCGGAATAAGACCAGATGCCATCTTTCACCACTTCTGTTTAACAGTCCTTGAAACTCTAGCCAGAGCAATTAGACAGATGAAAGAAATTAAAGGGATATGGATAGGAAAAGAAGAACTCAAACAATCACTATTTGCTGATGACATGATTCTATACTTAGAGGATCTGAAAAATTCCACCAGAAAACTTCTAGAACTAATAAAAGAATTCAGTAAAGTAGCAGGATATAAAAACACCCCCCATAAATCAAATACATTTCTGTACATCAGTGATGAATCCTTTTAAAAAACTAGAAAAACGACCCCATTTACAATAGCCTCAACAAATAAAAAATAAAATCCTTGGGAATCAACAAAAGAAGTGAGAGACCTCTACAATGAAAATTACAGAACACTAAAGAAAGAAACTAAAGAAGACCTTAGAAGATGGAAAGATCTCCCTCGTTCTTGGATAGGCAGAATTAATATTATCAAAATGACCATACTACCAAAAGCACTACACAGATTTAATGCAATTCTAGTCAAAATCCCAATGATATTTCTCATAGAAGTAGAAAAGGCAATCATGAAATTCATCTAGAAAAATAAGAGATCCAGAATAGCAAAAGCAATCCTTAGCAAGAAGAGTGTAGCAGGTGGCATCACAATACCAGACCTTAAACTATACTACTGAGCAATAGTAACAAAAACAGCATGGTATTGGCACCAAATAGTTATGCAGACCAATAGCACAGAATAGAGGACACAGAGACAAACCCACATAAATACAGCTATCTCATACTAGACAAAGGTGCCAAAAACATATATCAGAAAAAATAGCCTCTTCAACAAATGATGTTGGGAAAACTGGAAATCCATATGCAGCAAAATGAAATTAAAACCTTATCTCTTACCATGCACAAAACTCAACTCAAAGAGGGTCAAAGACCTAGGAATTAGACCAGAGACTCTGCACCTAATAGAAGAAAAAGTAGGCCCAAATCTACGTCATGTTGGATTAGGCCCAGACTTCCTTAATAAGACTCCTATAGCGCAAGAAATAAAATCAAGAATCAATAAATGGTATGGATTCAAACTGAAAAGTTTCTTCTCAGCAGAAGAAATAATCAATGAAGTGAAGAGAGAGCCTATATTCTGGAAGCAAATTTTTACCACACACACATCAGATAAAGCATTAATCTCCAGGATATATAAAGAACTCAAAGAACTTAACAAAAAACAATCCAATCAATAGATGGGCTAAGGAGCTGAACAGAAAATTCTCAGAAGATGATATATGATTAATCAACAAATATATGAAAAATTTTCAATATCCATAGCAATTAGAGAAAAGCAAATCAAAACTAAGGTTTTATCTCACTCCAGTCAAAATGGCAATTATTAAGAATATAAGCAACAATAAGTGTTGGCGAGGATGTGGGGAAAAAGGCACGCTCATACATTGCTGGTGGGACTGCAAATTGGTACAACCAATCGGGAAAGCAGTAAGGAGATTCCTTAGAAAATGTAGACTGGAAACAACATTTGACCCAGCTATCCCACTCCTTGGCCTATACCCAAAGGACTTAAAAACAACATACTACAAGCCGGGCGTGGTGGTGCAAGCCTGTAATCCCAGCACTTAGGGAGGCTGAGACAAGAGAATTGGGAGTCCAAAGCCAGCCTCAGCAACAGTGAGGCTTGCTAAGCAACTCAGTGAGACCCTGTCTCTACATAAAACACAAAATAGGGCTGGGGATGTGGCTCAGTGGTCAAATGCCCCTGAGTTCAATCTCCAGTACCAAAAAGCAAACAAACAAAAAAACATACTAGAGTAATGCAGACACATCAAATTTTTTAACTTAGTTTATTTATTTAAATGCATTTCAAGTCATAGTACATATATAGAGCTCAGTTTTCCATCTCTCTGGTTGCAAACAAGATAGAGTCCACCATTTGTGTTTTCATACAAGCACCTAGAGTTATTATACATTGATGTTTATAGCAGCACAATTCACAATAGCTAAATTGTGGAACCAATCTAGATGCCCTTCAATAGATAAATGGATAAGGAAACTGTGGTAAATATACACAATGGAATATTACTCAGCATTAAAAGAGAATAAAATCAACCAGGCGCAGTGGTGCACGCCTGTAATCCCAGCACTTTGGGAGGCTGAGACAGGAGAATCTCAAGTTCAAAGCCACCCTCAGCAATGGTGAGGAGCTAAGCAACTCAGTGGGACCCTGTCTCTACATAAAACACAAAGTAGGGCTGGGGATGTGGCTCAGTGGTCGAGTGCCCCTGAGTTCAATCCCCAGTACCAAAAAAAAAAAAAAAGAGAGAGAGAGGGAGAGAGAGAACAAAATCATGGCATCTGCTGGTAAATGGATGGAGTGGAGAATATCATGCTAAGTGAAGTAAGCCAATCCTAAAAAAGCCAAAGGCCGAAATGTTTTCTCTGATTAGTGGATGCCAATGTATAATGGGGTTTGGAGGGGAGCATGAGAGAAATGGAGGAATTTTGGATAGGGCAAAGGGGAGGGAGGGGATGGGAGAGGGCATGGGGGTAGGAAAGATGCTGGAATGAGATGGACATCATTACCCTGGGTACATGTATAAAGACACAAATGGTGTGACTCTACTTTTTGTACAACCAGAGAATTGAAAAATTGTGCTCCATGTGTGTACTATGAATTGAAATGCATTCTGCTGTTTTAAATACATAAATAAATTCTAATGAAACTTACCATGAAAATATAGATTGCACAACAGACTATGTCCCTAAATTAACTGAAAACCATCAAAGGACAGTTACACCCTTGTAAAGTTAATCATTTCAGAGATAAGCAAAGAATCCTTGGGAAACCCAGGGAAAATAAAAGCTTCAACAGCTCTTCATGGAAGAAAACAACAGTGACAAGAAAAACCCACCTAACCTGTGGCTTTTCCAGGGCAAGGCCAGATGGCAGTGGAGCCCAGCCTCGGCAACCCTAGAGGAAAGCACGGTGGCCTGAGGGTGTCCCACCCAGCCAAACTTTTACTCAGAAAAGCATAACCAGCACAAGGAGTCAGGGACATGATTTCCAGGAGCCCCTCTAAATAGAAAATGAATTTCCAACCCCATGAGGATGAACAGAGAACACCTGGCTGGGTGTCCTGAATCTATTTAAATGTAGCACTAAGGCATAAAGGACAGGGAGGTTATTGTCACCAAGCTGAATGTCAATGTTGTAAAGCCTTGAAAGCATATGCATGACTTAACTAATACAATTATAAAGGAAATAGAAGCTACGAGGGAAGGTAACGTAAGCACACCAATTTCTTCTTCACTGAAACTTGGAAGTGATTAAGTAACCATTAAAATGAGCACAAAGGCATGAAAGTGTCACTTAGCAATTTCATCAACTAAAATCTCCCGAGGAAGAAGCAGGAGGAAATTAACCAATTCCATCTTTGCTCATAGTTGGAAATGAACAGATTCTGAAGTTTTGAGAAACATTCTAAAAGGTTGTAGTCAACCCAATCACCATCACAAAGCACAAACCTTTCATATTAAAGGGAAACATGAACACACCACACACACACACACACACACACACACAGGGGAACAATAAAGAGCTTAAAGGTAATAGCAAAACAAAAAGCATAACATAAACTATGGAGACAGTTCCGCTGTGTGCATAGGGGAAATGGATTGAATCACCTATTAAGAGAAAGGAATTGGTTTCATTGTAAATAAAACCCAGCAGTATGCCGCATACTGGCAACACTTATAAATCCCTCAAAAGGCTGCAAATAAACAGATGGGGAAGGGTTTACAGGAAGGGAACCACAGGAGCTCAGCAGAACTGGGGAATCTTAATTCAGACTAACTCAAATGCCAGGTTTTGAATTAAGCTCTAAAGCATCAAATGTGATTTCTGTAAAAGTGTCACATAATAAGAAAGTTTCTAATCCATAATGAAGATAATTCTGAAAAATCTATCTGGTAAAAAGAATTCTAAGGTGACCCCAATGTCCCTGTCCTGATATCCATGCCTTATATAAATCCCTCTTCTGTGAAGATGAAAAGTGGAAGAAAGATGTGGGCTGAGGCCCTGAATGTGACGCAGGTCATGGTGAAAGGAACATTGCTACTGCTGTGATTAAGGTTACCAACCACTGAGGTTGTCTTTGCGTTCATCTTCAGTGGGCCTGGGCTCATCACGTGGGCCTGAGCTCATCACGTGGGACTGAGCTCATCACGTGGGCCTGAGCTCATCACGTGGGCCTGAACTCATCACGTGAGCCTCTTAATTCTGGGTCTAGGCTGTTGGAAACAAAACAGATAGCCGTGGCATGAGAGGCCCGTGCAGGGGGTCTCGTGGCAGGGAACAGTAGACAGCATTTAGGAGCTGACCAGTGCCCTCAGCCACAGCCACCAAGAGGACAGGGCCCTCACTCTGACAGGCTCAGAGCAGTGAATTCTGCCAACTACCTACATGGCCTTGGAGGAGGAGCCTGAGGCCCCCAGGAAAGAGCAGTCCCAGCTAATACCTTGCGTTCGGCTGGGTGAGGCCATGAGCACAGATGGCTAAGCTGAGGGGGAAGCTTCTGACCTACAGAAGCTGTGCAATAGTAAATGGGTATTTCACAAGTCATGAAATTTGTGGCAACTTGATGCACAGCAGTAGAAAAATAATACCGTTGTCATAGCATGAAGCACAGTAGCATCAAAATTGATAGAACAAAATAAAATTATAGGAAACTTCCTTGTGTTGGTGAAAATATCTAATACTGTTTTGCAGTTTTCAGTAGAAGAATTTGATTCTCCTCGGTCAGCATGACATTGAGGAGTTGAAAATCAAGTAAGGCTTTAGGGCAGGGCAGGGAAACAGAGATACATGTGGGAGGGGGGACCCACTTGTCAGTTTTCATCCATGAAAACACAGAATAGAGCTTTGTCCCCAATATCCATAGGACATTCACAAGAGTAACCATGTATTAAGCTGGAAATTTCTATATAAACTCCAAGTAGACAGCAGAAATATTCTCGAATCACAAAGCAAAGAAATTTTAGAAACTAACAAGTTTAATGTACTTCTATTTTCTAATAATACCATATGTTACTTTCACAGAGGTGGAGAGGAGAGCTGGCTGTTCTGTTTATCATGTTAAGAAATTACATATCTATTTTATTAAGAATTGTCATCAAGTATAGATTTAAAATCTTTGAAAAATTTTCCTTAATAAAGATTATCATGCAACTTTTTAAATTTTTCAACAATTAGTGTTGAGAGTTATATCCCAGGTTTCCTTTGAGCCTGCTCTCTGTTTGATGCAAGCTCCAGGACCATAATGCATTATTATTCTTTTAATGTGATGCCATGCTCTCTGCTAGTTTCTGTTTAGTGTCATTCAGTAACAGCCACAGTGGGCTCATCTGCAGTGTGTGAGTGTGTGTGTGTGTGTGAGTGTGAGTGTCTTTGGGTTGGAAATTAGTTCCACTAAGGTGAGATGAGGTTGTGTTCGGTGCTGCTAACCAGTCTCCTTCTTTCTGGCAGTGAGTGGCCTCCAGACTCTGCAGTCCACTATGAAATGGCACCACCTGGTACGTGATGTTCTGTAAGGACATTATAGTAACTGAGACCTCCAGGGGGAGAGCCTCATTCACTGACTCTCTTACAAGGATGTTACAGTTAGCATGTACAGGTACCTGGGTGGGTGGAAACAAACGAAGCTACATGGTCAACTCTGCTTTGGCCTTGTCACCCCTGCGGCACACTGTGCTCTCACCAGCCCCGGTGCCCAGGAGTGGCCTTCAGAACTAATGCAGTGTTGAGATGTGGACCCCCCTGTGGTTCCTACCCACCCTCCATGTCCCAGGTCCCTCCTGGCCTTACATCCTTCGCTCCTGTCCTGGGGAGCCCTTCTCAGCCAGCTGCCGCCCCTGCCCGGGCTGACTGATGTTGGAGGGCTTCTTTCCTTTTGTATTTCTTATTCTGAGTCCTTTTCCTAGACTTTTGGACAGTGTTCTTGTCCGTCATCCCTGTAGGACAGAGATTGTGATTACCCATCTTTGTGTTCCCTACGATGTGGCACAGTACTGTCACTGTAGGTATTTATTGAACTTTGTAAAAACTGTATCAAAATCTTGAGCCATTGACAAAACCTACCAGCATTTTTATATCTAAGTTGAAATTGACACGGAAGGCACAGGGGAAAGCTGTCATAAGCTGTGCAATCTTTCACCCTTTGAAAGAGGAAGGGGCTAGTGTGACTGTGAAGCCGTATATAAACTGTTTCTTCAGGAGCTCTAGGTCAAAATCAGTGATAATTAAAGCAAAACATTGTTAACTGTCGATGGGCAGGTTCATTTTGCCAGCAGTGACAAGAGGGCATTTGACCATAGAACCTGCTGTTCAGTGCTGTTTTATCACTTTCAAGTGGTTAACACCATTAGAGTCCAAATGTGCAGTTGAGCATTTCATTCACTCACTCATTTAAAAATATTTATTGAGTACCTACTATATGCCAGATATTATGCTATCATTTGGAGACCCCAAATAAAATGGAACTCAAACATTAGCCTCAAATTGCTATAATCCAATGGAGGAGAAAGAAAGTCAGTCAGTAATTAGAAATTGCTGTAAGCTCTGAGGAAGCCACATAGGCAGGGAGGGACACTTGGAGGGATCTTGACGTAACTTTAGCTTAGAGAAGACGTGGCTGGACTTTGGAGGATGAATGGGGCACCCAGATGAGGGCCAAGTATATTCCAGGAGAAGGAACCCGGGAAGGTTGGGGGAAAATACCAACGACATGCATGTGTAGATTTTAGGTGTGATTCTCCAGGGAGCACATGTTAAGATAGAGATTTACATCCAGGGAATTTGTGGATTTGCTCTTGGGATCTGTTTCTGGAGGCTAGGGGTGGAGAAGGCAGGTTTGTAGAGGGGGAGCTGAAATCCAGGGAGGTCAAAGCAGGACTCAGCTCCCCCTCAGGGAGCTTTGGGGCTGAGGTGGCCTTTGCATTGCTCTTGGAGGTAAAGGGGCTGAGCCTTCATACCCATCACCCAGACATCAGAGTCAGGTTGTCCCCAGAGGGGACCTTAGATTGAGACCAGAGAGCTCTCAGCTCCCAACACTCCAGCAGCTGAGGAAACAGCGTTGCAGCCCAGAGGTGGAGAGGGCTGGTGCAAACAGGGCTGTGGGGGTGCTGGGAGGTGTGGTTGGGTCATGGGCACAGACCCAGTCGTGAACGTTCCTTTGGGTTTGCTGAGGGGGCAGAGCTGTGGGACCGACTGCACCAAGGAAATTAAATTGCTCCCAGGAACAGACCCCTGCAGGAGCCACCCCCAACACGTAGCTCGATCTTGAAAGGGGAGTCGGAAGTCACAACCCACAGGAAGGAAGCCAGAAATCGTGCCACACACACACACGTGTATTTTTTTCTAATTCCACAGATGCAACCCCAGAGTAAAGGCAGGGAAGATGAGAGGGAATAACCTTCCTTGTTCCAAAAAACAGCTGGCACGCAGGTGGTATTTGCAGCATGGTAGCCATATTCGAGGTGCATTAAACCCAAAGCTCATTTGACCCTCACAAGACCCCGCTGGGGTAAGTGCTGCTGTGATCCTCACTTTTAAACTGAGGAAACTCAGGCAGGAGGTGACCTGCCTGGGGTCACAGAACGCCAAGGGGCAGCACCAAGATACAAACTCACAGTGTCTGGTTGCAGAATTGCCAGCCTAACCACCAAACTGTGTTGACCCTGAAACCAAAACTCCTGCCTGCCCTGGGAGTCACGAAAGACCTCTGAATAATAAATGATGAAGGTAAAACTTTTAAGTAAACAGGACTGTGATGAACAATAACCCTGCGGTTGTTTTAATTGCCCGAAGATATGGAAAATCCTTGGAATCAGAATAATTCCAGAATAATCACCAGTAGGAAAAGTGGGTGAGGGAGTTGACAGAGAAGAGGGACAGGCCACAGTGGAGCAGTTCCAGCAGGAAGGAGAAGCCCTCCTCCCGCACCTGAAGACAGAGGCTCCCGGTCAGCGCTGGAGTCAGCGATTCCTGTCCTCAGGGCCTGCTGCCAGAAGGGTGCACAGAAAGCCAGTGACAGCTGTAGACTCCAGGGAGGGGACCCAGGATGAGAAGCTAGGTGTGAGGTGCAGTTCACTGTCCACCCTCTTGGGCTGCACTGTATACACTTACTTTTTTAACCATTTAAATAAATAGGGCATGATACTTTAAAAGTTCATTCAGAGACATGATTGTATAGATGAGCTGTCATTGCGGGATCAATATCTGAATTTGCAATCCAAAAGGGCTCTTTACTCTGCATATCTGAGAATGTCCCTCACCCCTAAATCCTTCATTTTATCTTAATTTTTATCTCGTTCACCTTTATTCTTGTATCATAGAATGTTTTATTTGCATCTCAGCCACTTAAAATCCCTCTTTACTTCTCCAGTAGGTGAGGAAGCTTAGCTAGCAAGATACATAAAAAGCAAGGTGATGTCTTCCCATATGGATTTGAAACTATTTTCCACTAGCAGCGATTGCCAAGTGGAGATTTACCACCAGGAGAGATGATCATACTACTCTGATCCCATGGAATGCATACTCTGTAACCATTGCCAATCGGGTACACGGAGTCTGATTAAAATCATGAAGGGCACGGTACAGGTAGAAAGCCTGGACTGAGTTTGAGGCATTCCAATCACAGAAGCAAGCACATCACTTCTGCCAATTTGTCTCTAAGGCAAAACAAGAATTAATGAACCAGTTGCTAGGAGTGCATAGAAAGCGCATGCTCCTGCAAAGTCAAAACTGCCCTTTGATATCAGATTTTAATTTGTTTTTCAACAACAGAGTCTTATTTCCCTTAGCTGTGGAAAAGTTCAAATCCTGAAACAAAATTAATTTCAACATAATGACAGATTTGTTTTAAATACAGGAGTTGCACACACACACACACACACACACACACACACGAGACACACCACGGAAACAGTGAAATGGCTCGTAGGAAACAACATACACTTGTTTGGTGTAGAGGTCAGGGTTGAATCTAAGCTGAGTTCTTGCTGGCCTTCGGGCACTTCTGGACCACTCAGAGTGAGGCGGGGGAGGGAGGTCTGCATAATTTCGCAGTCTTGGTCAAACTGGTGAGCTGACCATCCTCTCAGTTCTGTCCAGTCTTACGATCGTCTGTGTCGAGGAATCGGCTGCTGCTCAGGGCAGTCCCCTGCCCTCTGCGCGCCCACCTGTCGGACCCTGATGCTGGAAGGAGCCTGACTTGGTTCCCATAAGCCACTTGCTCCTGTTCAGGAGGACAGTCTCATGGGGTGGTCTGCCTGCAGGCTCTGCTGCTGCTGGGAGACTTCAAAGCCACTCCAGCGGGTCTGGAACGGGAGGTCCTCAAAGTCAGTGGAATGTCTCTGCAAATCTTGAAAATTATAGAAATATGTGGTGCTTGCGTGAAGAAAAAAACTTTACTAAAGTTTACTTACTCTTATCTTGATGTCCTCAGTCTTGAAAGGAGATAAGAAAGATTAGGTAAATTTAGGGCTAATAAATCTTGTATTACATGACTACATGCAGAGCTGAGCAGGAACCTGACCCCAGTTTAATAAAGGAGACAGACACAAAAGGGAGGCAGAGATGCCAGGCTTCAGCCTGCCTTAGTTACCCACTGGCACCTGCAGACCTGGGTGAAGAGCCGTGCCTTCAGCAAGGGCAGCCTGTGGTCAGGTCACAGCTGCAGGGGTTTCCACAGGTGCAGCAGCATCCCACTAAGCTCAGGCTAGGGAAGATTGCTCCGATGGATAACACAGGGTCCTGTGGGGATCCAAATCAGGGCCTTGAGGCGACACCGCCTCTGATGTCTGGTGACGCATGCCAAGCTAATGAATCCCCTCTTCTAATTATACATGCTTTCTGTTGGTCCTGCTCCTCCAGAGAACTTCAGAATATATTTGCCAAATTCCACCCAAAATTTCTTTTGGCATTTTGATTAAAAGTGCTAAATTACAGGTTAGTTTACAGATCATTTACCTCTTTAAACTACTATCTGATCACCAGGAACATGTTTTGTTTGCTTTCCACTTACTTGAATCTTTAGTAAAGTTTTTTTTCTTCACACAAGCATCACATATTTCTTTAGAGATATTCTATACATTGCATGTTTTTGAGAATAGAATATGCAATTAGCAAATAATTTCTACCAGTATACCTTTTGCCTTTCTTTTTACTAATTGTTATTTGAAGAGCAAAAGATTTTAGTTTTAGTATTGACTGAGTCTACTTTATCTTTTCTTTTGTTTTTTTTTTTTTAACTTTGTTGGGCCTTGCTTCCGGTGTTGTGTATCAGAAAAGAAGAAAACAAATTTTTCCTATCCAAATATAATCAAGATTTCTTTTTCCTATGTCTTCTTTTAAAGATTCATAGTTTTATCTCTTTAATTTATATCTATGATCCATTTTGAGTCATTTCTGTGTATGTATGAGTCAGGGGTACAGATTCACCTTTTTTGCATAAAACATGCATTGTTCCATTCTTATGTCTTTGACATACAACCTTACAATCCTGCTGCCAGAGAACATGGCCTGCACAGTTTCTACTCTGGGGAACTTGAGGACATTTTCTTTGTGAGGTGGATATATGGTCAATTTGAAATGCTTTTATAATTTTACAAAAGCAATATGTTCCCATTTAAAAATTTATGCAACATAAATGAGTAAAAAGAAATCACCACCCGAGAAACAGCCATTGTCTTTATTATTCTAGCCACTCCTCTAGGTTGTCTTTTTCTCTAAAAGAAGATCTGAAGGCATCATTTGCATAATTCGCATTGCTCCCTGGAACTGTTATGCCTGGAAAATAAGCCAATGGTGGTCTGATTGTTCAATATTCATCAGCGACTTTCTTTCTTTGGAAGCCTTTAATATTAATCTTCACTTTTAGTAAATTAAAATTTTATAACTACGTGCCTAGGTGTACTTTTTATTCCAGTCTACTAAGCTCTCACTCATAAAGATCGATATGAAGGTCTCAGCAGCTTTCCTCTAGACATTACCTTGCACAACTGCTGGGGTTATTTTCTTCCTCATGTTTTCTCCATTCTTTCTTTGTGGAACTACTCTTAGTTACACATCAGATTGCAACATTTTAGGAAATCCTTCACTCTGATGGCTTTGAATTTGGGGATTCCTCAATATCAGTTTGGTGCGTTTTGATTTTTTTCACGGGACCAAACCCAGGGCCTGGTAGATGCTAGACCAGCGCTCTACCCACTGAGCTACATTCCTACACTCTCACTATTTGAGATGCATGAAAACATACTGAAGGATCAACTCAGAGCAGAGCTAAAGTGTTTCTTTTTTTAAAAAAATCATTTGTTCTAATTAGTTATACACAAAGCAGAATGTATTTCGATCCATTGTGCACAAACGGAGCACAATTTTTCATTTCTCTGGTCGTACAGCATGTAGAGTTGCACCACATATGCAGTCAGGCCTGTACCTAGGGTAATGATGTTCATCTCATTCCACCATCTTTCCTGCCCCCATGCCTCTTTCCTCCCTCTCTCCCCTTTTCCCAAAGTTCCTCCATTCTCCCCACATCCCGCCTCCATTATGGATCAGCATCCACTTATCAGAACATTCAGCCTTTGGTTTTTTGGGATTGGCTTACTTCACTTAGCATCATGTTCTCCACCTCCATTCATTTACCTGCAAATGCCATAATTTTATTCTCTCATTGCTGAGTAATATTCCATTTTGTATATATACCACAGTTTCTTTATCCATTCATCTGTTGAAGGGCATATAGTTTGCTTCCACAGTTGAGCTATTGTGAATTGAGCTCCTATGAATATTTGATGTCCTGTGTCTGATTTGAAGTCCTTGGGGAATAGCCGGGTCAATGGTGGCTTTTTTGACGTGCCTGGACGGAGATGCACGTATAGCGAGTTGGCACCTAAATCCTGAGTGATGTGACAATGTGGGTAACGCTCGGGGAGGATTGTTGGAAGGCCTTGGATGGTCTCCACTTGCCTATAGTTACCACCCAGTCAGTTCTTTCAAACGGGGATGGACTGATTAGGGTATAGCTCTCACAATCCAATCATTCCCCCTCTGAACATTGCTGCATTAGCACAGGAGCTTTCCGAGGACGCCTCACCTCCAAACCTTAACACACAGTAATAGGCATTTTAATGTGAACATACTCACTGGTCAATAGTGATCAGTAATCATGGTGTTTCCTTCCAGGGTCACTGAACGATCTATGGTTCTTCAGACCTTGGACTTGCTAAGTCAGCATTACCACCTCCAACCTGACCAGATAACTGTGGTTGAGGAGGAAAACAACACAGACTTTTTCTGTCCGTTTAAGATTTATGGTAGAAAGGGATATGTTTTGACACTGAATATAGAAGCTATTTGATTGTAGATATAGATCTATAGATAATATTATTGTCATCAATGAAGATCATAAAAGGCATGAGAGAGAGAAAACTGAAATCCTAGAGGGACTGGGTAAAGTTGATTTGAAATTGTCCCCAAATAAGTGCCAATCTTTTATTTGGCAGAAGAATACCCAGGAATGAAGTCGTACTAACAATTTGGGCTCCATGAAAGAAAGAGAAGCTTGTTAACTGAAGGCAACTGGTGGTCCATGGTATTCTAGATGAAATAAATGACAATTTATTGCTGTGTAAGCAAGTAAATAATGCAGTGTTGATGATAAGTATTGCAGCTCACCTATAGTAACCATGTGGTCCAGAAGTTATTCATCTTATATCTGGAAGCTTGTCCCCTCTGACCAGCAGCTGTCCATTCCCCTTCTCCTACAGAACCCTTGGTAACCACCATTCTATTCCTAGCATCTCAGAGTTCCATTATTTTTGGATTCCACATATAAATGAGATAATATGATATGTGTGACTCCATGTCTAGCTTATTCACTTAGCCCAATGTCTCTCATGTTACTTCAAATGGGGGGATTTCCTTCTTTTTCACAATTCAGTAATATTCAACTGTTATTGTTAGTAATGCTGCAGATAATACAGTGGTGCAGGTTATGGTTGAGATTCTCGTTTCATTTCCTCTGGATATATACTCATAAGTGAGATGGTTGAATCAGAGGGCAGTTCTATTTTTACTTTCTTCAGGAATCTCCACATTGTTCTCTGTAATGGCTGTTTGATCTACATGACCACCAGCAGTGTGAGAGTATCCTCTCTTCTCCACAAGCTCTCCAGCACCAGTTATCTCTTGTATTTTCAGAAGAGCCATCCTAACAGGTGTGAGGTTAGATAGCTCACTGTGGGTTTGCTTTGCATTTCCCTGATGATGACCGTTGAGCATTTTTTCATACACTAGTTGGCCATTTAAATGTCTTTTTTTGGGAAAATGTTTATTTAGGTACTTTACCCATTGTCTAATCAGGTTATTTGATTTTTTTGGTATTAGGTTAAGTTTCTCATGTATCTGGAGTAATAACCCTTTATCAGATATATGGCCTGCAAATATTTTATCCCATTCCACAGATTACCTTTTTATATTTTGACCCATTTTCTTTTCTTTGCAGAAACTTTAGTTGGATAAAATCTCCTTTGTTTATTTTCATTTTTGTTGCTTATACTTTTGGTGTCACCCCTCCCCAAATCAATGTCAAAACCAACAATAAGAAGCTTTTTCCAGTTATCTTTTAAGAGTTTTACAGTTTTAATCTTACATGTAAGTCTTTAATCCATTACTACTTAACTTTTATATGTGGCAAAAGGTAAGGGTCCAAGTTCACTCTTTTGCATGTGGATCCAGACCCCCAAACACCATTTATTGGGAGCACATCCTTTCCCCATTGTATGTTCCTGACACCCATCATGTATGAGTGCGTTTATTTCTGGACCCTCAATCCTATGTTGTCTGTGAGTCTGTTTTTATGCCCAGCCACACCGTTTAATAACTGCAGCTTAATAATATAGTTTGAAACCAGAAAGGGTGATGCCTCTAGCTTTTATTCTTTGTTCTCTAAATTGTTGTTGATAATTGAGAACTTCTAAAGCTTCTTATAAAAAATTATACATTCCTAGCAGGATATCTTTAATTACAATTTTTAATGGTAACAAAATAAAGTTATACAGTCACCCGTTAACCTGTATGTGATTCTTACTCTGTGGCATGAATGTAGTCATTCTTCCGTAAGGCTTGTCTTAAATTGCCTAGATGGCATTTTTATAGGTAGACTCTACACCTATAGATTGCACTTGGCAGTTACAGAAGTATGTGGAAACACGCTGGGTAAAGAGCACCCCTAACAAAATACTAGCTGCAAATGCTAATTATAGAAGCATAGTGGTTTTCTGTACAGGTCACCTTTTAGGCCATAACACTATTGTGGGATGAAATTATAGTTTTTCTAGTCTCAATACTTCTACAAACTCTTGGGATTACTTTCTAGTCTGTGTTGGTCGCTTTGCTTGGTAGAGCAGGGACTACCCAGGATGCTGTCTGATGGTTTGTAATTGCGGATTGTTTTTTCATGGTTCTTAGGACAATGCAGCTAATGAACTGTGGAATGTCTACGCAGGCCTGCTGTGTCATCAGTCCATAATCCTGGCCATCAACTCCAGGTAGTGTAACATGCTCTTATTTCATGAATTGGTGAATAAATTGGTGAAATGGTATATTAAAAAAACATAATTATGAGAAATAAAAATTGACTCAAAATACCATCATCTGGATTTAGCAACTATTCTTTCTTTCTTATGCCCTCTCCAATTTTTCTGTATGACATGGATAGCAGATGATCTTTCTAGTTGAGGATGGGCAGTTTTCCTTTATTATTACCTTGAAGGATGCATCTTGATATCAGAAACATTAAAATATTTTAAAAAACAGCATCATTGACTAGAGAAACAGTGGCACCATACAGTTAAATGACCTAAAAGCTTAGTGTGGGTTTATGGACTTGGTCTTTACATTATTGTGTTCATGGAGAAACATATTCCAATTTCTAAATAACTTAATGTAGATTATATTTGTGAATAAATTGATTCCTTAATATTTAAGGCATCATTGCTAACAGAATATGTCAGCAATGTAAAACCCATGTGTCATCTGGGTTTTACTTTCTAGTATGCTATCTCTTACCATTAAGAAAAAAAGTCCATAAAGTTAGATTACATTCCACTTCTCATCTATTCAATAGTTATACCTGTTTCTTGTCAGCTTTGTGGATCCTATACTGCAGTATGAAACTCAGCTGAAGATAATGGAATCATCCTTTAGAATGATTTTATCCCTACCAAGTCTTGAAAAGTTGAAAAAATTGGGGATCAGCAGTGAGGAACTTGAGGACCAGGAGGTGAGACCCTTCTTCCTTCACTGTGCTGAGACTTTGCTCTGCAACGTGGTGAAGCTGTAGAATGCATCTTGGAAGGTTCTGGTCTTTGTTGTCTTCTCCTCCACTCTTCTTGGATATAATAGAATTCTTAGGCACTAAACTACACCCCTAAACTCCTTGCAAATTATGTGACCCAGAGGATTTAATGGATCAAATAGAGGTTATAGAAACAAATGGGTGAAGGTAATTTTGGTTAACTGGAGTTAACCAAATGGGCGGGGAATTTACTGAAAAGTATTGCAAAAAAAGATAATAGAAGCAGAGAAAGATGAAAGCAGGAGGAGTTCCAGAGTAAGGTTAGGAATATCTGAGGTCTCTATTTTCTCAGTATTGCTATGCAATAAAATCTATCTCCAAACTGAAGAAGCAATTCTTGGCTTATGGTATTGGGTGAGCTTTTATACACATAGCACCCTCACCCCTTTTTTTACCTTCAGTTTATGGGGAGAACTTAGGACATCCAGATGCTAAACAGTATATATTTGGTAAATTCTTATGTAAGGCTGCTGGCTGGTTATGTGATTTTTTTTGTATTTCAGAGTGTATACCAAAATATTTTACACATATACGAGGATACTCTTCTGATCTTAGTGTCTAAAGACCTCTACAAACTACAGATCCTAAAGGTAGGAGGAAATATGCAGTTTTGTTTGTCATGAGTATAGAGAGCTCACTATAGTTCATTTACTTCTAATTTGCCATATTTACATCTACTTCTAGTATTTGGTGGAGGAAATTTGTTTCTAGTGGAGTGAAAACAAAACAAAAGCACTCCGTTTATTTGAGTTACAAAGTTGTACTTTTCAGAAATCAATTTGGGGAGGTGGCATCAATGACTACTTGAGAAGGCAGGTCTTATGAGGTGACTATGGGTGAACAGGGGATGGAGCAGCAGAGAACAGTATTGGTCTGAACTGCCTCCCAATCCACAGGACAATGGACCATGCATGACAGTGCTGGAAGGACATTTCCCCTCCATCAGCTCTGGGGTGAGGGAGCCATACAGATCCTCTGTCTTCATGCACACCACATTCTATAGTTTGGATTTGTCCCCCAAAGTCCAGATGTTGGGATCTTAACCCCCAATGCAATAGTATTGCAAGGTGAGACCTTTACAAGTTGATTAGATCATGAGGACTCTTCATGAATGGATTAATGTCATTATCATACAAGTGGGTCCTTGATGAAAGGATAAGCTTGCCCCTTCCCTCCTCTTTCCTGTGTGCTTTCTTCCCCTTCTGCTCGCTGCCATGCAATGATGCAGCAACATCATGCCACGCAAAGATCACCTGATGAGGCTTTTTGAAGATATTGGACTTCCAGCCTCCAGAACTATAAGAAATAAATCTCTATTCTGTATAAATTACCCAGTCTCTGATATTCTGTTCTAACAACACACTTGGACTAATGGAAAAAATTAGTAGCAAGAAGTGAGACTATTCCTCTAACCAATACCTGAGGGTGTGAAAACTGTTCAGGAACTGGGTAATGAGGCTGGAGGAGCCAGCCTGCATGGCCATTCTGCTGAGGAGCCAGAAGACAAAGGCGGCAGGGAAAGCCTAAGTCTTCTTGTGGATGACATAAGAGGTAATGATCAGAATGCAGGCTATTCTCATGAGGCCTCAGAGAAGTGAGGCACAAGACATTGGAAACAGGAGCAGATGTCACCCTTGCTACACAGTTGCACAGAACTTGGAGAAACTGTGTCTGCGTTCTAGGACTTTCTGGAAGGCAGAACTTAATGATGAACAAGGACAGAAGAAATTTCTACTTAGCAAAGAGCTCAAGGTGCTGCATGGCTTCTTTTGATGGCTTACAGTATAATGTGAGAAGAGAAAAGGGACTTAAAGGTGAAATTTATAATCAAGGAGAGCAGAATGAAAAGATCTGGGCCACACTTGGCCTGACCATGTAAAGAATTAAAAAAACAAAATCAAGTTTGAGAGAGAACATTAAGGGTATGTGTAGCCAAGGGACCATTTGCTCAAGAGATTAACGTGCATGAAAGCCAGGTTCTGGTCATCAATATAATGGGGGAATGACCTTGAAGGCATTTCAGAGGTAAGCTAGGACCTTAAGGGCAAGGTTTCTAGAGAGGCGCCCATAGGACCTCAGTATTCACCAGCTGGTGACTCATCCCTGAATTTCAGCACAGCACCCCTTGCCTGTCCTGGCCATGACTCAGGAAGGCTCAGGTGTGGCTCCACCCACTGCTCTGAAAGTCACAAGCCATAAACCTTGGCAGCATGCCGTGCTAACTCTGCCAGCGCATGGAACACATGAGCTGTGAAGCCATGGTGGCCTCTACTTAGATTTCAAAAGATGTCACAGCCAGCCTGAAGGCCCAGGCAGAGACTTGTCACAGGAGCAGACCACTGCAGAGAACAAAGCTCCTGCAAGAACAAAACCTAGTACAGTTGTGCAAGTAGAAGCCCTATTGTCCACAGAAGAACTCACCGCATCATTAATGTCCCAGCCAGAGGAGACTGCACTGAATGTCTTAGGTTCTTAAATTTTGCATTCCTAACGTGGTGGCAGTCAGGAGTCAGCTGGCTGAAAATACTAGGAAAACACTGACTTACCCCACTAGAAGCATCCATGAGTTGTGCAAACCAAAGTAAAGAAGACAGATTGGTAGCCTTGAAGACAAGAACATGAAGGAAAGTAAAAATGGAGTGAGCTCATTTGTGCCAAATTTGAGCCAAATCTTTTCAGGCATTTAAAAATATTATCTTCAGAACCCTTTAAAGTGATTAGCACTCCCCCTGCCCCCTGCATGCCCTGCCAACCGGCCCAGGCTGCTGTCAGCTTCCTCTTGTTGCATATTTCATGTCAGGCACTGAGGATGGGAGTACAGGTTGTAATCCCTAACATCACCCCATGAGGAAGCTACTCTTATTTCTTCCAGTTTGGAGAAAAGGGAACAGAAACAGAGAAGGAATGCTATCGTGGTGGAGCCGCCACAAGGGGAGCTGGTTCCTTAGCCACTTTGTTCTCAAAGCTGTTGTGCCCAGGACTGATCCTCAAAGACAGCTGAAACATCACTCTCAAGGGAGGCAGAATCGGACCCTTCTGAGATTTAGAAACCCTTCTGCCTTGGGCAGTGGACCTCAGAACAATGTGCCGCACAGCAGCAGGTGACCAGGAAGGGACTGGCCAGCCACTGGAGAAAGACAGTGGCCTCCTCCAACAGGTCGCCGAAAAAGAAGTCTGTTAGCACTCATTGGCATGTGCAGTCTGTTCCTTTCCCAAGATGGGAAATATGTCCCTGCTCTTAGGATTTAGAACAAAGAGAAGTTACTGAAAGGCAGATCTGAGTGAAAATTAGCAAGAAATGTCTAACTAAACTGCCTCCACTATCGTACTTGCTAAC
Source organism: Geosciurus inauris (assembly GCA_004024805.1). Lineage (NCBI taxonomy): Eukaryota > Metazoa > Chordata > Mammalia > Rodentia > Sciuridae > Geosciurus > Geosciurus inauris. The sequence continues at coordinate 107,178 of PVHX01000941.1, forward strand.
CAAGGACCAGAACATTTCTGGGTGGTGAATTTGCAGAGGAACTGGTATCCCTGAAGACAAGAAAAGATAACATTTCGGATCAGATAACATTTCAGTTCTCTTTTAAAGCTGAAGAGCAGACTCCATGATCTTTTAAAGGGACATTTGTACTTAAAAAAAAGAAGACATGAAAGCAGCTGATGATCACATACAGACCTGTGCTAAACTTTCACGTTGTCTGACAAAATGACTGGTAGAGTGTATGTTAGTTAGTTGCTTGTCGAATAGAGTTAAATAAAATAAAACCCACATGTAGTTACTATAGTAGATGAAGTAGTATACTGGCTGTTTTTTGTCCATATTTTTTAGATAAAATTAGGTTAAGCGTGAATAAATCAAGAGACCATGGGATCCCCAAAATGGTGAAGTTAGGGACTGGAAGGAAGGTTTCTTAGGAAATGGAAATACCATGGTTCTGAGATGACTCTTGTGTTTCCAACAGGAAATGACTGTGTGGATGAGTGAAGAGAGTTGCTACCTGCAAGAGAAAGCCATGGCGATCATCAGCAGGGTGTTATGCTTTGCATCTAAGAAAGTCATAAGAGATGTAAGTCACACAATGAACAATAACCCGGTTCCAAAGACTGCCTTTCTAGGATGCTGCTTGCCGGGTCCTAGGTCTGGAGAGTGCTGGGTGCCTGCTTGGTATTACTGTGTTGGTACTCTGCAGTATCTGGAGAGGAGTCAGTATCCTGCATGGCTTTAAGTCATGGGAGCAGAATTTCTGAAAAAACGGTAAAGAAGCCTTGTACTTTGAGAAACAGCATATGTGTGCTGGTACCAGATTTTGCTGACTCTCTGGATTCTCCTCCACGGACCACAATGAACATTCTTTTCCACCCTTATCTTCCTCTTTATGTTCTCCTTCTGTTTTCTGAAAATATTTGTAAATCATTATTTACCTATTTTAAATTTATACAAGCAATTCTTGCGTACATTAGAGATAAAGCATAAGTCTTCTTTCTCATTCCTCTCCACCCACATTCCTAGCCTGTTTGTGTGACATGTGTCCAGCCAAAACACCTTCTTGGTTTACACCCGCATGTGTAGGCACACGCGGATACAGCTTTACTACCTCCTGCTTCTTTACTGCAGTTACATCATATTGGCACGTGGTGCCACAACTTGCTGTCTCCACTGGACAATATGCCCCACGGATATTTTCATGTTACTGTATGCAGCTTTATTTCTTCATTTCAAACACAGTCTGTGCAGTTTTGATACATTACAATCTACTGTAGTACTTTCCCATTGATGAGTATTACGGGCGTATTTTAGTTTTTTCAAACAGTAAAAAACGGTCATGTTCATGCAAATCCATGTGTACTTAGAACAGCTTAGGAAGGCACCGGCTAGATAAAACGTGAGGGAGGTCAAAGTTTAGTAACGCACAGTTGTCCTCCCATCTGTGATCTTGTGACTAAAAGGGTGCCCATTTCCCACACCTTCATAAATGCTGGGGTATCCTTAGTCTGCTTAATTGCTGATTTCCTGATGGAGCCAATAGGTGAGGACTAAAGGCCAGCATTTCCTAGGTCTCCTATACTTACATAGCATCATTCTTTCTCAGAAACGTCATACCATGAAAATTTCTCTCTTGTGGATACCATGCATTCAGTCTGTTTCTTGAGTCATGCTACAAGGAATTTTTAAATATACTCTACTAACAGCTTTTCTGATGACTTGAGTCATTTCAGGAGTAGTTAAGTGTAAAGGGAATTAGAAATAAACATTTGGGATGCTCTTCACGTGTCCATTTTCTAGTATTTGTATAAACTCCAGACATAATCAAAACAAAAATATCTAGACCAGCCTTAAAAATAGCTGAATTGTTCCTACTTTGTTTAAAGCCAGCCGGGCACATAATAGAAGTTACTTATACAGGGAGCACAGTCCACGATGTTTGCATCATGCTGATTCCCTATTTTGGTGCCCAAAGAGAGATTCAGTGGCTTGTGTACATCTCCTGATTCTCTGATTTGGGAGGGCAGCCCTGCCTTCCAACACCCCTCACTTCTAAAATGGCTTGGGGTTCTACACAAATATCCAGAATGCTCAGCATGGAAAATCTTCCAAGTGAGGCTTGGGATTAAGTACCACTCAAGTCTGTTTTCTGCACAGCTCCTAGCTCCATATGCACTCAGCAAGTATTTAACACCAACTATTTGAGGAGGGCTATTCGCATGCCTCTCTCTGCATTTGGATGCCTGCATCCCAGAGTGGGCTTAGGTAGCAGGTGGGGCATTTTGGAGTTGCTTCTTTATCATCCCTCCTCATGTCTTTCCATTGCTCATAAGGTTCCTTGTCCCCGCACCCAGGCCTTTCTCCATCCATGTGAGATCAACTGTGTAAATTCAGGTGTGTAGCAGAAGACTCTTGTGCATTAGTTGAGGATTCCTTGCTTTAACATATCTGTTTGGAAGACCAGGTGGGATTACCTGCAACTCTGCTCTGCAGTGTTCACTGAGTGCCACCAGGTGGAAGTACACCAGCATTTTTCAGAACGTTGAAACAGCTAGAAACAGCCAGCTCACCATAATCATGGAAGCATAAATCTCATTAAGGAAGTTATTAAAGTAATGTTAATGTCTCCTAAAAATGATAAATTCAGTGAGGTTAATTGGAGAGGGGATTATAGGACAAAACAATCAATAAATAGTGTAAATAAATTAAAGCTGAGCTTCCACAGGCCTGATCTCTGTATCACTCTGTCTGACACAAAACAGACAATGAATATTTTTTTTGTTCTGCTGTTATTAAATAACTACCAATTCTGTCCTCTTGTACTATTCATACAATGGAAAAAGACATTTTCTTCTTAAATTATCCTGCCTAGGTCCTGCTGAGCCTCAGAGGCTCTTATCCTAGTGAAGACTTCCGACTATCATTTGTATTTTGTCAGAAGTACGTTTTTAAAGTGATAACTCTCCTCACATAACCTATGTGCCCATCAGAGTAGAGAAACTCCTACACTCAAAGGTTATTCATCCCTTTAATTGAAGTATCTGGCTTTCAAAAGGAAAAGAAGTGCAAGATAAACACGTCATCTTATTGCATTCACAGAGACTTTCCCTGCCTTTACTCTTTTTAACACATCAGCATTTAGAAACGGATGGAAGAGCCCCAATGAAACCTAATAGGTGGTCCCTGTGTGTTTGTCTCCTCTCCCTCCAGAGTCCTCACAAAATAATAGTAATAGCATTTTTGAAAGTGTGAATTCACATCCACAAAGAGGCTTGGTGAAGGATTTTCAGGGGGCTAGCAATGTCACAAAACTTCTGGAAGACAGTGGAGATACAGGTGGTAATAGCAAAGCCTAGCCAGGGAACCAAAGGCAGGAGCCCATGACCACTGGGGTGGGACAGCTGAAAGGGGGACCCAGGGGCCTGGAGCTGCAAAATCCCAAGTGATTATGAAGGGATGGAGTTGAGGAAAGGCTGGATGCATGCATGTCAACTGAAGCAGCCATCAAAAGCTCAATAGGCACAGTCAGAAGGCTCGGTGTCCCCTTCCCCTTGATGCACAATGAGTTCATTAGCAGACAGAATTTGAGGACTTCCTTCTTTTTTCCCCTAAAACTACTGTGGTTTGGCTATGGAGAGGTCGTGCTGACAGCATGATCCCAGTGCAGCAAGGTTCAGAGGCGGGTCTTTAGGCAATGATCAGGGCTGTGACCTCACCAGTGGGCTAATCCATTTGCTGGACTCACCTGTGGGTACTGTAGGCGGGGGAGGTGTGGCTGAAGTAGGTCACTGGGGGCGTGGCCTTGGACTGTATCTGTCCCTGTCCCCCGTCCCCCACTTTCCAGCTGCTGTGAGCTGAGAAACTTCCCTCTGCCACACCATTCCACCATCACCTCTGGCCCAGAGGAATGGAGTCGACCAGCCGTGGACAGAAACCTCTGAAACTGTGAACCTTAATAAACTTCCTCCTCTAAGTCATTCTCATCAGGTATCTTGGTCATAGCAATGAAAAGCTGACTAACACGAAAACCACTGTTAAGTTCTCTGAGAAAAGAATCACGCATTTTGTTTAAACGCTGCAGGAGGACCCCAGCCTCCACTCCCAGGTACACCAGCTGGCAAGTCTTGCTACAGACAAGGCCCCACCAAGAAGCATTTTGTTCTCAAACATGAAGAGACATGAAAATTTGCCAGACGTTTGAGAAAACCCTTCAATTAAGAGACCTGCAAAGGCAAATAAAGAGGAAAAAAATGACTATCAAAAGCAGATAACTCAAGACAAAGATGAGAATATATTTTCACAAAAAGTAGAGAAAGCATATATATATGCCAAAAGGAACAATAACTAAATTGAGCATGACCTATGCATTGAACAATGATACTTATTGTTGATTTTTCAACTTTTAAGATTACTTGAAGACCAAGCACTAAAATCCTTAAAGGAATTACTGATCACAATACAAATGTTATAAACACAACAACACAAAAATGAAAGTGCAGGGAACAGGTAAATTGTTCTTCAACAAATTCAACACTGGATTACCACATGACCAAGCAGCCCTCCTCGGTACACACACCCCAAAATTTAAGACAGAATTTCAAGGAAAAACTTGTTCACAAGTATTTACTGCAGCAAAATTCACAATAGCCAAGAAGCAGAAATAACCTAAATGTCCATCAACAGGTAAACAACAAAATCTGACGTAGTCATACTGTGGTGCATTACTCCGCCAAATTGGGTGGGGGTGTGATACACTACCACATGGCCAAAGCATGCAAATGTCAAACTAAGTAAAAGAAGCCAACACCCCAAGAGGGGGGTGTGTGTTATATGATCCCCTCTATGTGAACTAGGTAATAGGAGAACCCTGATGTGCGGCTGCCAGGACAGGAGGAGGGACCATCAGTCTCTGCTTCCTGGCAGAGGGTTTCTCCCTGAGGTGACGAGAAAGTTCTGGAATGAAGTATTGGCAATGGTTGCACAGCATTAGGAGGGGACTTACTGCCAACTAAATTATATACTTTACAATGGTCAAAATGGCAAATTTCATGTCATGTATAAATTTTGCCAAAATAAAAAAATGCAAAAAAATAAATAAATAAAGCATAGGTAGCAAGAGTAGGAAAGTAGAAACTTCAGAGGGACGTTGAAGAGTGTTCCCAACAACTTACCTTGAAATTAGAGAAGCAGTAAAACATCTCTATTTCACGAAACAAGAAATAATGCGTTTCACTGTACTGTCAAAACACAGAAGTAGAAAAATTGACAATAGTAACAGGCTCTGATGGTTAATATACTCTACTGAGAGGATTGTGTCAGGATGGAGGAGGTAACTGAACTGAATCCTAATTTATCATAGCAGAAACAGATAGGCAATACCCCAAACTGATGCTACAAACAGAGGTGAAGCATACTATTTGGAGATAACAGGGTGACTTCCAGAGGGATGTGTGAGCACTGGAGGGTTCTTGTTTCATACACCCAAAGAATGAAGTATGCAGACCACAGAGGGTGAGAATTCAGGAGCAGATTTATTAGAAGAAAGCAAGGAACGCTCCCAGAGCATGGGAGGGGTCCCAAAGAGGGTCTATCTCTAGGGGTTTCTATATTGTTTGGGTTATTTTTTGTTTGTTTTGTTTTTGGTACCAGGGATTGAAACTAGAAGTGCTTGCCCACTGATCCACATCCTCAGCCATTTTATATTTTATTTAGAGATAGGGTCCTGTTAAGTTGCTTAGAGCCTCATTAAGTTGCTGAGGCTGGCTTTGAACTCATGATCCTCCTGCCTCAGCCTCTGAGCTGCTGGGATTCCAGGTGTGCGTCACTGCACCGGGCCTTTCATACTGTTTTGATGAGGAACTAATCTTTTGTTGGAGAGTCCCCCTTGATTGTTCTCTTTCTCTGACTCAGGTGAAAGTGTACAATTTTAATTTCTTATTCCCATAAAAAGAATTAAGAATAGCTCCTTGGGGTGGGCTAACCTTAGGGTAGTCAAGGAAACCTGGGGCAAGGAGAGACGTGTGGACATCCAGCCTGAGTGGGGACTTCCTGTCAGGCAGCCAAAACCAAACAAAAATGTAAATTGAGCCCAGGGTTTTAATCTGGGTTGGTGGGACCCCCATTGTCCAAGGTCCCCATTTCTATCTGCCTGTCTATCTCCTGCCTCAGAAGCAGTGACAAACTCAGAAGAGGCTGCGTCTGAAATCTGGCACTTCAAACTATGGTTATGGTTATGCTGAAGAACTGGAGAGGCCAGGTCTGCAAAGGAATCTTGCAAGGAAGGCCAGAAAACTCGGCAGGCATCCCTGGAGTTAGGGAGTGAAGCTGCTTTTCTCCAGACTTCACTTTGGCTTTGGAGCACTTGGATAGATTCTCTATAAAACCAGGGCCATCTTGTATTAAAGTTCTCGGAGCCTGAGGCTGGAGGAGATGTGACTGGTTGGCACACTGCGGAAGGGACCACGCAGAGTTTTAATGAGTGCCCCTGCCTTACTGCTGTCTTGGCCGTCCCCCCAGCCACGCCCCACTAGCAATCTGACATGGCCACACCTACCCCGATAGACCTGCACTTAAATAGGTCTTTTCTAGGAAACAGAAGGAAACCACTAACTGCCCCATTTACAAAAGCACCTGCTCAGAATTTTACATCCACAAGTTCGTGAGAAGGGCAATCAGAGAAGTCAAAGGCAAAACCTGGAATGCAGTCGGTCCTGGGGTCAATCCCCCCAAAGGGTCCTCAGCTTCAGTGCTGCAGCTGTGAGAGATACTTCTCCCTCGGGCCCAGCAGTCAGAGAATTCCACAACACAGAGGTGGTGGTGGCCCTTAAGATCCTGCCATCAAATGGGAGAGAAGAAACCTGGAAGACTCCAAAGAAGGACATCCAGGGAACGGGAGCATTTCTTCCTAGGGCCTGGACTAGAGGCAGCTCCTGCTGTCTGCTGTCTGTCTCTTTTTAAGTTAAAGGCTTCCTAAAAGGGGATAATCCCAGGCCAGTCTTACACAAAGTGTGGGTGGAAATAGCCCAAGGAAGACTCCCACAGGTGAAAGAGGCACCATCTTCCTGTCACCCACTGAGACCAGCACCCCCAGAGCCCCAGGTAAATGGGAAAAGGTAGAAGGAGGAGGAAGCAGGTCTTGGGACCTCTCTAGAGGGTTCACTTGGATTCTTTTCCCATCAGCTCTTGCTCCAGTCACCAAAGCATCTGTCTGAGAAATGTAATCACTTGTGGTAGAGACAAGAACACCCTGCAGGCCACACCAAAGTGGGCTAACCCTGCCTGCGGGCAAAGTTCCTGATTGTTCAAACACACATGCAGCTGGTAAAGGACACTCACACCTCCATAAATGCAAATGTGCCTTCCCTCTCTCCTCTCTAACATCAGCACTCTCTCTAACTGCATGGGGTCTGTCCGGAAAGTCAGTCAAGCCTATGCATCCAAGAACTTGTGGGGGCAAGACATAAAAGTTATGGTAATAGCTTTGACACCAGAAGCAAAAGCTCTGAGTTTTTAGAACATGAATTTCTCTGGGAAGAATCAGGGTAATTCCAGGAGGTAAAAAAAAAATCACATTTCCCCAGTGACTTACAGAGTTATCTAAAGCATTTTACATGTAAAAGGGAGCTTTCAAGACTTTGGATAACCACATTCCACCTGTCCCTCCTTTATGGAGTACCAGCTAACATCAGTTGAGCACTAGTGTTGTTAAGCACTTTGCTGGGCACTTCCAATCATGAACATCCCCCTCCGGGCTCACATAACTAATACAGGATGGCACTTTTTAGTCTGCATTTCATAGATGAAAAGATGGAGATTCAGCGACAGAGCCAGGGTTTGAGGATGGATTTTTAAAACTCTGAGGCTTATCCTTGAAACCCATTCCGTAGACGAGAGGATCAGATGCAGACATTTAATGTTGACTTGGCATAACCAGTGATTTTCTCCCTCTTTTCTCCATTAGACGAGTTTTGACGCCCCGTGTTTGGGTGTCCTGGCCGCAGAGCTGTCTCTTTTGTGTTCCCATGCTGAAAATGCCATCGTGAACCAAGCCTCCATGGGAATGTACCACCTGCTCTGCATTGCACAGTGGCAGAATGGTAAGAATGGCTCATCCCACCTTCTGAAGGTTATTTGGAATTTGCCCCTAATGATTCTCCTGGGGAGTCCCAGGAAGGTGGTACATCTGTGAATTTCTACATCCCATCTCAAGATCTATAGCTTCTCTTTCTAAAACATGATTAAAAAATCTTCCTTGCATTGTCAAGAAATTCTAGTAGTGGTATAGTTGGTTCTTCAACATCTATGAAGAACTGTGCTTAGTTCTGTGCTTAGAACTGTGCTTAGAACTGTGTTGGGTGTTGGTGGGGAGAACAGAAGGCCAGGTAGAGGCGGGGCCAGATGGGAAGGAGAGAGGTTCCTGATGGACTTTACAAAATAAAAGCATATTTTTTCCCTCTAGTGGGTCATCAGCTAGAATTCCCAGAGGAGTCTTCGTTCAGTGGTGGGGAAAACTCAGCCCAAGACTAAAATAAATGCTGAAATGCTTTGCCTAACCATAAATGCAAGACCTGAAAGTACCAAACTATTTCTAAGCAACGTAACTCTATCTCAGAACAAAGCTGAGAGCAGCACCCCCAGAGCCCCAGTCCAGCCATGACCAGGGCCCATGACCCAGGTAGTTCTTCCTCAGGCATGTGTATGTGTATGTGTGTGTGTGGTTTGTTGAGGGGGGGTGTTCAGGGGAAATGCACGAGAAAAGGTAAATGGGAAAAGGTAGAAAGAGGAGGAAGCAGGTCTTGGGACCTCTCTAGAGGGTTCACTTGGATTCTTTTCCCATCAGCTCTTACTCCAGTCACCAAAGCACCTGTCTGGGAAATGTAATCACTTGTGATAGAGACAAGAACACCCTGCAGGCTACACCAAAGTTGGCTAATCCTCTGTCTCTGTCAAGGATGTAATGTGGATAAATTTACCCTCAGATAAGAAGCAACATATATATGACATGATAATTAAATATACATACACGTATATGTGTGTGTATGTTTATATATGTTGTATGTTATATATATGTGTGTATGTTTATATATTCTATAAATATAAGCATATATGTTGTTCTATATATTTACACTGCAAAAAAAGATTAGTGAGCTTATAAGCATAGTAATTAGCAAAACTAAACAGAAATAAAAGACTGAAAAAAATGAACAGTTTCAGTGAGCTGTGAGACTATTCTAGTCAACCTAATACATGTCTAATCTGAGTCCCTAAATATAAAAATGTGACAGAAAAATAATTAAAGAATAATAGCTGAAAATTTCCCAAATTTGATAAAATCTATATACTCATAGATCCAAATAGCTCAATAGAGCTTGAGAAAGGTGAAGAAAACAGCAACAAGGTACATGATAATTAAATTGCTTACAACTGACGATAAAGAGGAAATCTGAGAAGAAACCAGAGAAAAAAGACATTATATGCCACAGATTTCTCATTAGAAACAATGTAAGCCATAGGTAATGAAGCAACATCATAAAGAACAGAAACAAAAGTTGTCAATCTAGAATCCAATAGCCAGCAAAAATTTCATCCAAACTTCAAAGTGAAATAAAGATTTTAGATATACAAGCTAATAGAATGCAACTCTTCACCTCAAGAAATGTTTTCTTGAATCCTTCAAGAAAAAAAAATGAAATGACATCAGATAAAATTTTAGATCTAACTGAAGGAACAAAAAGAATGGGAAATTGCAGCTATGCAAATAAATATTAAAAATGTCTTTATTATTTAAGTTTCTTTGATAAGCAAGTGCTGAACACAAAAAATAATACAAAAATTAACTGCTGAATGCACACACACAAAAATAAAAATGTGTGGTAACGATAGCACAAAGACTTGAAAAGGAAAAACATGAATAGAGTTTTAAGTTTCGTGTATGCACAAAGTCACATAATATCACACAAGAAAACTGTGATATGGTAAAAATGTACTATATAAACCCTAAAGCAAGATAACTAATATAACAAAGACATATAGTGAGCCAAAATGGAAATAAAATGGGATTATAAGAAATACTTAATCCAAAAGAAGGCAAAGGGAGATATAGAAAGAAGAACAGACGAGAAAAATAAAAATAAATAGTTAAGGGAACAATTTAATCACATTACAATAAATGTAAATATTCTAAATACCCCAAAAGTAAAGACAGATTGTCAGATTAGATAAAAATCCAGGTTCAACTAAGTGCTGCCTACAAGAAACCCACTTTAAACATAAAGGCACAAATAAATTAAAAGTTAAAAGTTGGAAAATGATGCAACATGCTAACTCTAATAAAAAGAAAACAAAATGGGCTATATTAACATCTAAAGGATATGTTTCAGAACAAAGAAAGCTTCTAGGAAAAAAAGAGTCATTTAATAATGGCAAAGCAGTAATTAAGTAGACATAACAATCATAAACACTAAAAACAAAAATATATTATGCTAAGAAATCAAAATGTAAAAAACAAAACTGTAAAGAAAGACTCACAATTGCAGTTAGAGAATTCAACACCCATCTCTCAACAATTCACAATTATACAAAAAATCAGTAAGTATCAACATTTGTAGAACACTCCACCAATCATAAAAACATGAACATTCTTTTTAGTGCTTTTGTTAAATAGAATATTTTCCAAAATAGACGATATTTAGGTGATAAACATCAAGAAATTAATATTCTAATTACATGGAGTTAAATCTTAAATAAAAACCAAAAAGATATCTGGAAAACTCAAAATATTAAAAATCATATAACATACTTCTAAATCATCCACAGGACAGAGAAAGAAAAAAGAAAGTATTTTGAATTAAATGGAGTTCAAATTTTCAAACTTTCAAAATCTGTGGGATGCAGGTAAAAGAATATAGAGAGAGAAAATTCACAGGATGACTTGCCTGTCTGAGAGTAGAGGAGACTCCTAACCTCAATGATCTCAGCTTCCACCTTGCAAAACTGGAGAAAGAAGAGCAAACATAACCAGATGAAGCAGAAGAAGGGAAAGAAGGAAGACGAGGAAAAAAATCATGTAATGGAAAGCAGAAATCAACCAGGAAAAACATCAATGTGCTGAGCCTGGTGGTGCACACCTGTAATCCCAGCACTTTGGGAGGCTGAGACAGGAGAATCGCGAGTTCAAAGCCAGCCTCAGCAATGGCGAGGCTCTAAGCAACTCAGTGAGACCCTGTCTCTACATAAAACACAAAGTAGGGCTGGGGATGTGGCTCAGTGGTCCAGTACCCTGAGTTCAATCCCTGGTACCACCCCACCCCCCAAATCAAACAATGATTCTTTGAGAGGACGATGGGGACCAAAAGGGAGAAGACACATGAACAATGCTGGTGATGACAGAAATAACATTGCTAGGGGGTCTAGGGATATTAAAAGAATAACAAGGGAAATTATAAACATCGAAATGACTGACCATACAATGCGTTATCAAAGATGTAGAACAGCAGGAGCTCAATCACTCCTACATTGCTGGTGAAAATGAATTTGGCAGTATCCTAAAAGGGTAAATCTACATCTACCACATGATCTAGTCATTCCATGACTTGGTATTTACTAAAAAAATGAAAGCAAATATCCATACAAACACTTGCCCATAAATTTTTGTGGTACTTGGATTTTTCAAATGCTGGACAAAGCTTGAAACAACCCAAGTGTCTGCCAACAGGTGAATGGATAAAGACACTGTGACATACACCTACAGCAGAACACAGGCTGCATCAGCACAAAGGAAGGCACTGTGGCTCCATGCAATAACATGGGTGAATTTCAATCATTTTGCTGAGTAAAAGGAACCAATCAAAAAGGGTAGGCTCCCATCACAATGTCCAACTATAATGCATGAATGAAAATGTGGAAAAAGGGGTGGATACTATATGACTTTGCTTACAAAAAAAATAGAAAATACAAACTTGATGGAAGGCACATGGCACAAGGTAGATCAGTGGCTGCTTTTTAATTCAGAGGTGGGTAGAGGGAGCAGGTATGAGAAGTTAGGAAAAGACAGGAAGAAAGCTGGAGGCAACAGATATGGTCATTTCTTGACTGTAGTAATGGGTTCATGGGTTTTGCATTTGCAAAAACTCACAAAGTTGTGCACTTTATATAGTATATGCCAACTACAGTTCCCTAAAGCTGTTTATGGAATGAAATTCTTAAAAACACATCTTCCTAGACATAAGGACATCTGTACCTGAACCTCTTGGGGAGAGACTGGCTTGCCTGGTACACTATTCCTCAGCTCTGTTAAAAGTGCCACCAAGTTAGCTCTCTGACCAACAAACCCTGAAACTTAGAAATAACTTCTCCAGGTCACTGAACATCACATTTGATAGCCTAAATGCATCTGATGTCTGGGCAACCCATAAAAATTATTTATGTACTTCATTTTTTACATGGCCTCTTTTAAATACTTTGTAAATTCTGGATCAGTGCCATTATAATATTTTATGTGACAAAACTATGGGCAGGGAGTTCCATATTCAGAAGTCCAGCTTGATAGAATCGAGGAGGAAAAGAAAATTAGAAGAAGCAATACCATGAAAGGAACCAGTGATCAAGTAGAAACTTTAAATTCTTTTCTTTAATACAACAGACCTTGAAAAAAATACGCCTATAAATTATAATACACGTGGAAGTTATTGCTACATGACTGCTGTTCCTCAGGTGGAATTCCAACCCAGGACCTTGCAACGAGACAACGCTAAGATTGCTCAGGTATCATCACCCCACTTAGGTAAATGATATAGAAAGCACTTGTATCCCTATCAATAATGATTTAGTCTATTATTCTCAAGTATAGTATAGCATTTTCTAATATAAATATTTATTTTAGAAATACTTTAATGATTATAAAATGCAAATAAGATGAATGTTTCCTAGTTACACTGCTTTTTATTTGGCTAACAAATAGCTCACTAAAAATAGGGAACTTCTGATTGATTACTTACCAAAATTAATGGGGTCCCCAATTAACAGGCTTTTTTCAATATGACCATAACTTACTCTGAAAACATCAGAAATTATGATGTAGATTTTTGTTAAAAACAACTGCTAAATAAGAAAATAAAATTTTTAAATGAATATGATAAACTTCAGTACCAAGTAAATGGTCCTCATCACTGGGAGAATCATGAGGTCCCATAGCTCTACGTACTGTCTTACTTTCTCCGAAATCCATAGGTTTATCTGTAGGCTGGAAAAGTTGCCCAGCACTGGGCACAGGCTGGGCTATCAAGTAGACAGATTTCTAGCCAGACTCTTTGAGCCAGTCACTCAGAAAAACTCCTGGGGAGGCCCTTCAGGCTAGCTCATCTTCTGAGGAGGAAGGGCATAGAGTTTCTAAAAATAGAGGTGTAAAGCAGTTTCTCCTCCCCTGGCTGAAGAAGTTGGAATTATGGGAGGCTGAAGATAAGCTGGAGCAATGCATCCAACATGACATAGTAAAAAATATTACAAAGATGCCTTGAATATGCATATGCATGATGGCACAGCTTTCCAAAGTCAAGAGTTTCTCCTACACACCACCCCTCAACTATCACAAGCCTGGTTGACCATGAAGTTGGTCACTTTGGTGAAGAAACCAGGCATCTGTGTACGTTTGCCAGCAAATTCTTCTCATCCACCCTTCCACTCCTGTGGTGCCCTAGAGTTAAAATCCTGACTCCAGGATTGAGCTAGTGAGGCTGGGACTGGGAGCTGCCTCGGGGCCTCTTGCAAGTGGTTTATGAGAGTCACTATCACAACTTCCAGGCTGGTGTTCTCTCTCTTCTGCATTTAATGTCTGCCAGGTTTGGAATTCCTTGGGTTCGGGGTGCCCTGGGTCCTTGTGTTTAGGACCTGTTTTTCAGTTCCCAGTTGAGACCAAATCAAGTTCAGGGCTGGCAGTGAGTGCAGGAGCAGGAGCTGGACAGTACAGAGGCAGGGATTTCCTAAAGAAGGTGGGCTTGGTGAGTTTGGAGCATCCAGGATTGGAACAAGAGATCAATAGGTGGGTTGACTGAATCCAAAGTTGTAGCAAGGAAATTGAGAAAGTCCAAAGATCACAAATAGGAGCTTCCCAGCCAGGTTGTTCTCTCAAGGCACTGAAGCAAAACGCCATTAAAATGGGAGGATTGCATTGAAAACAAAAAGGCTGTTCACAAACGAAGGCTCTATCCTTTTATATAGTAACAGTTTGTAAAAGAGGACACTGTCTTATAAAGGACCCACAGAGGGACATGAAAGTGTCATTGATTAAAAAAATAATGTTTATACCAAAAGATTAAAAAACACACCTAGTAATCTCACTCATGGGAATTTGTGGAAAGGAAATAATTCAAAACAATTCATCTGTTTACAAGGAGAGGTTCCTCACAAATGCATGTTTTCTGAAGTATATGTCCAGCGTAGATAAATAAATGGCAAGCGATAGAATATCAAGTCCCTGGCCTATTGTGCAACTGTTAGAACAAATAGCATCGAGAACATGCCGCAAGGGGGTGTAATAGCAAGAAACGGGCCACGAGGTGTCTTGAGAGAGAGCCATGACACTGGCTCGGTGCCGATCTTATCTGATGGAGCGAGCACCATCCTCTGATGAGTCTACCCTCCCACCCACAACTTTACACCACAGAAACATCCAACTTTCGTTCCAAGTCACATTGATAAACTCCCACAACTTTTTAGATAGATCTTAGATTGATTTTTGATTAAACAAATATTCAAAAGAGAATATTCCTCCTTCTGATGATTTGTTTTGTTTTTCAAATTCAGCATCTTATATTCAATCTGGCTTTCTTCAAGTAAGTCCAACTACCTGCAATATTCCATCCGCTTCACCAAGCCTTGGTTACCCTCTTCTGGTTTTCTTCCACAGCTCTCCAGGATTACCATCCTTCACTCCTCTTCCCACTGGAAGCAGGGCTGGTGGTCATTTATTCTCACTCAGACCTCAGCCCTTTTCCATTGAAAAGAGTAATTCCTCATCCCTGTAGAGGTGATACAGAAAAGCTTTATTGGTAAGATTGGGTACCTTCTGAACCTGGAAGAATGTGACTTTTTATTGTCACCCGCCAGCAGGAGACAATAACCACGTCGTTGTTCTCAGAAAGCAATCTTTATTTTTGTTGAGCGCTCTTCTTGCCTTCCTTGGCTCTCTTTTGTTCTCTCCTTTTTCTCCCCCCAGCCTCCTTCTTTATATTTTTCGTACAGCAGGAAGTAATACCGAGCAGAGTTACAACCAATTAGCAGGAATAGCGTTATCAAGCATGAAGGGAATGCATGAGCAGAATACAGGCGTATATCAGAGCAGGCGTTGCCCACGAGCCGAGCATGCACAGTGACGTTACCGCCAGCCAATGCTATGCACTTCCTTAAGTTGTCCACCTGTTTACTGCAAGTTTCTGGCATACAGCCAGGTCACCATCTTGAAAGGGCGGGGCAGCTCCTGGGCCCAGAGAGCCTGCCCCCAACATCTCCCCCTTTTCTTTTATAGTAAAGGCTCAGGAACGTGCCTGTCTTAGGTCGTCACCACCTCGGAGCATCCTTACCCGTCATCAGACATTAAGCCTTCACGCTTAAGTCCTGTCTTAGGTTGGTATTCTTTGTGATGATCTTACCCATCTTTGACTACCGTTTCAGCATGCTCAGCCAGACTTGGGGGGATGTGCCACTTTTTATGGCTAACATAGCTTGCAAAATGGCTCATTTGTCTCGGCGATAATCTTGTCTCATTTTGCAAAAACATATGCGCAAAAAGCATTGAAATATACAGGAACAGATCAAGAGTAGCAAGAGAATAAAACACCCACCTAAGAACAACTGTTTAACCCAGGTCAAATTGGGTAGCCAGGATGTCAACCATGACAAGAAATCATTGCCTGAAGTGTCTTGTTGAATACGATTAACAATCTCTTTTAACCTTTTCAAATCTTTGGTGATAGAATTACTGTTGTCAGTTAGATTAAAGCAACACATATTTTGAACCTCGGTACAAGATTTATGATGTAATAACAGTAGATAATCAATGGCAGCTCGGTTGTCCAATATAGCTTGTCTGAGCTGTTTTTGTTCATCATTTAATAGTGCGATAGCGTTAGATGTATAATTAATATGTTTTGCTAACGCACATGCTAGCTTCATGGTCCCTTTATAAGCCCCCACAGCTAATGCAGGGATTCCTACAAGGGAAAAAGTCAAAGCATGAAATTCAGCAATGGAGACTAAGTGGATGGAGTCATCACAGTCTTCAGACCGGGTCAGAGATCGCGTTTCTTGTTGGTGTGCGGGATGCTCCTGCAACAGATCTGTAGACTTAGGCAAGAAGATAGTTAATCTGCTTAGACAACACAAGGTACCATGAAACATATTAGCAGGAATATAGTTAAATGTATAGCGTCCGCAAGAGAAAAACCATGCAATGGGTAAAGGGATATGTCTTGCTCCATATACTATAGGCTCTTTTGCTGTACAGTTAAAAGAGGGAGCCTTCAAACCAATACAATTAATAGTACAGTTTTGAACTTCAGCACAAGTGTCAC